>CAWUFW010014218.1:0-426023 GCA_963921515.1 Calotriton arnoldi | reverse complement strand
CTCCACCCCCTTCCCAGCATGCCCATCCTTCCTTCCTTTTGACTCTGCTTCCTGTGGGGTGGGCTGCCTGTGCTGACAGGATGGCTGGGAGTGTTGTCCTTGCAGTTGTTTGGCTGAAAGTCCCAAGAGTGTCCCTGTGCTTCACACGACATAACCCAGGGTGGAGGTTCTTTGTGGGATCTTGAGTTAGGATGTGTGGCATTGCATTCTCCCAGGGTTATGTGGAGTATGTGTTGAGGGTGTGTGTGAGGGGAGGTGCTTGTGACTATGGTCAGTGGTGCGAGTCCTCCTTCCCACCCAGTCAGCCAGATATCCCACCATGGAACGTGCTTCCATTGCAGGGAGTGGAAGTTGTCTCTCAGGATGTCAGACAGTGGTGTCCTGCTGTTAGTTGTTGCACAGGTGCCAGCAGGGCCTTGTGCTCCCCACAGCAGTAGCCAGTGTCAGCCATCTTGTCAGTTGTTTTCCACTCCCTGTGATGTGAGCATGGTTCAGAGTGGTGTTGATGGGCCAATTGTGGGTGTGACCAATATCTGTGACTACCACTCCCATCATGCTATTGGCTACACTGACTTGACCAGCATACACAGAATTCCTTCCTTTGAGTGAGCTTCCCTGTGAGGTAGGTGTTCTAGTGGTGGGTAAATATCTGGGAGTGTTTGTTGGTTCTATTTGTGCCACTGCCTTGCTGTATTTGTTGTTAGGTTTGTAGATGTCATGACACAGTTACATATCACTATGAGATGGCAGGTATTGTGTTTGTCTGACTAGCATTCACATCTTGGGATGAATATCTTTTGGTTGCTGTGTATTTGCTAAGTGTGCATGGTTTGCCTATCCCCTTGACTGTGATGTGTGTGTGTTGTCACACCATATTGTATATATTAGTTGTGTACTCACCAGGCTCTGGGATGTCTGTTAGTCCGTATACGCTCACTGGTGGTAGGATGGCCCGCACCTTCTCCTCCCAGGGCCTGAGGTATACTGGTTTGCAGGAGGGCCACTGCCGGTGTGCTGGCTGAGGGAGGTAGTCCTTTTGAGTAGGTCCCGGACCCTCCTGCGCACATCATACCACCTGTTCTGGATGTCTTCCTTTGTGTGCAAACATGGTGATTGTGCGTTCACCCTGTCGACAATCCTCGCCCACATCTTGGTTTTCTGCGACATGGGGGTCTGTTGTACCAATGTACCAAATAACTGTGGCTCTACCCTGAGTATCTCGTCTACCAGGACTTCCAATTCACAATCTAGGAACTTATGGTTCTTCTTTGGGGGCATGGTGATGGGTGGTGGTGGTGATTGATGTGTGTGTGTGTGCAAGTGGGGGTGTGTGAGTGTAGGTTTAGCTGGGTGTGTGTGAGGGTGCTATTTGTAGGTGTGGTAATGGTGTGTGGCTTGTGTGATGTATGAGCTGTGAGTGTGTCTGTGGTTGCTGTGTGATGGTGTTCTGTCTGGCAGGTCAGTGGAATTTGCAAAGGATCATGGTAGGGATTTGTGGCCTTTATGTAGGTGGAGTTGGAGATGTGTCCTTGTTCCATTTTTTTCCCTCCCTGTATTTATTGGCTTAGTGGTTGCTTGTTTGGCCCTTTTTTTTCTAATTTTTCCTTGGTGTTTTTGGTGCATGTAGGAGTCATTCTTGTGTCCGAGTAGGACGCTGCAGTTGTCTGGTGCGATCTTGTCCGACTCGTTCCCACTGTGTGTCAGCTAGGTTTCATATGCGGCGTACGAGTCGGTCGCGGAGTATTGGGTTGCTTCGGCTGGGTTTTGTATGCGTGTCGGTCGTATGGCTTGTGCTCCGGGCGAGCCGGTCGTGTTTTGCACGCACAGCATCGTACTACGCGGGTCGGAGTTAGCAGGTACGTTTCGTTTGGGTTCAATCCGAGTGCGTGTCGGTCGGTTCGTTTCGAGTGATTTCCCGGCCGGATGGCTTGTTTCCGTCCGGCTCGGTCGGTCGCTTTGTATTCCGTCCGAGTCGGTCGGATTTCACATGCATTTCATCGTACTACCTGGGTCATATCGGCGCCGGTCCGAGTCGGTCGGACTAAATTCCCGTACCGAGTCGGTCGGTATTTTTTCCGGCCCGAATCGGAATCGGCCCCATAGTGTCCATAACAGGGGAAAACAATTTTAAAACCCTCCGTATGGCATGATAATTGAATCTCAGTTCCTCAATGTCAGAAAAATGCCAACGCGTTTCAAGTCCTAGGCTACAAATACAAGGACTCTCATCAGGGCTTCTTAATTCAATGCACCTTGTTTCTGCGTGCGATGGTATTATCTGGCGAGAAGATATTAGTTTTTTCTTCAGGCAATTTGGAATCTCTTTGTGGAGAAACCTGCAGAGATAAAATATGTTATAGCCTCTCAGTGATTTTCTCCCTCCAAAAGTCGGCTGGTGAATTTCTGTCAGTCAACTTTTGGAGGGAGAAAATCACTGAGAGGCTATGCCTAATTGAGACATGCGGTATTTTGAATAAATCACGGAGTAGGAGCTGCTTCCGAATGGAGAACGTTTGAGGAAACCGAAGGCACAAAATTAAGGCAGAAAAAGTGATACTCCGCTGCACACTGATGCTACCGGAAGTATTCTTTTCAAGCAGGGAACATATTTTATCTCTGCAGGTTTCTCCACAAAGAGATTCCAAATTGCCTGAAGAAAAAACTAATATCTTCTCGCCAGATAATACCATCGCACGCAGAAACAAGGTGCATTGAATTAAGAAGCCCTGATGAGAGTCCTTGTATTTGTAGCCTAGGACTTGAAACGCGTTGGCATTTTTCTGACATTGAGGAACTGAGATTCAATTATCATGCCATACGGAGGGTTTTAAAATTGTTTTCCCCTGTTATGGACACTATGTTTCGTTCCCTTTGTGATTATAAGCTATGTTAATCATTTGATTCATTATTTGATTACACATGCTAATCATTTGATTTATTATTTTGATTGCACAATATCTTTTGCTTTTTGTGTATTTGTTGTACATTATGTGGTGATGTTGTATTGTTGGTTGTCATTAATGACAGTATTGCATGTATTATTAATTTGATGATTGAGTCTTTGTGACTTTTTTGTATAGAAGGTTGTTAATATTTTTGTGTGTCTTCTTTGTTTGCAACTGAATGAATATTTGGAAAAACAAAATGAATTTTGATAAGTAAAAAACTTGGTCAAATAAAATAATTATCTTTGACCTCCACGGTAAATCATAAGTGCATTTAATGATACAAGGTCCAGGTAAAACACCCTTTTTTCCAACTTTCTAAAAGTGGCATTTTCAGAATTGTGACTGAAATTCTGACTTTACCATTAAAGACGATTTAAACGTACAATTCTTTTGAGACCAAACATGACATTTCTACCTCTTCCCAATCAAATGTTAGCACTTATTAAATGTAATAGGGTAACCCAATGTATCTTATGGGAGAGGTAGGCCTCACAGTAGTATTACCAGGACATATAAAAATTAAAAGTACGTGCTCATATTTTTAAATACTATAGACCCTGCCCTACGGGCTGTGTCGGGCCTGCCTTAGGAGTGACTTATTTGTATTAAAAAGGAAGGTTTAGGCCTGGCTAAAAAAATATTTTGCCAGGTCAAATTGCCAGTTTAAAACTGCAAATGAAGGCTGCAATGGCAGACCTGAGACATGTTTTAAAGGGCTACTTAGGTGGGTGGCACAATAAGTGCTACATCCCCACTAGTAGCGTTTAATTTACGGGCCCTAGGTACAGGTTTAGGTTTAGGTTTAGGGATTTATAGAGCGCATGGCTACCCTTAGGCATCCCAGCGCTAGTATGAAACAAGACAGGGAGAAATTCAGCACATTGGTTTAGGGGAACAGCCATGTTTTTAATCTCTTTTTAAAGGTCGTTTCGCTCTCGATCATTCGCAGCTCTGGGTCCATGCTGTTCCACAGCTTGGGAACCAGGTATTTAAATGACCTTCCACCCCATCTAGATCTCTTGATTCTGGTGGTGTTCATCAGAAAATGTGATCCTGATCTGAGATGGCGACGTGGTGAGTACTGGGAGATCAGATCTCGTACCAGCGTGGGGCCTTTCCCGTGCATAGCTCTGTGGGCCAAACAGAGGGACTTGAATTTGATCTTGGCCTGGACCGGAAGCCAGTGTAGCTCCCTAAGGGAAGCTCTTACTGACTGATGCCTGGGTATCTTTAGAAGCAGTCGAGCTGCTGCATTCTGTACTACTTGTAGTCTGTCTGTAACATATTTGGGGGAGCCCAGGTATAAGGAGTTACCGTAGTCAAGCCTTGACACCACCAAGGCTTGAACCACTGTCTTCCTTGAGTTTTGTGGGAGCAGGCTCAATATTTTCCTGATCATTCGGAGCAACCCAATACAGGTGTTCACCAGTTTTTTTGCTTGGATCTCCATCGTTAGGTTCTAGTCCAGCCACATCCCAAGATTTTTAATGGAGGTTTTAGGGGGGGGGGCACCCCATTTTGCTGGCCAGGGGATCTCCGAGCGTGGGCTGAAGTTGCTGCCCAGGATCATAAGCTCGGTTTTATCCCCATTCAGCTTAAGGCTGCAGTCGGCCATCCATGAACCAATCTTTTCCAGGCAAGGGGCTAGTTGCCTATGGTCTGAGTTGATGGAGTCAGAGATTGAGACCACTAGTTGTGTGTCATCGGCATATGACACAATGGAAAGACCGAACTCCTGTACTATGTGAGCTAGTGGGCTCAGGTATATTAAAGAGGGTCGGGCTCAGGGAAGATCCCTGAGGAACCCCCCATGGGGCTGAAAAGGAGTCTGAAAAGATTCCGGCCTCCATGCATTGGAAAGATCTACCGTTCAGGAAAGAGGTCAACCATTTATTGGCTGTACCTCTAATTCCAATACCGTTGAGCCTATTGACCAGTACAGCATGGTCTACTGTATCGAAGGCCGCGCTTAGATCCAGTAGCACAATTGCAGCGGCTCTTTCCTGATCTAAGATGCTTTTTAGTTTTTCGGTGACAACAAGTAAGGCAGACTCTGTGCTGTGTTTTGGTCGAAATCCCATCTGTGTCTGATGTATGACACCATTGTCTTCTAGAAATTGTGAGATAGTCCTATTTACGTGTTTCTCCGCGATCTTGCCCAAGATGGGTAACAGTGAGATCGGGGGGGTAATTCGCCAGAGAGGCGGGATCGAGTTGGGGTTTCTTCAGTAGGGGTTTTACAATGGCGTGCTTCCACTCTTTGGGTACTGTGCCACTTTCGAGGGATAGGGAGATGAGGTGGGAAAGTTGAGTTAGGACACCTTTCCCCCCTTGGACAAGAATATGAGGTGGCGCCGGGTCTAGAGGGGACCCTGATTTAATTTTCTGTAGCAGGGACCCAACCTGTTTCTCACTCAGTTTGGGGAAGGTGAGTAGAACAGGGGGGGGAGGGTAGTGACTGTTCTACATTCTTGGGAAGTTCAGGGGAGGTGTTGGGGGCTTCGGTGGATGTTGATGTCAGGCTTATGTTAGGGTGGAGTGAGTTATAAATATTTTCCACCTTGCTCTTGAAGAACGAGGCTAACTCATTGCATCTCTCTTTTGAACATTGGGAGATGTTTGCGCCTGAGTCGATTGTAGAAAGGGACTTTACAATTTTAAACAGCTCCTTTGAAGAGTTGGAGGACTTCTCAATTTTTTCTTCGAAAAAGGTAGTACCGCTTTTACTTCAGCTTCTGGATACCCTCATGGGTGACAAGCATCTCTCTACAAATCCACTGTGCTTTGCATTACATTTACTGAGGACTTACAAGCTAATTAAATGTGCCAATTAGGGGTAATCCAAATTTACCATGTTTATAGAAGTGACCACAAGCTCTTTAGCACTGGTTTGCAGCGGTAAAGTGCACAGAGTCCTAAGATCAACAAAAATGTATTTCAAAGTCAAACATTTTGGGGGAAGGCCACACCAAAGGCTGTCAGGTCTAACACATGTGCACAATTGTTATATCTGGGCATACTCGCCTGCATTTACAGCAGAGGCAGTTACTTATCAACACTTAACCACTCACAGTGAGACACTGGTGCCGAGACACTTTAAAAATTGCCATTAATGAATTTTAAACCTTTTTAAGAATTCACTTGCTGCTTCTATTTAAATGAATTTGTTTGTGTGGGGGATGCTCAATATCACTGAATTTCAAACCGCTTGTAAAAATGATATGCTGCTACTGTTTCACTGATTCTGATTGTGTGTGAGGAAAGTGCAATAGCATTTAATTTTAACTGCTTTTAAAAATGATATGCTGTTACTGTTCACTGAATTCGATCGTGTAGGGGAAGTGCAATAATTTGTGTGGGGGGAATACTCTATCAGTCAGTTGGCTGTTTTTTACGGGATGCTCCCTACCTTGAGTTAGAGAGGTTAGCAGTCTAGTGGCTGCCACCTGAGGGAAAGCTCCTATGTGCTATGTCTATAAAAATGGCAATTTTGGTCACTGTGAGGCCTTAAAAAGTGGTTATTCAACTTGAGACACTATACAATTGACATTTTGAATCATTTTTTGTCCAGTCCAAAAAAATCCATTTTCTGATGAAAACGATGACCCCAGACCTTAGGAACTTTCTCCAAATAGTCAGTAATGGTGATTTTTTGAATGTTTAATCTTTTGACTGTAAATGATAGTTGGATGTGAATCATCACTTTTGGAACTGAAATGAGTGTGTTTAGAGTCATTTTCATTCTCGAAATAGGGCAATATACAAGCTTCTGAGTAAGAGGAAAAGTCTATAAAAATGGCAATTTTGGTCATTATGAGAACTTAAAAAGTGGTTATTCATCATGAGGCGTGATATAATTGACATTTTGAATAATTTTTTATACACTAAAAAAAAATATTTTCTGATTAAAAACGATGACCCCTGACCTTACGAACGTTCTCCAAGTTGTCAGTAATGGTGATATTTGGAATGTTTAATCTTTTGTCTGTAAATGATAGTTGGATGTGAATCATCACTTTTGGACCTGAAATGTGTGACTTTAGATTCATTTTCATGCTCAAAATCAGGCAAAATCCAAGCTTCTGAGTAGAGGGAAAAGTCTAAAATATTGGTAATTTTGGTCACTGTGAGTCCTTAAAAAGTGTTTTTTCTCTTGAGTCACGATACAATTGACATTTTGAATAATTTATTGTACAGTCCAAAAAATCAATTTTCTGATGAAAAACGATGACCCCAGACCTTAGGAACTTTCTCCAAGTGGTCAGTAATGGTGAATGTTTGTATGTTTAATGTTTTGACTAGGAGGAAAAGTCTATAAAAAGGCAATTTTGGTCATTGTGAGGCCTTAAAAAATGGTAGTTCGTCATGGGGCGCAACACAATTGATATTTTGATCCATTTTTTGTACAGTCCAAAAAATGAATTTTCTGATGAAAAACCATGACCCCGGACCTTAGGAACTTTCTCCATATGGTCAGAAATGGTGATTTTTTTTAATGTTTAATCTATTTGACTGTAATAATTAGTTGGATGTGAATCAGCAGTTTTGGAACTAAAATAAGTGTGTTTGGAGTAATTTTCATGCTCAAAATCAGGTAAAATACAAGTATCTCAGTGTGAAGAAAAGTCTATAAAAATAGCAATTTTGGTCACTGTGAGGCCTTAAAAAGTGGTTATTCATCATGAGGCATGATCCAATTGACATTTTAAATCATTTTTGTATAGTCCAAAAAAATCAATTTTCTGATGAAAAACGATGACCCCGGACCTTAGGAACTTTCTCCATATAGTCTGTAATGATGATTTTTTTGAATGTTTAATCTTTTGACTGTAAATGATAGTTGGATGTGAATCATCACTTTTGGAACTGAAATGAGTGTGTTCAGAGTCATTTTCAAACTTGAAATAACGCAAAATACAAGCTTCTCAGTAGGAGGAAAGGCCTATAAAAATGGCACTTTTTGTCATTGTGGGGCCCTAGAAAGTGGTTATTCTTCATGAGGCGTGATACAATTGACATTTTAATTCATTTCTTCTACAGTCCAAAAAATCAATTTTCTGATGAAAAACGATGACCCCGGACCTGAGGAACTATCTCCAACTGGTCAGTAATAGTGATTTTTGAATGTTTAATCTTTTGACTGTAAATGATAGTTGGATGTGAATCATAACTTTTGGAAGTAAAATAAGTGTGTTTAGAATCATTTTCATGCTCAAAATTTGGCAAAATACAAACTTCTGAGCAGGAGGAAAAGTCTATAAAAATGGCAATTTTGGTCATTGTGAGGCCTTAAAAAGTGGTAATTCATCATGAGGTGCGAAACAATTAACATTTTGAATGATTTTTTGTACTGTCCAAAAAATCAATTTTCTGTTGAAAAATGATGACCCTAGACCTTAGGAACTTTCTCCATATGGTCAATAATGGTGATTTTTTTAATGTTTAATCTTTTGACTGTAAATGATATTTGGATGTGAATCATAACTTTTGGAACTCAAATAAGTGTGTTTAGAGTCATTTTCATGCTCAAAATCAGGCAAAATAAAAGTATCTGAGTGTGAGGAAAAAATCTATAAAAATAGCAATTTTGGTCACTGGAAGGCCTTAAAAAGTGGTTTTTCATCATGAGGCTTGATACAATTGACTTTTAAAATAATTTTTATCCAGTCCAAAAAAACAATTCTGATGAAAAACGATGACCCCGGACCTTAGGACCATATGGTCAGTAATGGTAATTTTTTGAATGTTGAATCTTTTTTTTTTTTTTAAAGATGTGTTTATTAATTTTCATCGCAATAGAAGTCACATACATATTCCAATCGACAGTTCGGCAAATTACACAGTATACTAAAGCCATTAGGGAAAAAACATCAGTTACGATCATGGTATAATCATGTGCCGCTCTCCAGTGCGTTGCAGTTCCATTTCTACTGACGGGGAAACACATATGTCCCCTTGGTAGGCGTTCCACTTGCCCCACTTCCTGTCCCATTTCTTTGGACACCCTCTTGCTTTAAACACCACTTTTTCTGCTATCATGCATTTATCATATTCTCTTACCCATAATCTGAGGGAAGGTCTGTCTGCCACCCCCCACCTCCTCGCAATCTCACGTTTAACTAGAGTGTATCCCAATGTTGTCAGTTGTTGTTCTACCTCTGTGAGGTCAGTCTGTTCCCATATGTTAAGGAGCCCTAACCTTGGCGTAAGGGTGAGTTCCTTCCCCAGGGCTTCACGAATGTGATCTGTGGCCCCCTCCCATAGCGGTTTCACCCCCGGGCAGTCCCAGATCATGTGATAGAAGGTTGCATCCTGCTGGCAGCCCCGTAGGCAGAGCGCACTCGTCCTTGAGTCTATCCTCGCTAGGGTTAGTCCAGTCAGATAAGATCTATGTAAGATTTTAAGTTGAATAAGTCAGTAACGATGGGTAATGGTGGCCTCCCGGGGGGACATCAGTGCCGCTTGCCAGTTGTCGTCGTCAATGGGCCCAAGGTCCACCTGCCATTTTTCCCGAACTTTATGGAACGTATCGGGTAGATTGTTGAATAGTTTTTTGTACGTTAATGATATGGCTTTGGTGTGCAATGGTCGGTCGAGTAGCCTATCCTCCAGGGGGGACGAATCTGGTATATCCGTCATATCGGGAAGAGCAGTGGTGAGGGCATGCCTGATTTGTAGGTATCTAAATACCTCTCCTTGGGCCATGTCATATTTCTTTCTTAATTCTCCAAATTTAAGGAGGGCTCCTTTCTTCACCCAGTCTCCTATAGTGGAGATCCCGATGATATCCCACTTATCGAACCGGGGTTTGTGACAGAAAAGTCCCAGTCTTTGGGTAAACCACAATGGCGTGGCTTTGGTGGGGACATTTGACCAGCCTAGACGAGAGTTTGCCTGGTGCCATATTGCCACTGTGTGGGCTGTGGGGCCGACATATTGTCTTTTCCGGACCTTAGAGTATAATGCCCCCAAGTATCCCGCACTGCCCATTTGGTACTTGTCCAACATGTAGGCTGGATCAATCGGGGAGCGATAAATCCAATGATTCACAATCATTAGCTGCGATGCCCAATAATAGAGTCTAATGTCCGGGAGGGCAATGCCTCCGTCGTATCACCCCTTGGTTAACTTGCTCATAGCTATATGAGGGGCTCCCCCGTCCCATAGTAGCATCCGGACTTCACTCTCCACCCCTGAGAAGTATGCATCTGGGACCCGGTGAGGACAGTTCTGAAGAACATAAAGGAATCGTGGAAGGGCCAGCATCTTAAAAAGAGCTGCTCGACCAACTAGGGACAGGGGCAAAGATCGCCAGTGCTTAACATCCGTACGTAGCCGGGCAAGAGGAGCAGCAAGATTACGATCATAAAAGAGTTGGGAGTCTGGGGTTATAAACATCCCCAAGTATCGAAAACCCTCTGTGGTTACCTCTACCTTGCATCCTGGGGGGAGCCGGGGAACCTGGCCCTTGAGGACAAACAGTATCGACTTGCTCCAATTTATAGCATAGCCGGAGTATTTTCCAAAGTTCGTGAATATATTTAATACCCCATGTAGGGATCTATAGGGGGAGGCGAGATAAAGTAATATGTCATTGGCATACAGCGATATTCGGTCATCATGCCCTTCCGCCCACTTCAACCCTCTCACCATAACGTCCCGTCTGACCCAGGAGGTGAGCGGTTCCAGCATTAAGGAGAAGATTAGGGGGGATAGAGGACAGCCCTGTCTAGTGCCCCTTTTTAGTGAGAAAATTCGAGACGTGTGGTTATTTACTCTAACTTGCCCCCGAATATCTGTATATAGCAGCCTCACCCAGCCCATGAACTTCGGGCCAAAGCCCATACGTCTCAGAACTTCGAACAAATATGGCCATTCGATGGAATCGAACGCCATTGAGGCATCAAGGCATAGTACCACTGCGTCTTCCTCAATAAACTCTCGGCGCGCGAGCACATTGTGAAGGCGTCGGATATTGAGCGCCGTATTTCTCCCTGGCATAAAGCCAGATTGATCCGGGTGGACTAACGATGAAATAACCGTGACTAAGCGTAGGGCTGGTACTTTCGCTAGGATCTTCGCTTCCTCGTTAATCAGAGAAATGGGTCGGTATGAGCCGTAATTGTCAGCGGGTTTCCCCGGCTTTCGGATCACGACAATAGATGCTAGTCACTGATCCTCTGGCAGGATCCCCTCCTCATAGCTCTCGTCATACATGGCCCGCAAATGAGGCGCCGTCTGGGTGGCAACCATTTTCAGGAATTCTATGGGGATCCCATTAGGCCCCATCACCTTCCCCGATTGAATTTTAGTCATAGCCTGTTGGATTTCAAGGTCGGTCAAGTCCTCGTCTAATGCTTCCCTGTCACTATCAGAGAGTGTCGGCAGGTCACTATCCGAGAGGAATTGGCGGGAGTCCTCCGTCGTGTATGTGGTGGATGGGGTGTAGATTTGTTCCAGGTGGTCCGCGAATGCATCCGCTATGTCTTTCGGGTGTGTGATCTGCGACCCATCACTCAGAGTCAGCCTGGGTACCCATCTCTCACCCTGGTCCCTCTTCTCCAACCATGCTAGTAATTTACCCGCCCTGTCGCCCAGTTCGTACAACCTGTGTTTAGTGTGGAGGAGTTTGGCCTTCATCTGTTCTCTAGCCAGGATCTTATACTCCTCTTGCTTAAGCATCAGGCGATGCATGACCTCCTCCGAGGGGGTATTGATACTGTCGTCTTCCAATTGCTGGAGCTCCCCTTCCAAGTAGACTAGTTGTTGCTGCCTTTTCCTGGTGTACCCTACCTTAAGGGTCAGGGCTTGACCTTTCACCACCACCTTAAAGGCTTCCCATACTATCTGTGCCGAGTCTATGGACCCCACATTTTCCTTGAAGTAATTGACGGTCTGTGTGAGTAGTTCCTCTTTGATATCAGGGATCGTTAGTAACCAGGGGCTGAGACTTATCATAGCTCGCGGCTGACAGTCAAAATTTGTAAGTTCTACCCTCACTGGTGAGTGGTCTGAGATACCAGAATGTTGAATCTTTTGACTGTAAATGATAGTTGGATGTGAATCATCACTTTTGGAACTAAAATGAGTGTGTTTAGAGTCATTTTCATTCTCGAAATAGGGCAATATACAAGCTTCGGTGTAGGAGGAAAAGTCTATTAAAATGGCAATCTGATAGAGACTACTAGCCGCAGATTCCTTAACATAGAATTATCCCCAGGCGTGAGACTGGATCCGGAAAATTTTGCCACAGCATCCCTGCGCGCCGGGGGGGCGTGGCACCACACGACTCCGCCCTGACGCTGTCCGCGGACGTGACGTCAGCGAGGTCACATAAGTCCCACCCCGGCGCGCTGACATCAGTTTTCTTCTTTTCCGCGTGCAACGCGGATCCGGAGTGAGTTCCCTTGGCCTGTTTTCAGGCCTCTTTCAATGCTTTGCGTTGGGAACAGTGTGCAATGCCTTCGGGTTTCAAAACGTGTGCTTCTTGTGCACGTCAGATGTCGGCGACGGACCCTCACCCTATTTGTATGTGGTGTTTGGGCGAGCACCATGATTCTACGGACTGCGACGCCTGTCAGCATCTCAAGCCGAAGTCCCAGCGGGAGCGCCGGATGAAGTTGCTTTCGGCCCGCTTGTCCAGATCGGTCTCGTCACCACGTCCGTCTCCTGCCTCGGAAGAGTCCAGGAGCCGCCGATTCCGGTTGCGGCATCGCCCTTTGCCGAGGCCCCACGGGCGTCGCTCGCCCGCCGGTAAGTCTTGCAGTTTGTCACCGAGGCCCTGTCCTCGTTCTGATGAGGGCGCGGGTTCCTCTCGGGACATGCGCCCTCGCCCGTCGCCAACCTATCCGCCGTTTCCTGGCATTGGGGCGACAAGGGCCCAAATGAAGGCCTACGCTTCGGCTCTGCGGGCTTCTTTGGGCCCCCCTCCTCTTCCTGAGACATCTGCGGATCCCTTGCCATGCGTGGGGCCTTCCGCGGACTCGCCGGTGGCTTCGCCCCCGGCGTCGACGTGTTCGGCTTCAGGTTCTGGAGGTGTGGTGTCGTCGAGGTGCGGCCCTCCGGGGTTCCCCTCTTCGGCCCACGGCATCCCTGCCTCGCTGCAAAGCCCCGCGGGGCTCCCTGTGGTGTCGCGGGTGGTCGCCGGGACTCGCGGCTCGTCCCCGAGTCCCCCTCGGTCCTCTGGGTAGGCGGCTGTCTAACCGGAGGCCGAGCCGGCGCCTTACTGGCGCCGACGGCTTTCCTCCCCGGCCCTGGCGGCACCGCGGGTGGAGGCCGGGGCCCGGGGTGCCTCCCCGAGTCCCTCTCGGACCCCTGCACCGGCGGCTGCCTCGTCGGGGGTCGAGCCGGTGCCTTTTCGGCGCCGTTCATTGGCCGCTTCGGCTCCAACCCCGCCCCTTTCTCCTAGACTGCGTGTGGTGGTGGAGGTCGACTCGGCACCCCTGGTGGACACTCCGGCGCCGTGCGAGGACACACCGGTGCCGCTGGTGGACTCTCCGGCGCCGTCCCGGTGTCGGAGCGTCGACTCCTCCTCTCCGGAGGGTTGTCATCTCCTTGTCTCCTCTTCACCGGAGACTGGACGCCGCATCGTTGCTTTTTCCCCGGCGGCTTCCGGGGCGGGCTCTATGCCGTCTCCGCATCCCCAGTCCCCGGACCCGCTCTCCCGCACCTTGCAGTTGGTGGCCCCGCAGGCTTCTCCGCCTTCTTCGGAGACCCCTCAGGCTCCCCACTCGTCCGTGGGTCCTTCATCCTACCGGGGCTGGCCGTTTCTTCCTCCGGCAGGGCATGGGGATGGGCGGCTTAGTTTGCAGCCTTCCCCCACGGAAGAGTTGCTCTCTCCCCCACGTCGTCCTATGGAGGCGAGTGTAGCCTTTGTCCGGGCCATCTCCACGGCCGCTGGCATTTTGCAGATGGGCAATCCGGTTGCTCCGCTTCCAACGGATCACTTGTTGGGGATTCTCCACCAGGGCTCTGGTGGAGGGGATCCTCTTCTTCCGTTTGAAGCTTCGCTCCATAACTCTCTTCTGGGGGCGTCCTGCTACGGGGGATCCGGTGCCTCAGCCGCTCCTCCACCGCCACCGTCCTGCCCCGCTCGATCCGGTCTGCCTTTTTTCCCACCCCTCTGCCCAGGGCCCTGTCCAGCAGACTGCTTTCCCCTCCTTGCCTACGGTGTTGCTCCCTCCGTCACGGGAGGCCCGGTGGTTGGACTCCTAGGGGCGTAACATTTTCGCTTCCACTAGTGCTGCTCTGCGCGCACTCAACACCCTTTGTGTGTTGGCCAGGGCTACCTCTGACCTATGGGATTCCGCGGAGTCCCTTCTGTCTCGAGCCTCCCACGACGGTGTCCATGCTGATCTGCTGCACCATGTGTTGGATGGTCGGGAGTTAGCTGCTTTTATTCTCCGGTCAGCCTTGGATGTCTCTGATTCCCTCGCCCGCGCTATGGCGAGTTCTGTGGCCCTCCGCCGCCATGCTTGGTTGCGGGATATCGTCTTTCCCGAGAATATTCAGGAGCGTCTTGTTGACCGGCCCTTTGATGGGATTCTGTTATTTAACACCCACGCGGACTCCGCTATTCAGCGACTCCTTGCGGGGCTCCGTCCTCCTCCCCCTCTGTAACCTTCGGGTTGTCGGTCCTCAGGTGTCTTCTGGGAGGCGTTTGTCCTGCTTCTCTGCTTGGGCCTAGTGTTTCGGTTGGCCCCTCTGTGTGCTGTGTGGGGCTGGGACTGCCTTTCGGGTCCTTCAGTTGGCCCCTCTGTCCTTTTGGCTGCGGGTACGGCCTTTTCGATTTGTGGTGTGTTTTTGGCTGTTAGTGAAGCCGTATGGGTCCTCAGGTTGGACCGTCTGTGTCCCCTTTTTGGCTGATTGGTAAGCCGTCTGTGGTGATACCCACAGGTCTTTCTGTTCTTCACCTCTGCTGCGGGTTTTTCCCTAAGAGGTGTTCCCCTGTTTTGTTTTGGGTGTGCCATACCCTAGGTGGGGTACTTGTTGGCTATTGTATAGCCCTGTCCTAAGCTGGGCGGATGTGGATCCCTTCTTGAGTTCCTCGCGTTTCCTGGCGTTACTGTATTCCGCTTGGTGCGGTCTCTTTTCCTCAGCCTTCGCGCGGCTTCCGCTGCTCCAGGTTCCGTCCTGCTCAGTATCCGCTGGTGTTTCGACCCCTCTTCTGCGGGGCTTGCCTGGCGTACGTTTGCCCTTGTTCCTGCGGGATGTCTGCCTCTGTGCGTTTTTCCTTCCCTCCTCAGCCTCTGGATCGCCAGACCGACTTTTGTCATGCCGTCTAAGGCGTCGTGTCTTGGTGTTTCCGCCTTATTCTCCGACGTTCGGCCTGGCCCTCTACCTTGTGTTCCAGGGGGGCCGGGATATTCCTGGTGTTCTCCTGTGTTCTGGTTGACGGCTTTAGGTCTGGGCTACATGTTTCCCACTTCTAAATGGCAAGTAGAGCAACGGCGGACCCCTAGCTCCGCACCTCACGCCAGTTCCAGTTAATAAGTTTGGTCGCGCAAAACTACCCCAACGTCAGCCGTTGTGTGACGTCACTGTGCTCCAGATCAAAGAAAGTTTTAATGTCCAATGGGGGTGCGCAACTCACAAAGTCCAGTAGTCAATTGTAGATACAAAAATATAATTTCTTTATTTTAAATCGTGTTAAAAAACATCACACATAGATACTCCAGCCAACGCGTTTCATTCCCATACCGGGAACTTCATCAGGGCTGAAAAAGTAACAGACAACACAAAAATTACATATAAATCACAAGACACAGGACCAAATACTAACATACATATAGATGCATCAATAAAAGTATATTCAAATAGCAAGACACAAAACCAAACACTGACATACATATAAATGCCTATATAAACATAGCACTAATGTATAAGCTATCATTAAAACAACACAAGACTCCGGGAATTTCAACAGAATTACACACATCGATTACATATAAAATGAACATTACACATGATTGTAGAATTGGCCACAGTTTTTAATCGGACAATATCCCAAGCGTAGGATACTTCAACCCTAGTTGGTGACAGCGAGTTCCTGAGACAGTACCCTTTGTGCCAACTGTAATCGACAATAGCGACGAGGGTCTGTGTAAACTACATAAAACGGCCTGAAAAGGGCCAGAAACAGGTTTAAACGACCATATGCAGTAGAACAGGCGGGGAGTAATAATACAATTCTTACCAAATGAAAGAAGTAACAACCGACTCGAATCTAACATCTCACTTTCGGAAATATCCGCGTGTGGCAGTTACAGATGAGGTGAGTTCACCCAAGATATATGTGCGTCAGTCTATGTGCCTAGAGAAGGAGAGGTAGAGTCTAAGACACCAAGCATGTCAATTATGCAGCATACCTCGTTCATAATAGACTGTAGGCCTGACATATACAAGGAGGTGTGAGGGAAACAACTAAGAAAAAAGGAAGAAAGAAGGAGGAGAAAAGGGGAGGGGAGGGGAAAAGGGCAAAGAAACAGCCTGGGGAAGATAGAGCCAAGCATTTAATCTACCACCAGCTCCATTCATGAGCACTCAGATCATATCTTGGACCATGGCAGCGCTATGTCACTCATGGCTGTGATATATCCATCAAATCCCTTATTCAAAATAGTCCCCACTTATGCCAGACTGTCCCCAGTCAGACCTAGCACTTCCAACTCCATCAGTACAAAGCACGAGACATAATGTAGTTCAAACAACATACCTAATCAGCCATCGATTGATACTGACGATATTAGTATCAGGATTTGACACCACAAGAATTGGCAAGTACGCAGACTCGATCTATATTTGAAATAATCAGATAAAGAGAAATACGTCATCCTCTGTGTTCCAGCTATTAGGCCCAAGTAACCCAGTCTAAAATATTGGTAATTTTGGTCATTGTGAGGACTTAAAAAGTGGTTATTCATCATGATGCGCGATACAATTGACATTTTGAATCATATTTTATACAGTCCCAAAAACATATTTTCTGATTAAAAACCATGACCCCTGACCGTAGGAACTTTCTCTAAGTTGTCAGTACTGGTGATATTTGGAATGTTTCATCTTTTGACTGTAAATGATAGTTGGATGTGAATCATCACTTTTGGAACTAAAATGTGTGACTTTAGATTCATTTTCATGCTCAAAATCAGGCAAAATCCGAGCTTCTGAGTAGAGGGAAAAGTCTAAAATATTGGTAATTTTGGTCACTGTGAGTCCTTTAAAAGTGTTTTTTCTCTTGAGGCACGATACAATTGACATTTTGAATAATTTATTGTACAGTCTAAAAAATCCAGTTTCTGATAAAAAAAAACAATGACCCAGACGTTAGGAACTTTCTCCAAGTGGTCAGTAATGGTGAATTTCTGTATGTTTAATGTTTTGAGTAGGAGGAAAAGTCTATAAAAAAGGCAATTTTGGTCATTGTGAGGCCTTAAAAAGTGGTAATTCATCATGGGGCGCAATTTGAATCATTTTTTGTACAGTCCAAAAAATCAATTTTCTGATGAAAAACCATGACCCTGGACCTTAGGAACTTTCTCCATATGGTCAGAAATGGTGATTTTTTGAATGTTTAATCTATTTGACTGTAAAAGTTAGTTGGATGTGAATCATCACTTTTGGAACTAAAATAAGTATGTTTAGAGTAATTTTCATGCTCAAAATCAGGTAAACTACAAGTATCCGAGTGTGAGGAAAAGTCTATAAAAATAGCAATTTTGGTCACTGTGAGGCCTTAAAAAGTGGTTATTCATCATGAGGCATGATCCAATTTACATTTTAAATCATTTTTGTGTAGTCCAATAAAAATAAGTTTTCTTATGAAAAATGTTGAACACGCACCTTAGGAACTTTCTCCATATAGTCAGTAATGGTGATTTTTTTTTAATGTTTAATCTTTTGACTGTAAATGATAGTTGGATGTGAATTATCACTTTTGGAACTGAAATGAGTGTGTTAGGAGTCATTTTCAAACTTGAAATAAGGCAAAATACAAGCTTCTCAGTAAGAGGAAATGTGTATAAAAATGGCTCTTTTTGTCACTGTGGGGCCCTAGAAAGCTGTTATTCTTCATGAGGCGTGATACAATTGACATTTTAATTCATTTTTTGTACAGTCCAAAAAATCAATTTTCTGATGAAAAACGATGACCCCAGACCTTAGGAACTATCTCCAACTAGTCAGTAATAGTGATTTTTTGAATGTTTAATCTTTTTGACTGTAAATGATAGTTGGATGTGAATCATAGCTTTTGGAACTAAAATAAGTGTGTTTAGAATCATTTTCATGCTCAAAATTTGGCAAAATACAAACTTCTGAGCAGGAGGAAAAGTCTATAAAAATGGCAATTTTGCTCATTGTGAGGCCTTAAAAAGTGGTAATTCATCATGAGGCGCGACACAATTGACATTTTGAATGATTTTTTGTAGTCCAAAAATTAATTTTCTGATGTTAAACGATGACCTCCGGACCTTAAGAACTTTCTCCATATGGTCAGTAATGGTTATTTTTTGAATGTTTAATCTTTTGACTGTAAATGATTGTTGGATGTGAATCATCAATTTTGGAACACAAATGTGTGTGTTGATTCATTTTCATGCTCAAAAGCAGGCAAAATCGAAGCATCTGAGTAGAGGGAAAAGTCTAAAATATTGGTAATTTTGGTCACTGTGAGGCCTTAAAAAGTGGTTTTTCATCATGAGGCGTGATACAATTGACATTTTGAATAATTTTTTGTACAGCACAAAAAATTAATTTTCTGATGTTAAACGATGACCCCGGACCTTAAGAACTTTCTCCATATGGTCAGTAATGGTGATTTTTTTAATGTTTAATCTTTTTACTGTAAATGATAGTTGGATGGGAATCATCACTTTTGGAACTGAAATGAGTGTTTTTAACGTCATTTTCATGCTCGAAATCAAGCAAAATACAAGCTTCTGAGTAGGTGGAAATGCCTATAAAAATGGCAATTTTGGTCACTGTGAGGCCTTAAAAAGTGGTTATTCATCATGAGGCATGGTACAATTGACATTTTGAATGATTTTTTCTACAGCCCAAAAAATACATTTTCGGATGTTAACCCCTTCGGTGCTCAGGACGGCCACCGGCCGTCCCACGTCACGGTGGGCGTGTGCGGAGGACGGCCGGGGGCCGTCCGAATCACGCCCACTCATTAATTCTCCCGCACAGCGGGAGAATTCGCGCAGCGCCGAAGGGGTTAAACGATCACCCCGGACCTTAGGAACTTTCTCCATATGGTCAGTAATGGTGATTTTTTGAATGTTTAATCATTTGACTTTAAATCACTGTCAGATATGAATCATCAATTTTGGAACTAAAATAAGTGTTTTTATAGTAATTTTCGTGGTCAAAATTGGGCAAAATACAAGCTTCTGTGTAGGGGGAGAAGTCTATTAAAATGGCAATTTTGGTCATTGTGAGGACTTAAAAAGTGGTTATTCATCATGAGGCGCGATACAATTGACATTTTGATTCATTTTTTATACAGTCCAAAAAAGATATTTTCTGATTAAAAACGATGACCCCGGTCCTCAGGAACTTCCCCCAAGTGTTCAGTAATGGTGATTTTTTGAATGTTTAATCTTTTGACTGTAAATGATAGTTGGAGGTAAATCATCATTTTTGGAACTGAAATGAGTGTGTTTAGACTCATTTTCATGCTCGAAATCATGCAAAATACAAGCGTCTGAGTAGGAGGAAAAGCCTATAAAAATGGCAATTTTGGTCATTGTGAGGCCCTAAAAAGTGGTAATTCATCATGAGGCGCGATACAATTGACATTTTTAATAATTTTTTGTACAATCCAAAAATCAATTTTATGTTGAAAAATTATGACCCCGGACCTTAGGAACTTTCTCCATATGGTCAGTAATGGTGATTTTTTAAATGTTTATTATTTTTTTTGTAAATGACTGTTGCTTCTGAATGATCTCTTTTGGAACTGAAATAAGTGTGTTTAGATTCATTTTCATGCTCAAGATCGTGCAATAAAAATCGCAATTTTGTTCATTGTGAGGCCTTAAAAAGTGGTTATTGGGGTCGTGGCTGAACCGCCCTTAAGATAGCCGCAGGACCCTGAACCTCTGATCGATGTCGGAGACACTTCTCTGCTACGGGCGGCGGCTGGTGCCGAAGATGCTTCTACATTAATTGAATACGTGCACAAATCCGGGGAGACAAGGTTTCTCCCTTTTTGGCTATTTTAAGCCATCTACTGCGTTGTTGTTCCCCATGCGTCGCACACCTCAGGATCGGCTGTCATGGCCGCCATTTTGTCCATTTTTGAAGCGCGTCGGAACTGGCTTGTGTGCCAGGTAGCGCTGAGATGCAAGTGGCTCCCTGGGTCAAATGGCAGCATGGAAGCCTATGAAACGTAACTTTATTGTTTATTTGTCGCACTATAGTGACAGTTTACTGTGGGCTGACATGCTGGCTCTACAATACATTTATGACAAAGTATTTGTCAGCTGAAGCATTCTGAAGCTGTAGTTTTGTCAGCAAGTTTTTGGAGGCCGCTTTTGGTTGCCTGTTTGCCTGTTTCGACAGAGCCTTTAAAAATCGGACTGACATACCAGTTGAGAGGTGGGCTGTTTGGCTAATTTTGATGTGGGCTATAATCTATATTTTTGAATAACGCACATTCAGATATATCCTTGTGCGTGGCATTAGGTTGTCTACATGGCCTTTGTTGCGCTATTTTTTTTTCACACTTCTATGGTGTCCTCTCCCACTTCTACTTTGAAGGCTGATACCTCACCTACAGTCATGGCCACTGCTCGCAGGAGTTCAGATGCTCCTACCAAAAGACAGAAAAAATATCCAGCTTCCCCTACGAAGACTCCTCTACCCTTGACTTTGGAGGACCTTATGGAGGAGATCAGGCATTTGAAGCCCTTTGTCATGGAGACTAACGTTACTCTCCAACGTATTGAGGAAAAGTGGTCTACGTTGGAGACCAGGGTGTCAGGTGTTGAACAGCGGATTAGTGAGGTGCAGGATGCGGCTGCTAAAATTGACGACATGACTAAGGAGAGTGCGCTCTTAAAGCAGCAGACAGAAGATTTCGAAAACCGTAATAGGCGTAATAATCTCCGAATTTATAGCATTCCGGAGGGATCAGAGGGGTCGGACATGCTTGCCTTTCTTGGGGTACATATTTCCAAGCTGGTGGGCCTTAAGAAAGGAATACATCTCAACTTACAGCGTGCTCACCGTATAGGCCCCAAGCCTGTAAGTGCTTCAAGTTCTGGCCGCCCTAGAGGAATAATTGTTCTCTTTCTAGAGCACACTGAGCTGCTGATGGTGTTATCGGTGGCTAAACAAAAAAAGCAAATGTTGTGGTCTGGTCAGAGGGTCTTTATTTCCCAGGATGTAGCACGCGCAACAGCTGCTCGTCGAAAGGAGTTCCTATCCTTCTAGCCAACTCTACGATCTATGAATGCAAGGTATGGGCTTGTACACCCATGCTTTTTTAAAGTTGCCCTGAAGAGATTTAGTCTCAAACATAAGGGTGAAGCAATGGATCTTGGAAAAGTTTGAATTCTTTGTTTTTTTGCTGCGTCACCTGTCATAGGCTTATGCCTTCGTTCCTTGGTTCTGAATTGAATTGAGTATATATCTTACTTCAAGTATTTCAATATGCTGTTACTAATAGTAACATGTTCAAGTGTTAATGGTCTTTGTCTTATGGTTGTTGTCTTTAGTTAGTTGGTCTAGTCTTTTAACCTTGTTATTTATTTATTCCTCTTTTCAGTTGTTTGTTGTCTACTCTGTACTCCCTCCTTTGATGTGTTGCTTCCCATATACCTCCCCTCCTGCACCTACTCTTTCCATTTTATCCTCGTGTTTGGTAAGTTGTTTCTATCGATCATTTATGTACTATGCACTTCTCCTGTTGATTTATTTGTCCTTTGTCTCATTGATCTTAGTCATATGATTTGTTATAATGCGCCTATTTCTCAGCATGTTCTCTGTCTCTTCTCCATTATAATGACTGTCTCCGACACTGTTGTTGTTGCTGTTCAATCTAAATATATTTTTGGCTGTTGTATGTCTTTGCTTTTGCGTTTCTCCATCACTTCGTCTTATTCTTTTCACATTGATGTGTTTTACTTTCCTCATGACTAAAGCTTCTTGGCTTTTTGTCATCTTTATTGTCCTTATCAGAATTACTGTTTCTTTCTTTTTTTTTAAAACAGATTTTATTGAATTTTTAAAGTACCTCGCCGGTAATTGTCTGTCATACACCAGTTGCATACAGGATGATAGCATATTACCAAATTTGGAATACCCGTTAGGTACACTTTGTAAACAGAACATACGTAAAAACCAAAACTTCACGCTGACTGTCCCCCCCAGCATTGGCAAATAGTATTAACTACATTTACACAGTGAAAATAAAAGGAGGACATAGTATCATATGAAATGGCCATTAACATCCGGTGGAAGCTGTTTCTTAAGGGGTTTGCGAGGGAAGAGGGGGAAGATCTATACCCCTGTAGGTAGCCCATCTTGACCAAACTTTTCTGTGCTTTTGTGGGCAACCCTGTGCTTGGAAGACTGCTATTTCTGCCCCCATGCAAGTGTCGAGCGCCTTTCGCCATTTCCCTATTGTCGGCGGGGACGTTCCTTTCCAAAGCTGAGCGATATCACGTTTGGCAATTGTGAGCGCTAGGAAGAGTAAGTGTTGCTTGTAACGGTTCCCCCCTATATCCTCTGTAATATGAAGAAGGAATAGTCGAGGGTCCAGCGGGAAGTCCCAAGACAGCACCTCCTTAAGGCAGGTCAGAACCTTGCGCCAGAAGGGCTGTATTGCAGGGCAGCTCCACACCGTATGAAAATAAGACCCCTCCTCCCTGTCACAGCGGAGGCACTGGGGGGAAGCAATAACTCCCATCCTCCAAAGACGAAGGCGTGTATAGTATACCCTATGGCCAAATTTAAATTGAATAAGACAGTATCTAGAGGACACTGCAGCGCCCCTAGGACTTGCGATAGCTTCTGCCTAATCGTCGTCGTTCAGTTCTGGGATATCATCCTGTCATGCCTTCCTAGTCTTATGGAGGGTCGTGGTGGCGTGTGTAGTCAGTGTTACTGTTTCTTTCTTTGTCTTCATTTCTTTATCCTTTCCTTTGGCCTCATTATGTTTCACAGTTCTTCATTGATTATCATGGTTAGATCATTTCATGTGTTATATGTATTCAGAAAGTTTGTTGCTCTGGTTTCTCTGATTATATTGATTCAGTATATATGTTAAAGTATTATAATGGTAAACTCCCTTAAGGTTATTACTTGGAATGTCAAGGGCTTGCGTAATCCTATCAAAAAACAGCGAGTTCCGACTTATTTATCTCAGCTTAAATGTAATATTGCTCTATTGCAGGAAATGTACTTACTCAACAAAGATCTAGATTCATTACGCAGGAATTGGGTTGGTTAGATTTTCTGTTCTCCGGCTCTTGACCATAAAAATGGGGTTATTATTCTAGTTCACAAATCACTTCCCTTGGTAATCTAAAAAGAAGAAAGAGATGCGGAGGGTCAATGGGTTCTACTACATGCCACTATTCATCATACGCCCATTTCTATACTGAATATTTATGGTCCCACAGGTGTAGATGTACAATTCTGGGAACAAATGTCAGTTGTTTTACGCTCTTGTTCAAAAACAAATGTAATAGTTGGGGGTGATCTTAATCAGATTGTTGACCCTTTTTTAGAAGGAAAGTCTCAAGTTAAGTATGTTCCTAACAAAATGCAGAAAACATTTACATGGTTTATTCACTCCAGAGGATTAATTGGTGCTTGGAGATTATACTCCCCGGACACATTGGAATATACTTTTTTCTAACCTACACATATATCCCAATCCAGAATTGATTACTTATTCCTTTCACCCCCTCTATTTGGTACACTTATACAAGCTGAAATTGGGTCAATACTAATTTCAGGCCACGCACCGGTTATAATAGATTTGGATTTATTACCTGAGATTTCTAAACCCAACAGATGGCGCTTCAACAATAGATTACTGAAGGATCAAGATTTTATACAGAACTTTGAATGTTTTATACAAGAATTCTTTTGCATAACATTTAATCGGATATTCCATTTTATATTGTTTGGGATGCTTTCAAAGCTGCTGCCCGAGGCCATATAATTAATGTTGTCCTGACTAAAGCTATTAGAACATGAATTTTTCACTACCAAGAATGATACTGATTACAAGAGTTAATGAACACTAAATTTGAGTTTAATAAAAGGTCAACTGAGGAGGCTGCTGGAATGCTCTTAAAAATTAATTCCACGTTTTATGGCGGACGTAATAAGGCGGGTAAATTACTTGCCAACTATCTGAAAGTTAAAGCCCAAAAGTCTAAAATAGTTAAGATTATGAATGAAAGCGGGAATCCTAATTTTAGAAACAATGACATTTTGAAGTGCTTTTCTGATTTTTATACAATTCTTTATACACCAGACCACTTCCCCACTGACAATGCACTAGATTCCTATTTTCATTCTCTCCCGCCAATACAGCAACAGACGCAGGATCTTTCTTTTCTAGAAGAGCCTATTTCAATATCTGAACTTAAATCTGCTCTTAGTGCTCTACCCAAAGATAAAGCATCGGGTCCGGATGGTTTTTCTCTTGAATTCTACTCCTGCTTTTCCCATCTTTTACTTCTGCACTTACTTACTTTATATCAGTCTTTTCTCTCACAGAATGAAGCTAAGGGGACCTTTTTGGAGCATATGATCTGTTTGATCCCTAAAAAAGATGAAGATCCTTCCTTATGTGCCAATTATAGACCCATCTCCCTTATTAATTTAGATTGCAAGCTTTTTGCCAAAATGTTATTCATTAGGATTTCTCCTCTAATTTCTGATATGGTTGGCCTTGAGCAGACTAGATTTGTCAAGGGTAGACAGATGACGGATAATTCTAGGCTATTCCTGGATATTCTATATATGGTTTCTTCTGCTAAAATACCTATGGCTGCCGTAACTTTGGATGCCGAAAAGGCTTTTGACCATGTCAATTGGAAGTTTATAATGTGGGCTCTAGAATGGCATGGTTTCAGTTCAATCTTTCTCAAGTATATCACTATAATATATTCCTCCCCGATGACGTCTGTTTTTTTAAATTGTTCCCAGTCTTCATATTTCCCCCTTTTACGGGGTACCAGACAGGGATGTCCTTTATCTCCTTTGCTTTTTATTTTATCCCTTGAACCCTTTTTGCACACATTACAAAATTCCTCTTCATTTCATGGCTTTCGACACAAAGATACTGAGATTAAGTTCTCAGCATACGCTGATGATGTGATCCTTTATGTCTCTGAGCCTGAAACATCAATCCCAGCTTTTACTAATCTATTATCAACGTATTCTAGGTGATCTGGATATAAATTGAACTGTTCAAAATCGGAGGTACTCCCTCCTAATAAGTATTGTCTGAAGGCTATGTTTGATGACACTGGACTTAAATGGTCTCCACACTTTATCAAGTGTTTGGGAATTAAATATTCTACTTCTATGGCAAAGACAATTCAGATAAACTTAGAGGATGTTCATCATAGAATCCTTCAAATGACGGAGAAATGGTCCCCACAATATTTGTCGTAGTGGGGCAGGCTGGCTACCATAAAGATGATGTTTTTACCGGTCATTAATTTTTACATGTCCATGTTGCCTATTAAATCACCTTTAACATTTTTTAAACTATTGAATAAATCGATTGCTATGTTTTTATGGAATGGTAAAAAGGCGCGCATCTCTTTAGCATCTCTATATAAACCCAAAGAGTTAGGGGGTGTAAGTTTTCCAAACTTTCAGCAATATCATACTGCCTTTGTCTTAAACCAGTTTCTACCATATATGAGGGACATTGATTCTCCACCCAGTAATATCTGGCGCAAACTGGAAGATTCACTTATGTCACCTTTTCCTTTTTACTCTTTACTATATTTTTCGAAACCTCTTCGAGCCTTCTCTGCTCCAATTATTAAATATTCTAATATGGTATCTTCTCGTATTCTCTCAAGGCCCTTGTCCCCAGTACAAGAATTTTTGGAATCCTCTAAATGGCATAATAAATCCCTCAAAATCTCGAATCGAACTATTTTTTGGAAGCAGTGGGCTCTGAAAGATATAATTCAAATAAAACAATTATTATGCGATATGACTCCTCTTCCTTTTTCCGTTATTCAAACCAAATGTGCTCTTTCTTCTACTTATGCCACTAAGTATGAGTCTCTCAAAGATGCTCTCTTGCAAGCAATCTCCACACTCACTCAATCGCAACCTCATGTAAGTTTCTCACCTCCTGATCCAATTGCACTTTCGTCATCACTTAAAGCATCACATATTTATAAATATTTGCATTACATTACTCCTTCCCGTCCCAAGTCTAAAATTGAAGCATTGTGGGAATCGGATCTTCAGCATGCCTTATCTTTAAGGGTTTGGGGTTCAATTTGGACCAAAATACACCACACTTCACCCAATGCCAGCACTACACAAACCCTTTATTATTTTTATAATAGGCTTTATATTACCCCACTTTCTTTGCAAAAATATAACCCAAGTCTTTCAAATATGTGTTGGTCTTGTAAAACCCTCCCTGGCACATATCTACATATGTTTTTTCCTTGTCCGCAAACCGCTGCTTTTTGGTTACAGGTTTGTAGGACTATTTCCACTATTTGCTCTATTAATTTCCCCTTTGATATCAACCATATTTTTCTGGGAAGTTCCTCACGCTCTTGGCCACTACGCTCTAAATAAGGTACATTTTTGGATCTGTCACTTGCTATTGCTTTTCAAGTCATTACATCAAACTGGAAGAATGTCAATAATATCACTGTTACTAGTTGATTGAATCTCCTTTGTTCTCATCATAGTCTTGATACAGCATCAGCTACATCTACATTACAGATGATAAACAAAGACCTCTTTTGGTCTCCGCTTATTTGTTACTTAAACAAAAAGACTAAACCTTCCAAGGATTCTACAATGGTTTTTCATCCCCTATGATTGACTTTCCCTTCTTGTTTAATATAATACATAGTTATTTTGCCATTGTTATTGTATGAGATACATTGTTATATGACATAAAGCTATTATACGAAACAAGTTATTATATGTTATAAGGTTTTATTATGTGACATACATATAGATATGCAATACATATGGTTTTATTCTTCCTTTCTCTTCTTTTTTTTGTTTTCTTTCCTTTCTTCTCTTCTTTAGCTTCTTTTGTTTTCTTTCTTCTTCCTTTTTTTCAAATACAAAATACCATGAATTGCGATATCAGAAGTGCAGAATTACGATATTATCATAATAAGTTTACTGTGTAATTTCCTCCTTTGTATTTTAGACATTAATTATTTTTGACTTTTCTGTTAAGTATTCTATTTCATAACTTGATTTTCCACTCTAAGTTACAGATAGTTCTGTACATTTGTATTTCACTTTAATAAAGCTTTTATTAAACTAAAAAAAAAAGTAGTTATTCATCAGGAGGCACTATACAATTGACATTTTGAATCATTTTTTGTACAGTTCGAAGAAAATCCATTTTCTGATGAAAAACGATGTCCCCGGACCTTAGGAACTTTCTCCAAATGGTCAGTAATGGTGATTTTTTTAATGTTATTCATTTTTCTGTAAATGACTGCCGGATGTGAATCCTCCCTTTTGGAACTAAAACAAGTGTGTTTAGAGTCATTTTCATGCCTGAAATCAGGCAAAAACAAGCTTCTGAGTATGAGAAAAAGTCTATAAAAATGGCAATTTTGGTCACTGTGAGGCCTTAAACAGAGGCTATTCAACATGAGAATCAATACAATGGACATTTTGAATAATGTTTTGTACAGTCTATAAAATCCATTTTCTGATGAAAAAACGATGACCCCGTACCTTAGGAATTTTCTCCATATGGTCAGTAATGGTGATTTTTTTTTAATGTTTAATCTTTTGACCGTAAATGATAGTTGGATGTGAATCATCACTTTTGGAACTGAAATCAGTGTTTTTAAAGTCAGTTGAGTAGGAGGAAAATAAAATGGCAATTTTGGTAACTGTGAGGCCTTGAAAAATGGTTATTCAACGTGAGGTGCGATACAATTGACATTTTGAATCATTTTTTGTACAGTGCTAAAAATCAATTTTCTGATTAAAACCGATGACCCAGGACCTTCAGAACTTTCTCCATATGGTCAGTAATGGTGATTTTTTTTAATGTTTAATCTTTTGACTGTAAATAACTGTTGGATGTGAATTCTCACTTTTGGAACTAAAATAAGTGTGTCTAGAGTGATTTTCATGCTGAAAATCGAGGAAAATACAGGCTTCTGAGTAGAAGGGAAAGTCTATAAAAATGGCAATTTTAGTCACTGTGAGGCCTTAAAAAGTGGTTTTTCAACTTGAGGCGCATTACAATTGACATCTTGAATCATTTTTGTATAGTCCAAAAAATCAATTTTCTGATGAAAATCGATGACCCCGGACCTTAGGAACTTTCTCCAAATGGTCAGTAATAGTGATTTTTTTAATGTTTATCCTTTTTTCTGTAAATGGCTGTTGCATGTGAATTCTCACTTTTGGAACTAAAATAAGTGTGTTTAGAGTAATTTTCAGGCTCGAAATCGTGCAAAATACAAGCTTCTAAGTAGGAGGAAAAGTCTATAAAAATTGCAATTTTGGTAAATGTGAGGCCTTAAAAAGTGGTTATTCATCATGAGGCGCTATACAATGACATTTTGAATCATTTTTTACGGTCCAAAAATCCAGATTTAATATATATTGCATCTCAAGTTGCCTTAATGCTTTGATGTGATCCCCTCCTCGCCTGTCAATTGGTACTGCATCAGTTACACAATAACTCATCTGCTTGACATCATGATTATGTTGTATCTCTTAACCCCTTCGGCGCTGTGCGGGAGAATTAATAAGTGGGCGGGATTCGGACGGCCCCCGGCTGTCCTTAGCACACGCCCACCGTGACGTCGGACGGCTGGGGGCCGTCCTGAGCACCGAAGAGGTTAATGTCTAGCTACATTGTATGTTCGATAAATATTGCAATATATATATATATACTCACACACACACACACATATATATGTGATCAAGATCGCGTTCTTGCGATCGAAACGTGTCATGGCGGGCACTATGCCTGATCAGCACTGAGGTTTACGAATTGGAATAAAAGCACTTTTGAAGGAGCAACCTGGAGTTTGTGCATGGTGTGGTCCGTACCTGGTTAGTCCCATCGTGAAGGGAGGTGGGCCAGGACTGTGCAATCTTCATATATATATATATATATATATATATATATATATTATCTACTGGCGGTCGCCAGTAGATAGTTATAGTTAGGACCTATGTTCCATAGGAAATTCACAACATTCTATTTCCAATAACTTTGGCGCCGGTTGTCGAATCTTCGCGAAATTTTCAAATATCGTGGGGCGCACCGGTCCGCTCGTATCCTGAAAGTTTCGGGGTGATTCGGCAAGCGGGAGCCGAGAAAAAAGGGGGGTCCCAAAACGTGTTTTCTCCATGTTAATTCCCATAGGAAATTTTAGACACGGCTACAGCCCGAACTGCTGAACGGAATTACACCAAATTTGGCAAAAAGGTAGCGCTTGGTTCAGAAAGCGACCTTTTTTAAATGGTGTAAATCCGTTCAGTAGTTACGTGAGAAATTCAAAAAATAAGAGTCAAAAAATCAATTTCCCATAGGAAACTTTATGCAAGGCTACAGCTTCAAACTGCTGAACGGAATGACACCAAATTTGGCAAAGAGGTAGTTCTTGGTTCAGAAAGAACCCTTTTGTTAAATGGTGTAAATCCGTTCAGTAGTTGCTGAGAAAATCAAAAGTAAAAACACATATATATCTATGGCCGCGGAGGGTCCGCGCACCCTCCCGATCACGAGCTGTATGCTAATTGGCTGTCAACACTCCAAACCAGGAAGTGTTGGCAGCCATCTTGTTCCTCGGCAGAACCGAGGCACAAGAAATCAGAAAAACAATCGCGAAAACGCAAAAAGGGGGCAGGGTAGAAACACCCTGACCCCCTAGGCCTGCTCAGGGGTCCCACAAGGACCCCCAGGGCCAAAAAGCATTTTTTTTTTTTTAAATCGGCGGGATGCACTTAGGATGCGCGGATCCCACCGTGAAAAAAAAAAACGAAGCGCGGACTCCCGCGCTTCGTTGTTATTTGGCCCCCGGGTGGGCCAAGTCCCGGGGGCATGCGGGGGTTCATAAAATATTTGTTTGGGGGTGCCTCTAAGGCCCCCCCAAGCCCCGGGGACCGCCACCCCCCGGGGCTTTGATTTTAAAATGGTGCGGGAGGGCACTCGGCCCTCCCGCAGCCCCGGGGACCGCCACCTCACCGGGGCACTAAGAATTTTAAAGTGGGGGTCCGTTTTGGACCCCCGATGCCCCGGGGACCACCACCTCCCCGGGGCTGTGCAATTGGTGGGAGGGGGGCCGCGCGGCCCCCCTCCTGGAGCCTGTGATGGCCCTGGGGACCACCACCCCCCAGGGCCAGCTCCTGCAGTGTCTGGGGTGCTCACCCCCGGGACCCTGCTGTTTGCTATGACAGGGCGGGAGCCTCGCGGCTCCCGTCCTGTCATAGCAAACTTGCTTTGAATTTTGGAAGAGAGAGCAGGAAACCTGCTCTCGCTTCCAAAATTCAAAGCAAATTGCTTTTCCACACAGGGAGCAGCATCTTAGCAGCTCCCCATGTGGAAAAGCAATGCCAGCTCCCGAGGGACGCGTGGAGCAAGCGGGACCGTGAGGGGATTGGGGACCCCCCCACGGTCCCCAACGGAGAGGGCCAGCCCCAGGGGATGGGGTCCCTGGGGCTAACAAGTGGCCCGGGAGGGGGGCCACGCGGCCCCCTTCCCCAAAAATTTTTAAAAAACAAAGGCCGGCCCTCTGGGGATGGGGTCCCCGGGGCTATAAGTGGCCTGAGGAGGGGGGCAACGCAGCCCCCCCTCCAAAACAATTTAAAAAAAATAAAGGCCATGCCCCGGGGGATGGGGTCCCCGGGGCCGATTAAGGCCTCGGGAGGGGGGCCACGCGGCCCCCTTCCAAATTCTTTTTAAAATAGGCGCAGGCCCTGGGGGATGGGGTCCCCAGGGCCAATAAATTAAAAAAGAAGGGGGCCACACAGCCCCCTTCTTAAAAAAATAAATAAATAAAAGACCGGCATCGCGCCGGAGGCCACGCCCTCCTTGCAGCACTCTGTAAACGTGCCTCTGGCGCGTTTGCAGATGGAGAACGAATTCCCCTTGAATACTGGGGTCCCTGGGGCCAACTAGCCCACCAAGAACCTCCAGTATGCGCCAGGGGCTGCGTTGCAGAGAGGTGTTCTGAGGCCACGCCCCTTTTTACACCTCTCTGCAACGCAGCTCTGTGGTGCTTAATGGAGGTAGCTGTTGGGCTAGTTGCACCCCAGGGACCCTCAGGATTCAAGGGGAGTTAATCCCCCAACTTAAAACGCGCCACAGGGCGCGTTTGCACAGTGGTGAAGGGAGGGGGCGGGGCCTGAGGTGACATGTGTGCAAACATGCCCTGTGGCGTGTTTTAAGTTGGGGGATTAAGTCCCCTTGAATCCTGAGGGTCCCTGGGGTCCAACTAGCCCACCAGGTACCTCCAGTAAGCGCCACAGAGCTGCGTTGCAGAGAGGTGTAAAAAGGGGCGTGGCCTCGGACCACCTCTCTGCAACGCTTACTGGAAGTACCTGGTGGGCTAGTTGGGCCCCAGGGACGCTCAGGATTCAAGGTGACCTAATCCCGCAACTTAAAACACACCACAGGGTGCGTTTGCAGTGGTGAAGGGAGGGGGCGGGGCCTGAGGTGACATGTGTGCAAACACGCCCTGTGGCGTCTTTTAAGTTGGGGGATTAAGTCCCCTTGAATCCTGAGGGTCCCTGGGGTCCAACTAGCCCACCAGGTACCTCCAGTAAGCGCCACAGAGCTGCGTTGCAGAGAGGTGTAAAAGGGGCGTGGCCTTGGACCACCTCTCTGTAACACAGGCCTGTGGTGCTTACTGGAAGTACCTGGTGGGCTAGTTGGGCCCCAGGGACCCTCAGGATTCAAGGTGACCTAATCCCCCAACTTAAAACAGTGCACAGTGGTGAAGGGAGGGGGCGGGGCCTCAGGTGACAAGTGCGCAAACACGCCCTGTGGTGCGTTTTAAGTTGGGGAATTAACTCTCCTTGAATCCTGAGGGACCCTGGGGGCCAACTAGCCCACCAGGTACCTTCAGTAAGCACAACAGAGTTGCGTTGCAGTGAGGTGAAAAAAGGTGCGTGGCCTCGGAACGCCTCTCTGCAACTCAGCTCTGTGGTCCTAACTGTAGGTACCTGGTGGGCTAGTTGGGCCCCAGGGACGCTCAGGATTCAAGGTGACCTAATCCCGCAACTTAAAACACACCACAGGGTGCGTTTGCAGTGGTGAAGGGAGGGGGCGGGGCCTGAGGTGACATGTGTGCAAACACGCCCTGTGGCGTCTTTTAAGTTGGGGGATTAAGTCCCCTTGAATCCTGAGGGTCCCTGGGGTCCAACTAGCCCACCAGGTACCTCCAGTAAGCGCCACAGAGCTGCGTTGCAGAGAGGTGTAAAAAGGGGCGTGGCCTTGGACCACCTCTCTGTAACACAGGCCTGTGGTGCTTACTGGAAGTACCTGGTGGGCTAGTTGGGCCCCAGGGACCCTCAGGATTCAAGGTGACCTAATCCCCCAACTTAAAACAGTGCACAGTGGTGAAGGGAGGGGGCGGGGCCTCAGGTGACAAGTGCGCAAACACGCCCTGTGGTGCGTTTTAAGTTGGGGAATTAATTCCCCTTGAATCCTGAGGGACCCTGGGGGCCAACTAGCCCACCAGGTACCTTCAGTAAGCACAACAGAGTTGCGTTGCAGTGAGGTGAAAAAAGGTGCGTGGCCTCGGAACGCCTCTCTGCAACTCAGCTCTGTGGTCCTAACTGTAGGTACCTGGTGGGCTAGTTGGGCCCCAGGGACCCTCAGGATTCAAGGGGACTTAATCCCGCAACTTAAAACGCACCACGGGGCGCGTTTGCACACATGTCACCTCAGGCCCCCCTCCCTTCACCACTGTGCAAACGTGCCCCGTAGCGCGTTTTAAGAGGTAGTTTTAATCCTCCTGCCCTATTATGTACTAGGGACTTACAGAGGAGGTCATGCTAATCACAGGGGTACCCCAACGCATAGTGTTCCCTAGTGTATGTAGGTGTTTTCACTGTATTCTAAGTGTCTTTTAGCATAGCACTGGCTCTGGTTAGTCAGAGTCAGTTACCACCAGTACCAGTCTGAAAAAGTTGTGGGCACAGGATGATTTTGCAACAAGGCCTCTTTCTGCTCCTCTGTTGGTTCTTTCTGCACATCTTTTGCTTCTTCCTGCACTTTTCTTCGTCTTTGTGGACTTCTGTTGCTTCTTTCTCCATTTCTTTTGCTTCTTTCTGTGCGTTTTTTCTTCTTTCTTCACATGTCCTACCTCTGTAGGCATAGTTAGAAACTAGCATTTAAAAAACCTTTGAAATTCACTGAAAAAACCATAGGTTTCAGGCACGTTATAGTTAGAAATTAGCATTTAAAAAACCTTTGAAATTCACTGAAAAAACCATAGGTTTCAGGCACGTTATAGTTAGAAATTAGCATTTAAAAAACCTTAGAAATTCACTGAAAAAACCATAGGTTCTAGGGAAAGTTATAGTTAGTTGGACATTGCACTCGTACAAAACCCGTGAAATTCCCCCGTTATAGTTAGTTCCGCTAACTATAACTCGCGCCCCCGCAATGCACTGCTGATGACGTCACATATTACATCACTCATGACATGGTCAGTGACATCACTGATGACATCACTGATGACATCATCCAGTGACTGTGTGTTTCTGTAAAGTTTAAATATGTTTAATATATATAGGGAAAGGCGTATTGAAGAATGAGTGGGTGTATAAGTGTCTGAATGGATGATTTAGTAGGTGCGTGACTAACTCTATAAGTGAGTGATTAAACGTATCTTACTGAATGCATGGGTTAGTGACTAAACTGGGTGAATGTCTGTATCCGTCTGTCTGTTGCTGTGTAAGTGGCTGCATGGGTTTGTGAATAGCTACATGAGTGTCTATATGAGTTATTGATTGGTTGTCTGAGTATCTGTATGGGTGCCTGAGTGTTTGTGTGGGTGGGGTGTGTGTGACTCTGTGCATAGATGTGTGAGTGGGTGATTTACTGGGTGCATGGTTTCAAGAGTGCATCTGTGATGGACTGTATGGGTGGGTGAGTGTGTGTATGGGTGTGTTAGTGAGTGAATGTATATCTCAGTGGTACATGTGTGAGTAACTACATATGTGAAAGGCAGTATATATGTGTGTTGGAGTATATAAATGGCTATAAGTGAGAGTGTGTGATTGTGAGAGAGAGAGTGGCTGTATGGATGAGTGTGTACTTGTATCAGTGATTGTAGAAGAGCGTAAGAATGTGCTAGTATTTGTATGAGAAAGTGAGCTGGTGTGTGTATAACTGTATAGGTGAGTAAATGGCAGTGTGATTAATTATTTGCATGACTGACTAGGTGTGTGAGTACCTCTATGGATGAGTGGAGGTGTGTGAGTGTCTATGTAGGTGTATGAGTGCATATGATAGTCCTGTACTGAGTGACCGTAAGTATGAGTGACTGTACGGGTGAGTGAGTGGATGTGTGTGTAGACCTAAGAATCAGTGAGTGGGTATGTAGTTATTGGTGTTGGAGTGTCTATGGTTTTGCAAATGGCAGTCTGTAATTTAGAGTGGGTGTATCAAAGGTTATATTAGGGTGTGAGGAGGTGCATCAGATTATCACGTGGATGATGTCATCAGTGATGTCATCAGTGATGTCATTTGAGATGTCATCAGTGATGTCATCAGTGATGTCACTGACCATGTCATGAGTGATGTAATATGTGACGTCATCAGCAGTGCATTGCGGGGCGCGAGTTATAGTTAGCTGAACTGACTATAACGGGGGAATTTCACGGGTTTTGTATAAGTGCAATGTCCAACTAACTATAACTTTCCCTAAAACCTATGGTTTTTTCAGTGAATATATATGTTATGTTATGTTAATGACATTTTTAAAGCGCAGCGGTTAGCCGGAGGTGTCTTGGCGCTAGCTACATCTCCAATTAGGCAAGAGCGGGAGGAAGGAGTTATTAAGTAAAGAGCCCTTCCAAAAGGATAAAAGATCCAATTAGGCAAGAGCGGGAGGAAGGATTTATTGGGTAAAGAGCCAAGTTTTTAAGCCCTTCCTAAAGGATAAAAGGTCCGTGGCTTTTGCCGTGCAGTGAGCAAAACTTCTGCCACCCCACCAGGCTTTTTTTGTGCGTGGCACTAAGACCAGCTTGGCCCCCAGTGAACGCAATGTTCTTTTCGGAGTGTACCAATGGAACTGCTGTTTTAAATAGTCTGGTCCTGTACCTTGGAGCGCTTTAAAAACCAAACAAAGGGCCTTAAAACGCACTCGACTCCTTACCGGAAGCCAGTGCAATTTTTTGATTTCCTTGGATATAGGGGAAAACCTCGACGTGCCAGTAAGCAGTCTAGCCACTGCATTCTACAGTAGTTGGAGTTTGTTCAGGAATCTTTGTTGAACATTTAAATAAAGACAGTTACAGTAGTCCTGCCTCGCCATTACAAGAGCCATGACCACTGTTTGCCGGCTACCCGGAGTCAAGAACGGCAGCATTTTCCTGAGCATTCTCATCACATAAATTGTTTTTGATGCCACTGAATTTGCTTGGTGACCAAAGGTGAGAGTCTCATCCACTATTACTCCCAGGTTTTTGTCCTTTTTTGAGGGCATAGGGAGAGTACCCATCGAGTCCGGCCACCAGTTCGGTGTCCAAAAGTTAGTGTCATTGCCAAACAGTATGACCTCGGTTTTACCCGTATTAAGTTTTAGGCAGTTCTCTGCCATCCAACTTCCAACTGATATCATGCAGTCTTGAAAGCGTTCTTCCATTCCCACCTCCTTGCCTGGTAGCAGAGATACCACAATTTAGGTATCATCCGCATACAAGGTGAGGCCGAATCCAAATGCGCTAATAATGGGGGCCAGAGAAGAAGCATACACATTAAAAAGCGTCGGACTGAGAGAGGACCCCTGTGGAACCCCACAGGGCAGTGCAAAGGGTTTAGACTGGTAATCTCCCAGAGTAACAATGTGTCCTCTATCAGAAAGAAAAGATCTTAAAAGATCCCAGGCTTTCCCATGGATTCCGCATGCCTTTAGACAGTCCATCAAGATGTCATGATGGACCATATAGAAGGTGGCAGACAGATCTAATAAAATCAGAGCTGCCCTGCCACCCCGATCAACGGCTTCCCTGATCTCCTCTGTGGCTTTAATGAGCGTGGACTCGGTACTATGTCCCTCTCTAAAGCCATATTGAGAGGGATCCAAAGCTTGTGTCTCAGCTAGGAAGGTACTTAGGGGCCTATTACGATGGCGGTCGGGAAACCTCCCCGACCACCATGGTAGTGGCAAAAGACCGCCCGCATGGACCGCAACATCACCGCCGGTCGAATTACGAAGACCCGTGCTCGAAATCCGACCGTGGCGGTCTGATCGCGGGCCTTAACATTGCGGCAGTTGCTGCTGCCAGCAGCACCGCCGCGATGCCGAAAGGAGCATGTCCTGCATTTCCCTGCACTGCGTGGCAGGCACTGCACAGTGCCTGCCACCTGCTACAGGGAAATGTAGGGGGGGACCATGGGTACCCCCCCAGTGCACCCCCCCAACACATTGGGGGCCCACAACGGGCCCCCGGAAGACAATCTCCGCATGCCTTTCCATGGCGGTTTGACCGCTGAGGAAAGGCTGGCTACTGCCGGCATCATAATCCTGCCGGTCGGAGCCTGCTCTGCACCGCCACCATTATCCTGGTCCTGCTCCGTCCACCAGGCAGGAGTGCGAATGGCAACCGGCGGAGAAGAGGCGGTCGGAATTTCCAACCGCCGATCGCGGGCGGATGTCCTCCGCCGGTCCGGCGGGCATCACCGCCGGCCCGGCGGTGGACATCTGACCGCCATCGTAATAGACCCCTTAGTTGTCTAGTCATGATTTTTTTCAATCAATTTTGCTGGGAGTGGAAGCCTAGAAATAGGGCGAAAATTATTTGGATCCTTAGGGTCCAAGCTGTTTTTTTTTTAGAAGGGGCAGTATAGAGGCCAATTTCCAACGTATGGGAAACTGCCCTGTTACAAACATACCATTGAAAATAGATAATAGTGATGACGCAATCGGAGCCGGGGCCAGTTTAACCACTGCGACCGGACAAGGGTCATAGGGCGACCCTGAATTGGCTGCCCTGAGGCGCTCTTGAATATCATCAGGGGACACCGGCGAGAAATTCTCAAAGGTGGAGATAGGAGCCCTCGCAAACTTGGATTCCTCCCTAACCACATTCATCCCGCCAGTGCTTGACCCACTGAAGGACAAAAAGATGGACTCCACTTTGGTAAAAAAAAAGTCGTCAATTTCTTCGCATAGTTCCTGACTTGGCTGGACTATGACTGGACTTGGAGAGGCCAGGATAGAAACAGTTCTAAACAACTCTTTTACTGAATTCTTCGTTGCATCAATACGAGTTGCATAAAACTTTTGTTTAGCAGAAAAAATAAGTTGTTTATAATTCTGCAGGCTGAGTTTATAAAGCTTTTTCTCTGTTTCTTTATAGCCTTTCCTCCAGCTCCGCTCAAGCTGTTTACAAATAAGTTTTTGATTTCTTAAATCCTCTGTGAACCATGGAGTGGAGGGTTGTGATCTTTTGGGGCGGAGGGTTTTTACTGGGGCTATTATGTCACATGCTTGCTCCAGCCATTTCGTATATACTAAGGTAGCCTCATCCACTCCCAATGGCAATTGACCTGCCGTAGAGGTAAGAAGCTCCTGCAAAGCTGTCCCCTCAATTTTGTTCCAGGCTCTAGTTACTATTTGGCCTTTTGGACATTGACCATTTGCGCGTTGCTCCGTCAATGTCAACTCAAATTGGACGGCGGCATGATCCGACCACACAAGAGGTAGAAGACCCGTGAACTGTAGGCACGGGTGGTTAGAAAAAATACCATCCAAGGTATGTCCTGCCACATGGGTAGGACCAATTACCTGCTGCTTCAGGTCGGCGCTATGCATCATATCATTCAAAGTCACGGTATCAGGTTCAGTAAGTGCTTCCAGATAAAAATTAAAATCTCCCATAATTGTATAGGCATCAGTGCACAAGCCCTCTTCTAATATTTTTCCAAGGGAGACTATAAAGGAGTTTCTAGCTCCTGGCGGCCTGTACAGTAAACTTCCTTTAAAGGTATGATGATGGGATAGACTGAGATTAAAAAACAGGGCCTCACACATTTCCATTGGGATGGACTGAAAAGCTGCCTTAATCGATCCATGGTAGATCACAGCCAAACCTCCTCCTTTCCTGATAGACCTATCTAAAGTATAGCATAAGAACCCTGGAGGGGTGGCTTTCACTATATCTGGGCCAGATGAATCATCTGTCCACGCCTCTGTGATAAAAGCAATTTTTATATCCTTCTCCTCAATAAGCCTCGCACACTCCAGGCTGTGCTTGACCAAGGACCTTGCATTAAGCAATATACATTTAAATACTTGTGTATTTACACAAGTACTTGTGTATATATATATATATATATATATATATATATATATATATTATCTACTGGCGGTCGCCAGTAGATAGTTATAGTTACAACCTATTATCCATAGGAAATCCGCGACATTCTATTTGAAATAACTCTCTTGCCGGTTGACGTATCTTCGCAAAATTTTCAAACTTTGTGGGGCGCTCCGGTCCGCTCCTACCCTGAAAGTCTCGGGGGGATTCGTCAAGCGGGGCCGAGAAAAAAGGGGGGTCCCAAAACGCATTTTCCCCATGCAATTTTCCATAGGAAACTTTAGACACGGCTACAGCCCGAACTGCTGAACGGAATTACACCAAATTTGGCAAAGAGGTAGTTCTTGGTTCAGAAAGAACCCTTTTTGTTAAATGGTGTAAATCCATTCAGTAGTTGCTGAGAAAATCAAAAGTAAAAGTACATATATATCTATGGCCGCGTCGGATTCGCGCACCCTCCCGATCACGAGCTGCATGCTAATTGGCTGTCAACACTCCAAATCAGGAAGTGTTGGCAGCCATTTTGTCCCTCGGTAGAACCGAGGGACAGAAACAAGTGCACAAAGCGCACAAAGGGGGCAGGGTAGAAACACCCTGACCCCCTAGGTCTGCTCAGGGGGTCCCACAAGGACCCCCTGGGCAAAAAAAAAAAATTTTTTTTTTTTTAAATCGGCAGGATGCGCTCAGGGTGCGCGAATCCTGCCGGAAAAAAAAAATCGAAGCGCGGTCTCCCGCGCTTTGATGTTAATTGGCCCCGGGTGGGCCAAGTCCTGGGGGCATGCTGGGGGGGTTAATTTTATGTGTGGGGGCCTCTAAGGGCCCCCAAGCCCGGGGACCACCACCCCGCGGGGCTTTATGTATAATGGTGCGGGAGGGCTCTGAGCCCTCCCGCAGCCCCGGGGACCGCCACCTCCCGGGGCTTCTTTTTTATTTTTGAAAAACCTGTGTGGGGGGCTCCAGCCCCCACACGCCCCGGGACCACCACCTCCCCGGGGCACTAAGAAAAATTACAATGGGGGTCCGTTTGGACCTCCAAGCCCCGGGGACCACCACCTCCCCGGGGCTTTCAAAATGTAAGGAGGGGGCCGCGCGGCCCCCTCCTGGAGCCTGTGGTGGCCCTGGGGACCGCCACCCCCAGGGCCGGCTCCTGCAGTGTCCCGGGTGCCTACCCCCGGGACACTGCTGTTTGCAATGACAGGACGGGAGCCTCGCGGCTCCCGTCCTGTCATTGCAAACTGCTTTGGATATTGGAAGAGAGGCAGGAAACCTGCTCTCTCTTCCAATATCCAAAGCTGCTTGCTTTCCACATGGGGAGCAGCATGTTAGCTGCTCCCCATGTGTAAAGCAATGCCGGCTCCTGTAGGACACGGGGAGCCGGCGGGACTGTGGGGGGTTTGGGGACCCCCCCACAGTCCCCAACGAGAGGCCAGGCCCGGGGGATGGGGTCCCCAGGGCCATAAGTGGCCACGGAGGGGGGCCACGCAGCCACCTCCCCAAAGGTAAAAAAAAGTAAAAAAAAAAAAAAAGGTGCAAGGCCGGCCCCGGGGATGGGGTCCCCGGGGCCTTAAATGGCCTGAGGAGGGGGCCACGCAGCCCCCTCCAAATAAAAAAAAGAGGCCATGCCCCGGGGGATGGGGTCCCCGGGGCCAATACAGGCCCAGGGAAGGGGGCCACGCGGCCCCCTTCCCGTTTTTTTTTTATTTTAATTTAAAAAAAGGGGTAAGGCCCTGGGGGATGGGGTCCCCAGGGCCTAAAAATAGGAAAAAGGAAGGGGGGCCACACAGCCCCCCTTCAGGGGAGAAAAAAAAACGATCGGGCCCGCAGGCCCCGCCCCTTCCTTCACCACTCTGCAAACGCGCCCCTGGCGCGTTTGCAGAGAGGGAACGAATTCCCCTTGAATACTGGGGTCCCTGGGGCCAACTAGCCCACCAGGAACCTCCAGTATGCGCCAGGGAGCTGCCTTGCAGAGAGGTGTACAGAGGCCACGCCCCTTTTTACACCTCTCTGCAACGCAGCTCTGTGTGCTTTTTGGAGGTATATGGTGGGCTAGTTGCACCCCAGGGACCCTCAGGATTCAAGGGAGTTAATCCCCCAACTTAAAACGCGCCACGGGCGCGTTTGCACAGTGGTGAAGGGAGGGGCGGGGCTTCAGGTGACGTGTGCAAACAGGCCCCGTGGCGCGTTTTAAGATGGGGAATTAAATCCCCTTCAATCCTGAGGGTCCCTGGGGGCCAACTAGCCCAACAGGTACGTCCAGAAAGCGCCACAGAGCTGCGTTGCAGAGAGGTGTAAAAAGGGGTGTGGCCTCTGTACATGTCTCTGCAACGCAGCCCCCTGGCGCATACTGGAGGTTCCTGGTGGGCTAGTTGGCCCGTAGGGACCCTCATGATTCAAGGGGACTTAATCCCCCAACTTAAAATGCGCCACGGGGCGCGTTTGCACAGATGTCACCTCAGGCCCCGCCCCCTCCCTTCACCATTGTGCAAATATTCCTCTAAAATCAGCCGAAATACGAATTCTGATTTACTCACCTGTTATCAGGAGAGACCTCAGTGCTGCATCTTTCAGCCCAGTACTAATCCTGAAAAGTAATTTTAACCGTACTTACCAGTAACTTGAATTTCCTTCCATAGGCTAACATTGACTGGTTTCACTTGGAAATTCTTCTAAGTGTGGAGTTTTGGAACTTTAAAATATTCCTCTAAAATCAGCCGAAATACGAATTCCGATTTACTCACCTGTTATCAGGAGAGACCTCAGTGCTGCATCTTTCAGCCCAGTACTGATCCTCAAAAGTAATTTTAACCGTACTTACCAGTAACTTGAATTTCCTTCCATAGGATATAATTGCCTGCTTTTTGCTGAAAAAGTTTCTAAGTGTTGATTTTTGAAACATACAAATATTCCTCTAAAATCAGCCGAAATACGAATTCCGATTTACTCACCTGTTATAAGGAGAGACCTCAGTGCTGTATCTTTCAGCCCAGTACTGGTCCTGAAAAGTAATTTTAACCGTACTTACCAGTAACTTGAATTTCCTTCCATAGGCTAACATTGACTGGTTTCACTTGGAAATTCTTCTAAGTGTGGAGTTTTGGAACTTTAAAATATTCCTCTAAAATCAGCCGAAATACGAATTCCGATTTACTCACCTGTTATCAGGAGAGACCTCAGTGCTGCATCCTTCAGGCCAGTACTGATCCTCAAAAGTAATTTTAACCGTACTTACCAGTAACTTGAATTTCCTTCCATAGGATATCATTGCCTGCTTTTTGCTGAAAAAGTTTCTAAGTGTTGATTTTTGAAACATACAAATATTCCTCTAAAATCAGCCGAAATACGAATTTCGATTTACTCACCTGTTATCAGGAGAGACCTCAGTGCTGCATCTTTCAGCCCAGTACTGGTCCTGAAAAGTAATTTTAACTGTACTTACCAGTAACTTATATTTTCTTCCATAGGAATCCATTGTCTGGTTTTCAGCAGAAAAGTTTCAAAGTGTCAATTTTCACAAACTACAAATATTCCTTAAAAATCGCCTGTATGACTTAAACGCATTCTTTCAACTGTTTACAGGAGATGCACCAGTGCTGGATCCAGGATCCAACACTGAGTAAGAAAAAAGTAACGATAACAGTTTTTACCTGCTAAGTGAATTTCCTTCCATAGGATAACATTGGTGATTCTATGAGAAAAAGTTTCTAAGTGTTAACTTTTAAAATACAATAATATTCCTTAAAAATCACGACTGTAACCAAAACGCTTTTACTCAACTGTTTACAGGAGATGTACCAGGACTGAATCTAGGATCCAGTCCTGTGGTTATAAAAGTAATCCATAAAGTAACTAATTGCATTTAACTAGAAATTCACATTGAGCTGAATGTTGCATTGTGTTTGAAAATGTGGTGCCCATTGCAACAACTGTAACTACTGTACTTAAAAGTCTATTGCCTATGTGCAAAGTATTTAAACTAAAGTAATTCATTCTGAGAAAGTATTTTTTGTAATGTAATGTATAATGTAATTACAATGTAATTTAAAAAATAAAATATGTAAAAAAAAAATTCTAAAAATGTAATAAATCAGTATGAAAAAAATTAATATAACAATTAATACATTTAAAAATTGTCATTTACAAAACCTTTGAAATTCACTGAAAAAACCGTAGGTTTCAGACATGTTATAGTTAGGAATTAGCATTTAAAAAACCTTTGAAATTCACTGAAAAAACCATAGGTTTTAGGGACAGTTATAGTTAGTTGGACATTGCACTCGTACAAAACCCGTGAAATTCCCCCGTTATAGTTAGTTCAGCTAACTATAACTCGCACCCCCGCAATGCACTGCTGATGACGTCACATATTACATCACTCATGACATGGTCAGTGACATCACTGATGACATCACTGATGACATCTCAAATGACATCACTGATGACATCATCCACGTGATAATCTGATGCACCTCCTCACACCCTAATATAACCTTTGATACACCCAATCTAAATTACAGACTGCCATTCGCAAAACCATAGACACTCCAACACCAATAACTACATACCCACTCACTGATTCTTAGGTCTACACACACACATCCACTCACTCACCCGTACAGTCACTCATACTTATGGTCACTCAGTACAGGACAATCATATGCACTCTTACTCCTATATAGACACTCAAACACCGCCACTCATCCATAGAGGTACTCACACACCTAGTCAGTCATGCAAATAATTAAACACACTGCCATTTACTCACCTATACAGTTATACACACACCAGCTCACTTAATCAAACAAATACTAGCACATTGTTACGCTCTTATACAATCACTGATACAAGCACACACTCATCCATACAGCCACTATCACAATCACTCACTCTCGCTTATAGCTATTTATATACTCCAATACACATATATACTGCCTTTCACATATGTAGTTACTCACACATGTACCACTGGGACATACATTCACTCACTAACACACTCTTACACACACTTACCCACCCATACAGTCTATCACAGATGCACTCTTGAAACCATCCACCCAGTGAATCACCCACTCACACATCTATGCACAGTCGCACACACCCCATCCACACAAACACTCAGGCACCCATACAGATACTCAGACAACAAATCAATAACTCTTATAGACACTCATGTAGCTATTCACAAACCCATGCAGCCACTTACACAGCAACAGACAGATACAGACATTAACCCAGTTTAGTCACTAACCCATGCATTCAGTAAGATACGTTTAATCACTCACTTATAGAATTAGTCACGCACCTACTAAATCATCCATACACACACTTATACACCCACTCATTCTTCAATACGCCTTTCCCTATATATATTAAAAATATTTAAACTTTACAGAAACACACAGTCACTGGATGATGTCATCAGTGATGTCATTTGAGATGTCATCAGTGATGTCATCAGTGATGTCACTGACCATGTCATGAGTGATGTAATATGTGACGTCATCAGCAGTGCATTGCGGGCGCGAGTTATAGTTAGCTGAACTAACTATAACGGGGGAATTTCACGGGTTTTGTACGAGTGCAATGTCCAACTAACTATAACTGTCCCTAAAACCTATGGTTTTTTCAGTGAATATATATATATATATATATATATGCACAACAAAGGTAACCCACCAGCGAGGACGAACTTGAAGGAAACAGGCGAACACGGCACCTTGAGACAGTGTTCATTTATTTCTGGAACCGGACATCTCAGCGCTCGTTACAAATTCACCGCCCTACGCGTTTCGGAGCACTTGCTCCTTGCTCACGGGCTTCCGGTGATGTTTAATGGCAAAAAGTTTGAAAGGTGAGTTCTTTTTCAATTGCCTTCAGCAGATTACGCCCCCTGATGGGCCTCATTTGTCAGGTAGTCTGGGTCTCGTAGTCCTTCCAAACTTAATTACAATCCACCAGTGAATTCCGCCGATTTAAACATCAAAATTATCCATAATAAAACTCTCCAGTGAGTTTTCAAGCCCTCGACTCCGGATTGCATTCACTTGATCCTGTTCCAACCTGCACAGTGCAAACACGGACAGTCCACACCTCTCTGCCTGCAAACATCACCGTGAGCCCGTGAGCAAGGAGCAGGAGCTCCGAAACGCGTAGGGCTGTGTATTTCATGAGCGCTGGGAGTCCGATTTTTCAAGAATAAAGAAACACTGCTACAAAAGGCAGAGTTCGCCTGGTTTTTCAAGTTCATCCTCACAGGTGGGATACCTCTTTTGAACATATATATATATATATATACAGTCAATGAAAAAAGCCAAAGGTTTGTGATTAGTTATAGAATAATGGTAAACTTAATTTATTATTTTTATACAAAACCAACTTAAATTAAACAAACCGTAGAAATTCTAAAGTTATAGTTATAACTTAAAGTTATAATTTGCTCTCCACTCAAATCTTATTGTAAGTTGCGCACCTCCATACAGAGTGTTGTCAACTTGCTACCCAGACTAATTTAACTATAACTTGCACCTTCCCCATGCATTGCTTATACCTTTTTTATATTACATCATATATAGCATGTTAAATCGTAGCATTCTACCAACACTCAAGCCATCTGAATTGACACCATTTATCAGAAGAGTGTGCATGGTAGAGGGCAGAGTTATAGTTAATTTCGTCTGTCTAGTGTGTTGCAAATGCTCTGTACGAAGGTGCCCGTGTTATCTTAAGATTTGGACGGGGTGCAAATTATAACTTTAAATTATAATTATAACTTTAGAATTCATAAGGTTTGTGTAGTTTAAGTTGGTTTTGTATATAAATAATAAATTAAGCTTTAATCTTTAACTGTTGGTTTTTTTCATCAAATTTGTATGTTTTTTAAAAATGTATTTCTAATCATAAGGTTGTTTATTATGGGATTAATTCTATTAATTTTTGTTTTGGTAATGCAGTACTTTTGAGAAATGTTAAAGTTCAATATGATCGTCAGCGTTATTTGCGTAATTGTTTTGTTCACATTAGACGTTCCTCGATAGTACAGCAGTACCTCCATAAAATGTTTAAATGATATTTACACCAAACAATTATTTTTTATTTAAAATACAGATTCAGGGTTTCATGGCTAGTTATGTTTTTTAATGGTATATGTGTTAGTATTGTAAATTTAGGTTGTGTTTGTGTCTATTAGGTACCGCAATAGTGATGCAGTAGTTTTGAGATACGACTGAGGTACTTTCACTTTTGTAAAACAGAATTTCATTGGCTTAGAACTCTGTGTGTAGGACACAGGAAGTGTATACCCCTTATCCCTATTCAATTTAATATCTTCAAAGGAGAAGATTGTGCTCTTTGGAAGAGGGAAAATATTTTGTCCAAAAGCCACCTTGGAATTTTTGGACAACTGTAATGAGTGAAGAAGATGACCCTGTGCTGTTGCAAGAGGAAGAAGAAGAGGTGGTGCAGAGGCCGAAAGGTAACACCTGAAACTGGTAATGGACCCCATCCACTGCAAACCTCAGGAACCATTGGCTTCCAGGATGGACATTGATGTGAAAATAGGCGTCTTGCAAGACCAGGGAAGCCAGAAAATTGCCCTGTTGGATGAGGGGAATGATAGACTGCAAGGTGGTCATCCAAAAGCGATCCAGGTGCACCAACCTGTTCAGAGCCTTGAGATTCAGAATCACGCAGTAAGAACCATCTGGTTTTGGGACCAAGAAGAGCGTGGAATAGAAGCCCAGTCCAGACAACATAGCAGCTCTCTTTACGGGGTAGTTTTACAACGGGGTAACCCGATAGCGGGTCTTTGCGGGAGGGCCCTGGAACGGAATCTGGTACCCCTGACCGATGATAGACAGGACCCACTCGTTGGAAATCAGTCTTGACCACTGATCCAGGAACAAACGGAGCCAGGCTCCACCATGGCATAGTCACTTCTGCCCAGCACCCTGTGGCTGCTGCAGCTGAGGCCCGGACTTGTTATGGAACGCAGCCCCCTGACCACGGGCCCATCCACAAAGGGCTGAGAAGAGGAGAGAACACCCTGAAAGTTCTGCTTATGGAAAAAGGACTAGTGGCACCATCGTGTTCAACTCGTCCTCAAAAAGCCTGGGACCCTCAAAAGGCAGCCTTCTGAGCAGCCTAAAGAAGCCATGGTTTTGTTCACAGGGACCGTCTACCAGCCCCCGCTGCCTTGACAGCAGAGGAAAAGGCCCACAGAATATCAAAGTGACATTGGACCAAGATCTCCATCTGTGCCAAGATAGGAGTGGGATCCCCCTGATCCTGAAGACAATCAAATAACTTCTCAAAATCCTTGATAAGGACCTGGGAGGCATAGTAAGTGCTAGCCTGAATCCCAAAATGAGATGCTGCATAGGAATGATTCACGGCTGTCTCCACCTTCCGTTCAATTGGATCAGAAAGGGAAGCCTCCTCTGAAGACAAAGAAGAGGAGAAACCATCAAGGACAAAATATAATTTACCTTAGGAACTTGAGGAAACTGGACATCAAACTCTGCCAAGTGATACTGTTGCAGGGATTCTGCACATAAACAGAACTATGTGCAGGAATACGGGACCTCGGTGTATAGGGGCGAAGCCCTCCTGCCGCCTCAGTACCCAGAATCACAGGACCGACTAGGTATAGTGTCTCATTTGCTCTCCTACACAATCACGAGGATGCAAATGATTAGACACCCCAGAACACAACACTCCCGACTCTCTCAGGAATCGCGGTAACAAGACGTACCCTTTCGCCCATTCACTCGTACTTGTCCACAATAAGAATTGACAGAGACCCGGTTATAGTTTAAAATGTTTATTTTAACTATCGTGCTCTATAACCCAGTATACGACCCACTACCAGCAGCAAAACGCATAAACCTAAAACACTTGGCATTGTCGCAAGTCCATATATTATAAAGGGAGATGTCATCTTATATAGACAGTGGATAAAGGACTATAAGGCCTAACCATCCTCCCCTTGGTAAGAAGCAGTATTATTATATAATAGAAGATCTCTGGGCTTTGTCAGCAGACCCCATACCTTAGTGCTTTGATGGTATATCTACATCATAGGAACTGCATGGCTCTTCTCCCTGGAAAGGTCCCTCTCCAAGTGTGTGTTAACCAAACATGCATCCCCATAATATCGAAGCACGAGTTTCCAGCAGCAGCGGCTGTGTTAGCATGTTTTGTCTAGGTGCTAGGGACTGACCAGAACAGAATAACAAGGGGCAGTGTTTATCGACCTTGCTCACAGTGTTCAGACTAAACTCCAGGAACAGGCAGAGAATGCACAAAGCAGGCGGTTCTCATGTGAAAGGCATAAACAGAGTCTTGCAAAATAAAGCCATGTAGCAACGTGCGCAAAAGCAGCAACATGGCAGCAGAGCTCATACTAACTTAGCGATGTCGATAATGTCCCTATCGGCCATATGACAATTCCTCTTGTCCAGAAAGCGAGGAATCCCCTGCTTGTCAACCTCAAGCCATTCCTTAGCCAGAATCTTCTTAATGGCATGATGAAAGGGTAAATCATCCACCACCGAAGTACTATACTGGGAATAAAAGCCATCATCCACCAAAGACTTACGATCAAATCCCAGGACCTCACAAATATGGGCCAACATGTTCGAAAAAACTTTACCCTGGATATATTTCCCCTTTTGGGAATTGTCCAAGTCCACATCTTCATCCCCTTTAGACTTTTTGGCAGAAGGCTTATTCAGCGCAGCCTGAACCGCAGAACTAATCGAATCCTGCAAATCCAACCTGGAGATCTGCAACATGTCATCCTCCTGCAGGTCTTGCACATGTTTCCGCTTGGAAACAGATTTGGCTGGCACCGGGAGCGACTCCTCATCCCCCATGGCACCAAAACAGGAACCAAAAGTCAAAGAGGAAGTGCCCAGCACTCCCTAAATATACCATCTCCTAGCAGCTAAGTCTCAAAACCCACGAGACTTGGATTGCCCAAAGACATCACTGCCGCCATCCCCACAGCCACATACAATCAAGACATGGCCACGGGAGCTAGGTGCTGCTGGAAGCCCTCAGCACCGGAATGGCCTGCCCCCCGACCGCAGAGAAAAGGGTGCACAGACAGAATATCGAGTTTCAAATATCGATATACAAAAATATCGAGTTTCAAATATCGTCATACAGGAATATCGAGAGCAAGAATATCGTGGTCCAGAATATCGACATTAAGGTAAGAAATATCGTTTTTGAAAATATCGAAGTTAGTAATATTGTTTGTTAAAATATCGTTGTTTAAAATATCGATTTTTATATTAGTGTTATGTATTTCAGTATGTATTTTAAAAGTATGTGATGTAATTTTTTGTATAAGTATTGATTTTGTTTTTTAATATGTGTTAAATGTTTAGTAGTGATTAATTTTATTTTAATTAAATTTTGCGTTTTTAGTTCTGTAGCGGATTGTGGGTTTATAGGGGAATAGGGTGGGAGAAATTTAATTATAATAAAGTAATTAATATTTTTATTTATTAGTATTTATTTAATTTAGATTCTATAGTGTCAATTGTGGGAATTACATTTTTTATTAATTAATTATTAATTGGTTGTTAATTTTTATTAAATAATTAATTAATTGATCAATTATGTTAATTGTGTAATTTTTTTCAGGAGCGGGTTGTGGGTTTATAGGGGAATAGGGTGGGAAAGTAATTTAATTCTAATATATTAATTAATATTTTTTATTATTAGTATTTATATAATTTAAATTTTATAGTGTTAATTGTGGAAATTAATTTATTTTTAATTAATTATTAATTGGTTGTTAATTATTATTAATTAATTGGTAATTATGTTAATTGTGTTATTTTTGTAGAAGCGGGTTGTGGGTTTATAGGAGAATAGGGTGGGAAGTAATTTCATTTTATATACATTTTATAATAATTGTTATATATTAATATTTATTTAATTTTTAATTTATAGTGTTAATTGTGGGGATTAATTTACTAATAATTATTTATGAATTGTTTGTTAATTAATATTAATTAATTAAATATTTTGTAATTAATTATGTTAATTGTGTCATTTTTTAGGAATGGGTGGTGGGGTTTATAGGGGAATAGGGTGTGAAGTAATTTATTTAAAATTAATTTATAATTAATTGATCATTAATGGTAATTAATTTATTCAAAAATTAATTATGGCAATTGTGTAATTAATTTGAGATGTGAGTTGTGGGGTTTATAGCGGTAATGGGTGTGAAGTAAATTATTTTCAAATAATTAATAAGTTGTTAATTGAATATATTTTTTATATGTAAAATTAGTTATGGAAATTGTGTAATGGCTTTTATGTGTGTGTTGTAGTGTTTATTGGGGTAGAGGGTGGAAAGTATTTTATGTTTTATTAATTAATAAATATTTGCTCATTATTATTCATTCTTTAATTGATACATTTTTATGGTTATTGTTTACTTTTATTTTGTGTGTGGATTTTGGTTTTATAGAGGTAATGTTTGGTCAGTAAATTACATTTTTATATGTTTTAATTTGATTTTTAATTAATAATATTTGTTTATTTGATAATTAATTATGTTAATTATGGAAGTACAATTTTTTTTAGAAATTTAGATGTGTGTTGTAAAATGTGTGGTGTTATAGAGTAGGAAATAAAGAATATTTATTTTATGTAACAATTAATGTTTTTGATTATAATTAATTTATAATAAATATAGGTGTCCATTACGATGTCGGGCGGTAAAAAATCCGCCATCTACCATAGCGGTAAAAATCCGCCCGCCCACACCGTCTGAATACCGACCGAGCAATCACGATGGCGCGAGCCGAAAACCGCCGGCTGCGGAAAATACACAAAAAATACCGCCCGCCCATGTCCGAGTCTAAGTCTATCTGCCCGCCACGGACGGAAATACGCACGACAACCCAAAACCGCCCGCCCTCACGACCGAGACACCGGCCGTGAAATTACGATTGCACCGACATGAGCGCGGAAAATCCACAAATACACCGCCCGCCAGCGCAAACAACAGCTGATGAGAATGGACACGGCGGAAGCTCATGGCGGCCACGTCCCTGCACAGAAACCATCCGCGGACACAAAACCAACAGCACACAACATGGCCAACAAGTCCACACAGCAACCCACGCACAAATACACAAACACAGTACACATCCCGAAACACACCCCCTGGACAAACATATTAACTACAAAGCCCAGAACACCAGACACAACACACCTGAAAACAACAGACCATCATGACACACCCACATAGGTGAGTACAAAATCAGCACCTCTCACAGACCACAACCCCTTGCAACATTACAAACCGGAGGACGACAGCACAGAACACAGCGAGACAGCAAAGGACAGCAGCACACCACAGACACGCACCCATCACAACCACCACCACCACCACCACCAAACACCGGCCACCACAAACCCCCTGCACATCACACACCACACACCGCACCAGCACCACAAACACCAAACACACACCATGGCATCACACAGAATGCCCAAGTTCACGTCCACTGGAGCTGACGGTCATGGTCGACGAGATCGTCAAGGTGCACCCACAAATCTATGGGAACCATGGTCCAGCAGACACCACTAGCCACCAGAAGCCGGTTGTGGAGCAGGATCGTAGACCAGGTCAATGCAGTCGGGACCGTGCCACAGGAACAGAGTCGAAATTAACAAACGGTGGAATGACGTCAAGAGCCTGGTCAAGAAGAAGGAGGGCAAAAATCAGCGAGCTGGCTGCCAGTCACTGGCGGAGGTAATCCCGCGCTCTTCAAGACCTTCAAGGCGTGGGAGGAGAAGGTGCGAGTCGTAATCCATCCGGAGATCCTCGCCGGATTAGCAGGGGGAGTGGAGGCTGGTAAGTACAAACAAACGTATACCAGCACACCGCTATGTACTCACATGCACTACCACCATGCCACAGCTCCCAGGGACAAACACCCCCATGTCCAGTACACAATACACAACACATCACTCACACATGCAACAGACACTCACCACACACAGCCCAAACCGAACAACTGACAAGATGCGTGGGGACATGTGTACACTAAGCCAGCACACGTAACCACCAACAGGTCCCCAAGTACTGCCAGAAGCGCCACAACGAGCACTCCACCACACCCATGTGTCAGCCACAGCTGCACTAACCGACAAGTAACAGGTAAGTGGCAGGAACACAAAGTGCAGTGGGTCGGAGGGGGACAGCTGAAGTACAACACCCACCAGGCCCCCACTCCCACAGCCCAGCAAGGTGGAGCACTCCCCACACCCATGTGTCAGGCACAGCTGCACCAACCGACAAGTAACAGGTAAGTGGCAGGAACACAAAGTGCAGTGGGTGGGACGGTGGACAGCCCAAGTACAACACACACCAGGCCCCAGTCCCACAGCACAGCAAGGAGGAGCATCCCCCACACCCCACACCCACGTGTCAGCCACCGCAGTGCACACCTGACAGCCGACAGGCAGACATCACGGCCCACATGCAATCGGTGTCAGTGGGTATCCAGCCACCACCACGACCCACAACACCGCTCCCACCCCCACAGACCTGCAACATGGAGCACCCCTCCCGCCCAGAGCCATGTGGCATCCAGTACAGTGCGCACGCAAGAACAACTTGCAGGTGGGAAACTGGACAGGGCCGGATGTACTGGAGGCATGAGGACCGTAATACGACCAACACATGGGACATGTCACGTAGCAGACGAACACGCAGCACCGCTCCACCGTCACGAATCAAGTGAACAATGTGCACACGGACATGAACCACAGAGCTCACACCCCACATGACCCATCACAGACATAGCAACACCCAAGGAGCCACGTCTGCATGCACAAGTCCACACTGAATATAGTACCACACGGCAGCCACTGTGCAACTCATCACACACAACCGAAACACCATTGAAGTCCTGTCCATGTAGCCCCAACTGCCTGTCAACCACACACCCTACATCTACGCCTATGTAAGACAAACAACACTAGACGCAACAGCGCGGAACAACATAAATGCACACGAACACCACTGGACCCATCAAACACACAGGCACACCATGCACAAACAACATACCATCCATCCCATCCGTCAGCCCCAGTCTCATGAAAGGCATGTCATCCGCACAGCTGGCCACTCATACAGCAGTCACGCTAAGATACATGCCCATGACCAACCATGTGCCAGAAGTCAATGAAGTGCACGCCACACTGTGAGCAACAACACACATAACATGGGTCACACACCCCAAGAGCACTGCAGTGATGCACATGGTCACAGGGCAGCACGCACACCAAGGAGATGGGACAACTGCAATACGTTGTGCTGGCACACAACCATCACTCACTCACAACGATGCGTACCAATGCCATGTCCAGTAAATCACAACAGACAGCAAATATGCAGGCCATGTCAAGCATGACACACACCTCAAACCATGCACTGTCATGCTGCCACAACACATGTCACGTTCGGCACCCATGGCTCACAGCATGTACCCCAAAAGCATATTCCCTCCCAAATGCGAATCTGGGGCATGGCCCCCATGTTGCCATATGCGTTCCTAAGCGTTCCATTTGAACCCCAAAAGCATATTCCCTCCCAAATGCGAATCTGGGGCATGGCCCCCATGTTGCCATATGCGTTCCTAAGCGTTCCATTTGAACCCCAAAAGCATATTCCCTCCCAAATGCGAATCTGGGGCATGGCCCCCATGTTGCCATATGCGTTCCTAAGCGTTCCATTTGAACCCCAAAAGCAAAGTACAAACCAGACACCAGGATGGGCCAGGAGCCCGCATACACCAGAGTCACAATAAGTAGGGGCACAGCAACACACACCCATCGGCATGGCCAATCCGTCCCATGCCACATGTGCACAGCACACAGTCCCATTGCCAAGCACACACAACTACAGATGCTACAGCCACACACACGCCTCCGGGAAACCCATGTACGAGATTGCACGAACTGTCAATGTCAGACGACAAATACATACTTCGCCAGGTGCAACACAATAACCTAATCTCATTCTCTCCACAGGTGACGAACTGCTGGATGCTGGGGATGGAGCCAGCAGCCAGCACAGCCAGTCCTACAAGCCCCCAACGAGGACACACGGATCTGGAGGATCTGTCCTCCTCTTCGGACACGGACAACCAAGCAGGCCCATCTGGTGTGGCAGGGCCCAGCCGCTCCCCAGGACCCCTCCTACCCACCAACCCATCATCCAGGGCTGCTGAACATTCACAGCCCCCTGCTGCCACTGTCGTTGCGGCCACACCCACGGTCATTGTGGCCACTACCACTGCCGCAACCGCCACCATCGCCGCACCGACCACCACCGCCGCCACCACCGCCACGTCTCCGCTGGCACCAGCCCCAGCGCAGGTGGTGGCCCGGATGACTGGATCCACCCTGGGAGCCACAGCGAGGACCGTGGTGAGCAATGTGGCTAGTGGGCAGGCCGGTGGCAGCAGGACTGGTAGGAGGAGCAGGGTCAGGGAAACGCCAGCCTTCCCTGGGAGCCATGCCCTGCCTCACATGGCCAGAGTCCTTGGGGCCTATGAAGAGGCCCAAGGACAATGGGTCCAGGTCTGCCTCAGACACGCGTGAGGTGCTGGGGGTGTTGAGGTCCATGGACGCCCGTATGGGCCAAATCGTGGACCTCATGGGACAGCTGGTGGTGGCGGTGAGGTCACAAGCCAGGGACAGCAGCTCCACCTCCGCCACCACCTGCCGGGGCGCAGGGTGGAGCAGCAGTGTCCAGTTCCTCTGCGTCCACAGCCAGTGATCACACCTCAGCCACCAGCATGTCGCAAGCAGGCACCCCCTTCGCAAACGTGGAAGGGGCCGTCCGAAGAGGAAACAGATCTCCCGGGAGGACTTCGCACGCTCCAGTCGCAAGTGAGGCAGCCAGCCAGCCTTCCGCCAGCCTTCCTTGACCAGCCACTGCATTGACTTGGACTACGATCCCACTCCACACAGCCATCTGGATGGCATGTGTGTGTTGGACTATGGACATAGAACCAGTGGGTACACCCTGATCATCACGCAGCCATGACCGACAGCTCATTGTCACTGCACGCACCACTTTTGTCATCATCTTACACACAATCACATGTCACAGTTTGTAAATAAATGCACCTTTTTCACTAATCTGCTGTTATGTGCCCTGTGTTTATTTGTACGGAATACAACGGCCACCGTGGGCGGAAAGGCACCTGATGCGTGGCATGGCAATTGAATCCGGAGAGGCCTGTAGGGACCTAGGGGTGGGAGACAGAACAGGAGCACATTCAATGAGTGTGTCACACACCCATCACACAGTACATGTCAACAACTACAAGCAATGTACACACATCGCACAGAGCAATAGGGCACAATGCCACAGCCACCAACAGTGGCATACTACCCTGGCCATGGAGCGTTGACACACAGCACGCAGTGAACAAACGGCCACCCTGACACAGCACACACACACCTGCACAGACTACAGCCACATCAGCCGTCGTACATGGACACTCACCGTCAAGTGAAGTAGCGGGCGATGAGCTGCTGCCGCACATTACCAGCTTCCTCCTCTCCGCTGTCCTCCTCACTCGAGCTGTCCTGGTCTGCGGGCTGGGGCCCTGGTTGATCTCCGTCATCCACGATGAGGGGGATCTGCTTCCGAATAGCCAGATTGTGCAGCATGCAGCACGCCACCACTATCTGGCACACCTTCTGTGGGGAGTACGCCAGCGCACCCCCGGTGCGGTCCAGGCACCTGAACCTGGACTTGAGGAGGCCAAAGGTACTGCTCGACCACACGTCTGGTCCTCCCATGTGCCTCATTGTAGCGATCGTCTGCTGGGGTGCGAGGATTCCTCAATGGACTGAGCAGCCATGCCCCATTCGGGTACGCAGAGTCACCTGGGTGTGAGGGACACAGAGAACCGTTGCTAATCCAACTGGACAGGGGACAGCATCGCACAGCCAGCACGCTACACCACTCCACATACTCACCGACAATACAGGCACGATCCTGTTGCATATTGGACATCAGTCGTGGCAAGATGCTGTTGCGCATTATGTGTGCGTCATGGGCCGAGCCTGGGAACTTTGCACACACGTGGGTGATCACCATGTCCGCAAGGCACACCACTTGCACATTCAGGGAGTGCGTGTGCTTCCTGTTGCGGTACAGGTGCTCAGTGGCCTGTGGTGGAACAAGGCCGACATGTGTGCAGTCAATGGCTCCAACGACATGTGGGATTCTGCCAAGGGCATAGAATGCACCCTTCACTGCCGCCAATTCACGAGCCCTGGGGAAGCGGATGTACCTGTTCCGGTACAGCATCATGGCTGCCAGTACATCCCTCAGCACCTTGCTGAACATGGGCTGGGACATCCCTCCTCCAATGCCCACTGTGTGCTGGAATGACCCAGTGGCGAAGAAATGCATGGCGGCCATCACCTTAGCCGTGGGGGTGACAGCAGTCGGATACACCCTGCGGGGACGGAGATGGGGTTCTAACATGGCACACAGACGATGCAGGGTTGGCCTGTCCAGCCGAAACTTCCTAATAACCTCTGTATCGTCCATGTCCGCCAGCAATTGGTATGGGCGGTCAATGTTCGGTCTCCGCCTAGGGACAATGGCAGAGGACACATGTCAAAGCAACACGACACATAGCAATTTCGCATACACATCACTGACATGACTGAGCAAGCACATGAGCCACAGCCCAGCTGTCAAGCTGGGACAGCACGGCCACAATACACTTACACAGGTCTCCCAACAATGGCAATGGCTAGTGTTACAAACCACTGCCATGTGCATGCACATGGGGATCTAGGCCCCAATGACTTGCGGGGCGTGCTGATGGGGACTGACTGCATATCCGTCAAGCGGCAACGCCACGGCAACATGAATGTCTGCTGAGCATGGAACTGCTTCCGCGGCTGGATGAGTATGGCACACGACCGACGACGATGTGGGCACAGGCTGAGCGGCCAAAACAAGTGGGACCTGTGGCACGAGGGGATATGAGACAGTAGTAGGTGTCAGCACTGCACCCTATGTACAGCACTGTACGGATCACACCTCCCGAAACATTGACAGGTGTCCACATTGACAGCCCCATGCCAAGACGGCTGTGTGCTTGCAGTCACACGTCACAGGTGAGAGGTTACATTGCACGTGCCAGGTGGCAGACGTACACAGTGGGAGCTGGCATGTGTGTGCATGTGTCTCCTGTTCAGGATCCACCAGATGGGCGCTGACTCTGTACTGACCATTGGACACAGCATGTTCCGTGGAAGGCTTGTGTGTGTGGGATGGTGGCACTGGATGTGCCTCCGTTGGGTGGGGGGCCATGCACAGGGCGGGTACGTCGATGATTGCGCATTGTTGGTCACGGTGGGTGCACCAACTAAGATGTGTTGCCCTGTGTTCAATTCCTATGTCCGCATGATGATGGACTGTAGATGTGGGCAGACTACACATTGGTCGATGTGCTGTCTATATGCATGTGCCTTCACACCAGGCACAGCTGCCCCTGCGACCCCTGCTGGACTCGCTGCTGGGTCTGTGGAGCTGATGCACCTTCTGCGCGTGGGGCGGACAGCTCTCCTCACTTCCCTCATTGCGCATGTCATGACTTTGCCGCAGGTGACATGGATCATGGAGGGCCCACATGTACGCGTGGGTAGGCTACACATGATTGTACACTGGTCGCCACCCCCAGTCAGTGTTTCGAATGGGAAGGTTGTCGTGCTGGTGGTATGTTCGATGTGGCGGATGGGCGGGCCTAGGTGCGGGCTCACATTCCGGACGTGGGGGGTAGTTGGATTGGCGACTAGTTGCAGTACACACGGGACACGTCTCTTCCTTTCCACATCTGGGTCATCCCTTGTACTAACTGACAGTGATACAGTCATCTTCGCCCCAGCCCTCATGTCCTCCCCTCGCTCCCCCAATATGCATGCTCACCTGCGAGGCTAGCGCTTGCACAGGCAGCCCCAAGCTCGCACCAGAGAGGGCAAGGAGTGTATGTGTGGGTCCAGTTGCACGAGTGGGCTGTCTCAGGGTATGATGTGTGGCGGGACGCCGTCCACCTGCGTGGTGCCCCAAATGGAGACCCGGCCTGCATGGACTATGCATCACAGTCTTCGCCTTCCGGATCCGCCACCTGCGACACCCAGTGGCTGTGGCTGCCCTTGCGGCCATGCCGCGTCCGTCTGTGGCTGATGGCCCACACATTCACTCTTTGGCCTCTCTGGGGAGGGCTCGGGGGTGGTGGCGCACGCGCTTGCACTTAGTCGCAATGGCATGTGGCATGGTTGGTATGATGGGCAATGGATGGGATGGTGCGAGCCACCTCCCGTGACGTCAGTGCTGCTCGTGCTGTGGTGCGTCCCCTACACTTCCATCTGACTTGTGCCATGCTAGACGTTGAGGTTCTATTGCCTGCGTGATATGACCAGGAGGAGCGCGAGGAGACCTCTCACACACCATGCTCCACTGCCATCCCGTGCCCTGTATCGCCTGTGCGGATTGACTATGTTGGGGTTACACCTGGTCGACTGGGGCTGTGTGTGTCTTGTCAGGGGCATGGCGGGCGCACAACAGGATCCAGCTTGTCCACAGAGGGTGGGCTGAGGTGCGCCTGGTACCGCTTTGTACGTGTGCCCGGCTGCTATGCACACACGTGTTCACTCCCCCGACAGGTGTCCTCTCACAATGCCCAGGGAAGCGGTGGTGTACTGTTCATGACCCCTCCCAACACGGCGTGCTCCAACTTGGCATGTGCGCATCTACCCGTCGCACCCACCCACCTGAGCACTGCATCCATACGACTTCACACGACACATGTGTGTCTTCCACAGTAGTGCTACTCATTTGCGTTGACATCCAATACCAGTGGACTACATGGTCATGTCACGACTGCCGTGTACTTCACATACTCTCATCCTCTCTCATTCGTACTTGTGAAATGAGTCAGCGGAGACAGTTTTGGTTTCAAACATTATATTGAGTCTCCTGTCCTCTGTGATGCAGTATAGTGGACACTACTGGCAGCGGAATACATGTTGAGGATATACTGAGCATGATTGCAAATGGGATAGGGAGTGGGGTTACATGTGATTGGCTGTTGCATGTGGGATGTGGGCTTCAGAGTGACATCTGCTTGGCCAAGGCTGTGCTAATGTACATTTACGTATAGCTGCGGAGCTGCGGACTTTGACACAGACGGTATACATGTAGCCTACCAGACCGCTTGGCATCATGGGCACAGTCCATCTCAGTTCCATGTGACAGGTTTGCTGCGGTTGTTCCTCATGCACGCGTGCATGTGAGATGACATCAGGGCATGTGCTTGCGTGCATGCAGCGGCGTGCCACTTGTTGTTGCACTGTGGTGGTTACTGGACATGTCACAGTCACTGGGGTCGTGTTGTTGTTGTATGCACTTGTCGTCCATGCAAAGGTCCTGGTATGGGATTCCCGGGGCGGGGGTGGGAGGGGTGCAGCACCCACAGACTCCAGGCGACCTATTCATGTCCACTGAGCGGTGTGTGTGTCCATGGGCGCTGGATCCATGTCGTGTCCTGGTTGTTCGTGCAGTTCCGTCCATGTGGGTGCGATACACAGAGCCCATGCCACTGCCTCCCACGATGCATGCGGTGTTCCTGGATGTGATGGGGAACAGTGTGCATGTCCCGGTCATATCCGATGTCATGGCGATGTCGTTGATGGTGTGGTTACAGTTGCCGGTCGTTTGGTATGGCTGTTGTGGTGGTGACTGGCCAGTCCGTGCGGAAGCTAAGCATGGGTGCGGGGTTGGACATCATAGGTCACTCGGGGAACCTGCGTTGTGGTCCGACGTATTTACAGGTTGTCAGGTATGCGATGCCGTCCAGCAGGGCTTCCATGTCATTGGTGGTGTACATGTTTGCCAGCCAATGAAGCGGATGGTGGCTGTCAAGGTGTTGTTCGTAGGTTGTCCCTTGGAGGACCATGATGGGGCATGCTGGGTGACATTCGATGTAGCTGTTATCGATGATCCGTCGTGTGGAGGCACAGTGGTCCCATTTCAGTGCGGGTGCGATGTTGGCCACATACGCCATGCCCCCATAGGCAGAGCAGGCCCTGTCGTGTGCGTCCAGAGGGAGGAGTAGTGGTAGCAGGTCCGCCTTCAGACATGCCGGGTTGGAGAGGCATATCTCGACGGGATGCTGGTAGGGACACCTCCGACAGTAGAAGACGGGCATGACGCAGCTGAACAATGTGATGCGGTAAGTCAGTCGGTAACTTACGTTCAGCAGGGACAGGAGATCGCATCCCAATGTATGGCACAGGTTGGTTTTGTACAGCTTGAGCTGTTCGGCGTAGTTGGGTAGGTGTGTTGCGGTTGCCATTTCGCAGCGGTTCGTAGAGGTGGCGTGCTCCGGCTGTGTGTGCAGTCTGCAATGTGCACGCTCCGGGGATGCTGTGAGCTCTGTGTAGTCGTAGGGAGACAGGACTTGTGTTCTGTTGGCTTGTTTGGAGGACACGGGCCCTCTTCCCACATGCTTCTCAGACAGTTCAAGGTCAGTGCTGTGTGACTCCTTCCAATTAACTTGCATGTGGCCGACATGGGGGAGTGTTTTCTTCTTTCTTCCCCGTCCGTTGTGTGCTTCTGTGATATGCGCTATCTGCCCTGTGGTCGGTCTCCTCGGCATGCCTGTGTTGGTCTATTCTTGGACAATGGCTGTATTCACCGGCTTCTGTCGTAGGGCTGTGGTTTCGGAGTTGGAATGGAAGGTCATTCAGTGCTGTCTGCTCTCCCTTGTGTGGGCGGCAGGCTGCCTTTCCGCTCTGCGTTGGGCCTTGTGTGTGAATGTTATTCTTGGGCCACCTGTTGTCGGTCCCCGGGCTCTTTGGTGTTCCGTTTTATATGTCTTGTTCATATGTGCAGGGTGGTATGGGTTTTCAGTGTGGTACTGGCGTTCCTCTTCCCGAAGGGGCCCTGCTTCTCCTAGTTGGTGTTGCCGCCGCTGTGTGCTACGCCATGTTTGTTACACTGGGGTGTGTCCTGCTGTTGCGTGTCTTCACTGACATGTGTGCGTCGGTTGTGTGGCGTTGGGTGTTGTCCGTGAATTGGGCGTTGGGGACATGTCTGTGGCCGGCCTGTCACGTGTCATGTGCGTTCGGGGTGGGGCTGATGTGTGTGCTGCTTGGTTGTGTCCCTGTGTCTGTGTGCGACGCATGCATGGCGCTGCGGTTGGCCTCTGCGTTGTGCGCATGTGTGGCGGCGTCATCGGCGCTTTGGGGCCGTGACGGGGTGGTTGGTTCCTAGTCCCAGGTGGTGTGTACACATGTGTTCTGCGATGTTACGATTTGGCCTGTGTCATATGTGGATGCGATGGTGGATGTGTTGTGTACACGCGCTGGTGGGGGTTGTCCGCTTTTTCCGCCCTTGCACTGTGTGCGCTGTTTGCGTGCACTTGTTGTGTGTGTGCCTACCTGCGTCTCCGCGGTACGTTGCGTCCTTGGTGGTGCATCAGCAGGAGCATGGGGAGTGCCTGCAGTGCTGGATTCATGCTCGGGGAGCCGCTTTTTCGTTGTCCGTGCTCGGCGTCCGTGTTACCGCTTCGGTTTGTCGTACGGTATCTCTTGGCCGTGGGAGCCGTTTGTTTGCGGCATCGTAATTTATGCGCCGGGCGGGACGTGTTTCGTCGGACGGTGTGTGTCAGTTGGGCTGCGCCGCTACGTGTACGGGCGCACTTTGATGGCGGACGGTGTTGCTGGCTTGCCGGCGGTGTTTGGCCTGCTTTTCGCATCGTAATTGGGCGGGCGTGTGGACTGCTGCGTGCCGGCGGTAACTGGTGCTTTTTGCATCCGCCAGCACGGCGGTTGTGCTTCCGCCCGCCATCGTAATGGGCCCCATAGTTATTTGTTTGTAAATTTGTTTTTAGTTTTTATAAAATAATGCTTGTTGGTAATTTTTAGATTTATTTTACATTATAACATGTTTCTATTTTTTGTTATTTGTAATATTTTTATATATTTTTTACTTTTGTGTTTTTTAACAATTTTTGTATTGTAGTTGAACTTTTGTTTGTTTTTATTTTTTTATTGACTTTATTGAGAATATTAATTTTAATCCTCTGCTATCCAACACTTTCCCTACTGTTGCACTCACTGGAGTGGGAATAGTAATTTTTACCCCTCCACTATCCAACACTTTACCGACTGTTGCACTCACTGGAGTGGGAATAGTAATTGTTAGCCCTCCACTATCCAACACTTTCCCTACTGTTGCACTCACTGGAGTGGGCATAGTAATTTGTACCCCTATGCTAGCCAACACTTTCCCTACTGTTGCACTCACTGGAGTGGGAATAGTAATTTTTACTTCTCCGCTATCCAACACTTTCCCTACTGTTGCACCCACTGGAGTGGGAATAGTAATTTTTACCCCTCTGCTATCCAACACTTTCCCTACTGTTGCACTCACTGGATTGGCAATTGTAATTTTTACCCTCCGCTATCTAACACGTTCCCTACTGTTGCACTCACTGGAGTGGGAATAGTAATTTTTAGCCCTCCACTATCCAACACTTTCCCTACTGTTGCACTCACTGGAGTGGGAATAGTAATTTTTACCCTCCGCTATCTAACACTTTCCCTACTGTTGCACTCACTGGAGTGGGAATAGTAATTTTTAGCCCTCCACTATCCAACACTTTCTCTACTGTTGCACTCACTGGAGTGGGAATAGTAATTTTGACCCCTATGCTATCCAACACTTTCCCTACTGTTGCACTCACTGGAGTGGACATAGTAATGTTTAACCCTCTGCTATCCAACACTTTCCCTACTGTTGCACTCACTGGAGTGGGAATAGTAATTTTGACCCCTATGCTATCCAACATTTTCCCTACTGTTGCACTCGCTGGAGTGGGAATAGTAAATTTTACCCATGCACTATCCAACACTTTCCCTTCTTTTGCACTCTTTGGAGTGGGAATAGTAATTTTATCCCCTCCGCTATCCAACACTTTCCCTACTGTTGCACTCATTGGAGTGAGAATAGTAAATTTTTCACCTCCGCTATCCAACACTTTTCTTACTGTTGCGCTCAATGCAGTGCAAAATATAAGTTTAAATTTTTTTACATATATTAATATTTTAATTTATAATATAATGTTTTTTATTAGATTTTGGGGCCGATTCCGATTCGGGCCGGAAAACGTACCGACCGACTCGGACCGGGAATTTAGTCCGACCGACACGTACCGGCGCTGCCCGACCTGCGTAGTACGATGAAATGCATGCGAATCACGACCGACTCGTACGGAACACAAGCCGAACGACCGAACCGCACGGAAAACAGCTATCCGGCCGGGAAACCATGCGAATAGAACCGACCGACACACACCAGGAATGAATCCGAACGAAACGTACCCGCGAACTCCGACCCGCGCAGTACGATGCAATGCGTGGAAAACCAGACCGAGTCGCACGGAGCTGAAGCCGTACGACCAACACGCATACAGAACAGGGAGCCGAAGCAACCCAATACTCCGTGACCGAAGCGTACGCCGCACATGAAACACAGCAGAAACACAGCATGAACGACTCGGAGAAGCTCGCACGAGCCAACTGCAGCGTCCTACACGGTCAGAAGAACGTCTCCTACATGCACAAAAAGTACAAAGGAAGAAATACAAAAAAAGAGCCAAACAAGCAATTACAAAGCCAATAAATACTGGGGGAAACATGGAACAAAGACACACCCACAACTCCACCCATATAAAGGCCACAAATCCCTACCATGATCCTTTGCAAATTCAACTGACCTGCCAGCACAGAACACCATCAGACAGCAACCACAGACACACTCACAGCTCATCCATCACACAAGCCACACACCATCAGCACCTCAACAAATAGCACCCTCACATACACCCAGCAAAACCTACACTCACACACCCTCACTTGCACACACACACACACACACACACATCAATCACCACCACCACCACCCATCACCATGCCCCCAAAGAAGAATCCAAAGTTCCCAGACAGTGAATTGGAAGTCCTGGTAGATGATATCCTCAGGGTAGAGCCACAGCTGTTTGGTACATTGGTCCAACAGACCCCCATGTCGCAGAAAACCAAGATGTGGGAGAGGATCGTCGACAGGGTGAACGCACAATCACCATGTCTGCGCACAAAGGAAGACATCCAGAACAGGTGGTATGATGTGCGCAGGAGGGTCAAGGACCTACTAAAGAATGATTACGCATTGAGCCAACACACCGGCAGTTGCCCTCCTGCCAAACCAGTATACCTCAGGCCCTGGGAGGAGAAGGTGCGGGCCATCCTACCACCAGTGAGGGTATATGGACTATCAAACATCCCAGAGCCTGGTGAGTACACAACCAATATACCCAATATCGTGTGACAATACACACACATCACTGTCAAGGGATAGTCAAACCATGCACCCTTAGCAAATCGACAGCAACCAAAAGATAATCATCCCAAGATGTGTATGTCAGTCAGATAAACACAATACATGCCATTTCATAGTGATATGTAACTGTGTCATGACATGAACAAACCCAACAACAAATAGAGCTAGGCAGTGGCACAAATCTAACCAACAAACACAGTCAGATATTTGGCCACCACTAGAACACCACCTCACAGGGAAGCTCACTGAAAGGAAGGAATTCTGTGTATGCTGGTGAAGTCAGTGTAGCCAATAGCATGATGGGAGTTGTAGTCACAGATATTGCTGACCCTCACAATTGGCCCATCAACACCACTCTGAACCATGCTCACATCACAGGGAGTGGAAAAGAAAAGACAAGATGGCTGACACTGGGTACTGCTGTGGGGAGCACAAGGCCCTGCTGGGAACTGTGCACCAACAAACAACAGGACCACACTGTCTGCCATCTTGCCATTGCTGTCACACTCACACACAGTGAAGTCCACTCAAAAGAAAGGAAGTATGGGAATGCTGGGAAGGGGGTGTAGGCAATAGCATGATGGGAGTGGTAGTCACAGATATTGGTCACCCTCACAATTGGCCCATCAACACCACTCTGAACCATGCTCACATCACAGGGAGTGGAAAAGAACTGACAAGATGGCTGACACTGGGTACTGCTGTGGGGAGCACAAGGCCCTGCTGGGAACTGTGCACCAACAAACAACAGCAGGACACCACTGACTGACATCCTGAAAGCAGACTTGCACTCCCTGCAATAGAAGCACGTTCCATGGTGGGATATCTGGCTCGGTGGGAAGGACGTCTGACACCTCTGACCATATTTACAAGCAGCTGTTCACACACACCCCCTTAACACAAACTCCACACAATTCACCTGGGAGAATGCAATGCCTCACACTCTAATTAAATATCCCACAAAGAACCACAACCCTGGGTTATGCTGTGTGAAGCACAGGGACACACATGGGACTTGTAGCCAAACAAACGCCAGGACAACACTGTCAGCCATCCTTTCAGCACAGGCACACTACCCCACAGGGAAGCAGAGTCAAAAGGAAGGAAGTATGGGCATGCTGGGAAGGGGGGTGTAGGCAATAGCATGATGGGAGTGGTAGTCACAGCTCAACATCCCCCACCTGCATGGCCCGGCAAGCTCACACTGAAGCATGCACACCTCACAGGGAGTGAAAAGCCACTTCAAAGATGGCTGACACTGGTGCCCTGTTGTGGGGATCACAAGGCCCTGCTGGGAACTGGGCACCAACAAACAACAGGACCACACTGTCAGCCATCTTGCCATTAATGTCACACTCACACACAGTGAAGTCCACTCAAAAGGAAGGAAGTATGGGCATGCTGGGAAGGGGGGCGTAGGCAATAGCATGATGGGAGTGGTAGTCACAGCTCAACATCCCCCACCCCCATGGCCCAGCAAGCTCACACTGAAGCATGCACACCTCACAGGGAGTGACAAGCCACTTAAAAGATGGCTGACACTGGTGCTCTGTTGTGGGGAGCACAAGGCCCTGCTGGGAACTGGGCACCAACAAACAACAGGACCACACTGTCAGCCATCTTGCCGTTGCTGTCACACACACACACAGGGAAGTACACTCAAAAGGAAGGAAGTATGGGCATGCTGGGAAGGGGGGTGTAGGCAATAGCATGATGGGAGTGGTACTCACAGATATTGGTCACCCTCACAATTGGCCCATCAACACCACTCTGAACCATGTTCACATCACAGGGAGTGGAAAAGAACTGACAAGATGGCTGACACTGGGTACTGCTGTGGGTAGCACAAGGCCCTGCTGGGAACTGTACACCAACAAACAACAGCAGGACACCACTGACTGACATCCTGAAAGCCGACTTGCACTCCCTGCAATAGAAGCACGTTCCATGGTGGGATATCTGGCTCGGTGGGAAGGACGACTGACACCTCTGACCATATTTACAAGCAGCTGTTCACACACACCCCCTTAACACAAACTCCACACAACTCACCTGGGAGAATGCAATGCCTCACACTCTAATTAAATATCCCACAAAGAACCACAACCCTGGGTTATGCTGTGTGAAGCACAGGGACACACATGGGACTTGTAGCCAAACAAACGCCAGGACAACACTGTCAGCCATCCTTTCAGCACAGGCACACTACCCCACAGGGAAGCAGAGTCAAAAGGAAGGAAGTATGGGCATACTGGGAAGGGGGTGTAGGCAATAGCATGATGGGAGTGGTAGTCACAGCTCAACATCCCCCACCCGCATGGCCCGGCAAGCTCACACTGAAGCATGCACACCTCACAGGGAGTGAAAAGCCACATCAAAGATGGCTGACACTGGTGCTCTGTTGTGGGGATCACAAGGCCCTGCTGGGAACTGGGCACCAACAAACAACAGGACCACACTGTCAGCCATCTTGCCATTAATGTCACACTCCCACACAGTGAAGTCCACTCAAAAGGAAGGAAGTATGGGCATGCTGGGAAGGGGGGCGTAGGCAATAGCATGATGGGAGTGGCAGTCACAGCTCAACATCCCCCACCCCCATGGCCCAGCAAGCTCACACTGAAGCATGCACACCTCACAGGGAGTGAAAAGCCACTTCAAAGATGTCTGACAATGGTGCTCTGTTGTGGGGAGCACAAGGCCATGCTGGGAACTGGGTACCAACAAACAACAGGACACCACTGACTGACATCCTGAGAGTCAACCTGAACCCACTGCAAGGGTGGCATGCTTCATGGTGGGATAACTGGGCTGGGGGGAGAAGGAGGGCCGGATGTCCACCAAATACAACCAATGCTGTCCATGTACACACCTCAACATTCACATTGAAATGCTTCAAGTTTGCAGGACAATGTGCTACACCAATATCAACCCCTGACTGTGACAACTCAGGACAATGTACAGGCCCGCATCCAGAGGTACAGTCACAACTGTCAGGTGTGTGAACCATTGATGCCTGCAGAAACATAACATACATGGTGTGTGTCTCCCAAAAGCAGGTGATGATGGGGACACAGCAGCAGACGAGGAGGAGTCCCTGTCCCAGGCTCCGGGGGACACTGAGCTCACTGGTGTGGAACAGCCTCTGCCCTCCTCGGATGGCGAAGACCTACCTGGCCCCTCCGGTGTGAGTCATCATGCAGCACCAGCAGGACCACCATCTGCAACCCTGCACCCACCCCTCCAACAACTGCCAACACACAGACCACCCCCGCCGACACGGACAGAGCAAGGACCACCAATGACAACAGCACACGGACCCCGGCCCAACGTGGAGAAACGGACAACAACCCCAGTAACAACCCCCAAGGGGGCCTAGGGTCACCTGTGCGTGCCACCGCAGGTCCCGCACGTGTGGCCAGGGGTGGTGGGAGGGGTGGTAGGCAGAGGTCGCTGTTTGCAGAGGGGTCTGGACTGCATGATGACCCACAACTGGCACACATTGCTGATGCGTACCAGAATAGCACCGGAGAGGTCAGCCAGGTAGTGGGGATCCTCAAGGACATTCAACAGCAGCAGGCTGCCCATCATGCCCGCTTGGACTCACACATGTCCCGTGTGGAGACACACATGTCCCGTGTGGAGACACACATGGCTGGCATGGAGTCCAAGTGGGACACATGGCATGAACTGACAGCGGTGCATAGGGACATATTGACATGCCTCCGCCAGATTAGCACCAACATGGCCACACCTCCCTGTGTGCCCACAACATCTGGTGCTGCAACAACTGCAACTGCCACAGGGAGGAAGGATGACTCTGGCGGAGAGTCCCCTGCACCGCAGCAGCCTGCATGTGAGGGTCCCCCCCCAAAGAAGAGGGGTCATCCGAGGAAGGACAACTGAGAGGCAGATGGCCATGTACATCCCCCAGGAACCCAACACCTGTTCTGGAATTTCACCTTTGTGTGCAAACTGTTCACCCTGTCGAATGCAACCCAACTCTCCCACATGACATGGGGACTTTAAGTTGGACCAATGTATCAGATGACTGTTGACTTTACTCAGGACATTTCTGCTACCAAGACTTCCAACTCATCTGGGAACTTTGGATTCCAATCCCAATGTACAGCACCCACCATCCTGTGCACTATCCTCACCCATGTATGTAAATAAACACACTAATACACCATACTTGCCTCTGTTGTAATTCCAACGTGGTTTCTGTCATGGAGATGATGATCTGCTAAATGACACTGTGCATGCTAACTGCTACAGCAAGTACAACACCGTCATGTGAGTCATGGAGACGTGACACATATGAGGGAGACACACCACTAGGGCTACACAACACATACACACCAGGGCCATCTGACTCATCGCCTACACTGATGTTGCCAGGAAATACAGTGCAATGCACAGACACAACACCTATTCACAGTCTGTGTTAACTAGCCCACTGGTGCAGTAAGCAAATGTCAGTCAGATGTGTGACCACAGACAACGCACATCCCAAAGTGAAGCACAGGTGTATTACACATTTGCAACATGTTGTTTCCACTACAGATGCAAGGTAATCCCACGTGGCAGTGGCCACACAGTCAACAAGTGTAGAAGAAAGGAAGTCCAGGGGTGTGGGGCACATCACCTGTAGGGAAACGACAGCTTCCACCCTGGAAGTTAAATCACGGTGTCGGGGATCACAGTTGACCAAACAACTCTGAAAGTACCCTGTGAATGACAGAAATTACACACAGTCAAAAGCACTGAAGAACAGGACAGAACTGCAATACTCATGCCCAATACATGTCACAAGATACCTACACAAAACCAAGTTAGCACGTCAACACTGTTGGGGAGTACAGACTACCTGTAAGGACACATCGCTGCACGCATACAGTCAAGTAGCACATGGACACACTCAAACAGCACCAGAGCACCACCAACACATATCACGCAAACTCAGCATCATTGACATGACATCTCTGGATACTCACATTCAGCTGAAGAAGTTGGTGATGAGCTGTGTGCGGACATCCCCCTCATCATCATCACCATCACTGGCATCGTGGCCCAGGCCACGATCCTCCACAGGTGGCGGATGTTGGTCATCGTCATCCAGGATGAGAGGCAACTCCTTCCGCACTGCCAGGTTGTGTAGCATGCAGCAGACGATGACAATCTTGCACACCTTTGCTGGGGCATATGGGAGGGCCCCTCCTGTCTTGTCCAGGCAGCGAAAGCGGCTCTTCAGGAGACCAAATGTCCGCTCAATTACTCTCCTCGTCCGACCATGTGCCTCATTGTAGCGCATCTGGGCTGGTGTCACAGGGTTCCTGAGGGGCGTCAGCAACCACAGCATGTTGGGGTATCCCGAGTCACCTACATACAGACAATTGCACATTAGCTGAGTTGGAAAAGAGGGTGGAATACCACATTGCAGAACACACACAATGGTACAAAGTCAGTATACACCGACAAGCTAGGCACGCTGGTTCCGCATCTGTGACATCATCCTCGGGATGCGACTACTCCTCATCACGTAGGCATCGTGTGCAGAACCGGGGAAACGGGCACACACGTGTGTGATGCTCATATCTGCAAGACATACCACCAGAGCATTGACCGAATGGTAATGTTTTCGGTTCATGTATGCCTGCTCATGTGCCTGTGGTGGTACCAAAGCCACATGTGTCCCATCAATGGAGCCAATGACATGCAGCATCCTCCCCAGGGCATAGAAGTCACTCTTGACGTCAGTGAGTTGTTGACGTTTAGGGAAATAGATGTACTGGTTCAGGTATCTCAACATAGCCTCCAAAACATCGGGTAGCACATGGCTGAACATGGTCTGTGACATCCCACCAGCAGACGCCACAGTGTGTTGAAAGGTACCGGTGGCAAAGAAGTGTAGGGCTGCCATCACCTTCACCTTGGGGGTCAGCGCTGTAGGGTATGTCCGGCCAGGTTGCAAATGTGGGGCCAACCGCACCGTCAATTCCTCAATCAGGAGCCTGGTGAAGCGGTACCATCGGATGCAGTCCCGTTCAACCATGGTTGCAAGGTCAGGGAATGGTCTATGGACAGCTGGTGCCCTGCAGTGCATAGGTGAAGAAAGAAAGATTGTCAGTCACCCCACATATGTGGCATAGACCATACTCAATATCACATGATACATCATTACGAGTCACAAGTACATGATGTGTGTGCCGTTCTGTAAGGACATGTATGGCACCTACATGGCCAACATCTAACATCACAGTTCAACATGTGTCCTCAACAAGTCCCAGGTTGTGCTATGGGATATCATCAGGCTGTGTCACAGTACCCATGTACTGCTGTCACGTTCCAAACACACACCACAGTGACATGTGAGCACAGATGTGCCCCAGGCATCACAGCTCATTGACAGGTAGATTCCCAGGGACCCTGTATTGACATGGCGTATCATGAATACACCACAGCAAAACAACCATGACCCCCACAGGTAGTGGTCCCTGTTGCCTCTGCAGGACAGACATGGACATCTGTGACACACACACGCACAACATCAAAGTCCATGCACAAACAACGTGGATGTGGAGACTGTCTCCCATTGTGCACATGGAATCAGAGACATTGTAAACACAACATGCACACAGACTGTGGAGGGCCATCACTATTGTGGCAATGGGTCACCCTGTGACGTACATACCGTCCCACATGGGACTCAGGGGGTATGTGACATGACATACACATACACAACCTGGAAATGTGACCATGCCACATGCTCTGAAATGAACAGTTGCACATCACAGTGGTCATGTGCACAACACACCAAGGATTCTGTCCCCATGAACACGTGCACAGCCTGGGAGTGGCTGCCCCCAAGTGCCACCCAAATTACCACATGTTGACCCCCATACACGGAAAAGGTAATGCAGCCTTACATGCCTTAGGATACAGTGTGGACAGGCTGTGGTGTTGTAGGTGTGCCCCTGAGTCCCAGGAAAGTAAATGTGGCTGGCATACGTTCTCCTGTGACAGGAATGGTGACATATGCGAGTGACTTGTACAGGGACGCGTTGTACAGCAATGGACCGATCGGTGCGCACGCATAGGCCATTGCATTTGATGTGAAAGGGTACGCGTTGTACAGCAATGGACCGATCGGTGCGCACGCATTGGCCATTGCATTCGATGTGAAGGGGTACGCGTTGTACAGCAATGGACCGATCGGTGCGCACTTATTGGCCATTGCATATAATGTGAGCGGGTACGCGTTGTTTCTCGACATACGCGTTGTACAGCAATGGATCTATCGGTGCGCACGCATTGGCCATTGCATTTGATGTGAAGGGGTACGCGTTGTACAGCAATGGACCGATCGGTGCGCACGCATTGGCCATTGCATTTGATGTGAAGGGGTACGCGTTGTACAGCAATGGACCGATCGATGCGCACGCATTGGCCATTGCATATGATGTGAACGGGTACGCGTTGTACAGCAATGGACCGATCGGTGCGCACGCATTGGCCATTGCATATGATGTGAGCGGGTACGCGTTGTTTCTCGACATACGCGTTGTACAGCAATGGACCGATTGGTGCGCACGCATTGGCCATTGCATTTGATGTGAAAGGGAACGCGTTGTACAGCAATGGACCTATCGGTGCGCACGCATTGGCCATTGCATATGATGTGAAGGGGTACGCATTGTACAGCAATGGACCGATCGGTGCGCACGCATTGGCTATGGCCTGGCATGGCAATGGACGCGTTTTCGAACCTTCAACGAGTCTGATGCTGTGAATTCAGTTGGCCATCCACAACAATGTTGCAAATTCATGGGTGTCATGAAGTTGAACTTTTGAAGGATGCTGTGGGCGTGTGTAAGTGGTGCAATTCCATGGATTGGCCAGATTCAGAAGATGCAAACGACTTGGACCTATCACTTTGGACACATGGGACAGTATCTGCCTCTGCAGCACACATATAATGCTGGCTGTTCCCCTGAGAGCTCACTTGCCTGCACTACATGCTCCAGGACGACATCTGCCACCACCACTGCTGCTGTATATGCATCCTCTGGATCCTGCAATGGCACGTACTGTGGAGAGAGCCCCAGCCTTCAGCACTGAGGAGAACCAGGCCCTGCTGGACAGCCTCCTTCCACAGTACAGCAAGCTGTATGGGAAACCAGGGGAGCAGGTGAGTGTGCTGTCCACTGCCTTACTAAATGTGCATGTTGTCTGATTAGCAAGACTTACAGTGTGCACGCCACTGGCTAGCAGGCTCAATGAGTAGTTGTCACCCCCCATAGTGTGTAGTTACATGCACTGAACAGGTATAGTGCAGTAACAGTGCATTTAAACAAGGTTTGACTTCCCAGGCAATGATACCATGTAGTAACTGCTGGCAAACTGTTCATAGCCGTCGTTGCACTGCCTGTGTACATCATGTGCCCCTGTGATTGAGACATGTATATCCAAATGTGTGATGCACGGATATGTTGCATGTGTAGTAATGGCCTTTACACTTTGTCATCCTCACAGGTTGATGTCCACCAGAAGCAGTAAATATGTCTGAAGATCTCCCGGGCAGTAAGATCTGTGGGGGTCTACAAGCGCCGGATCCGCAACTGCCAGAAGAGGTGGCAGGACCTTCGGGGCTGGACCCGGAGGATCGCAAGGGTCCAGCTGAAGCTGTCGCCTCCTCGCAGGAGGGGCGGACACCGGACCCTGACCCCCCACATGCTCAGGATCCTGGCGGTGGTCTTTTCTGATCTGGATGGGCAGCTGAAGGCCAGACAGCAGCAAGGAGGGGGTGAGTCCATGACTGCACAATGAACTTTGTCTGACGTGCTATGTGCCCTCCTCTGGCCTGGTTAAACTTCCACAGTACATCAGTCTTGTGGTCCAGGACCCATGTCCCTCAATTGTGACATGCCCACTCCTCATCTGATACCCAGGTGTGGCCCTTACAGTCAGGAAATTGTGTCACTTGGGTGCTGGGTCGTTGGATTTTGCTTAGCTCAAGGTGGGGGACAGCATTTGTTCCCGTTACTTTGTTGTGGGCTTCATGGGTGGGTCCATTGCTTACACAATGCCTGAGTTCTGACATTTAATCTGCGTGTAACTTTGATATGTGGTCCAATTGCTGATCTGATTCACCACATGTGCCTGGGGTATTTGGCACACACCCATGCTGCGGGTGGGAACAATGTTGGGCCTCAGGAGTATGTATATCAAGTGTGTCACACATACTTAGCCACCTGCCTACTATCCAGGGCTCATCCCTCTTTCACGTGGAGCAGGACAGTCATGCCTACTCCAGGCCATACAATACACTCTGTACTCCCACTCCTGTGTATCAGCTGACACGTTGTGCTCAGTGAAATGTTCCCTCAGGTGTCTGCCTCTGTGTCATTGTGCTGTGGCTTCGTTGTCAGGACTACTGTGGTGTTTATCGGTTAGGGCTCAGCATGCCACCGGAGATGTGACCATAGGAGACGATACTTGTGTGACATATAGGTGTTTGATCACTTGACTGTGCAGACTGGGGTATGCGAATGTGAAGTTCAGGCAGCTGTTTCCCATTCACAGCAGATTGTGAGGTGCTCAGGTTCCGAGGGTTGTGTTTCAGGTCTCCCATATGTCCAATTGGTATGACGTGGACAAATAAGAGTTCAGATGATGTGGTTTGTGGGGGAGGGACATGTGCACTTGTCAGCTACAGGACTTGCATTCCCCATGACCTAGGATTGTGACACAGTGCAGACTGTTGTTGGCTGGCTGCCCTGCCCATGTGACTGGAGACAGTGATGTATGAGTTTGCAGGCATGCCTGTGCCATGGCATTACACTTCCTAAGAGTGTTCCTGCAGGGGAGTGACATGTGCTACATGCACCCCATTGTGGCATTGACTATCAGGACATGGGTGCATCATGGTGTCTGGTGCTGGTATGCATCACATGCATTTCAAAATAGACTCTGGCCATCCCTTTATCCGGACCCCTGTACTGACTCAGTGGCAAGAGTTGTGATGTGTGCATGTTCACATACTTCACCGTGTTCTCTGCACTGTCCAACTACTGTGTAGGTGGCGCATGTGTCCACACTGGGGTATTGCCATCCTACAGACACCAGACAGATGGGTGCAAGGCCAGGAGGGATGTGAGTGCCATGGTTGACCATCAGACTGACAATTGGCTTCTCCTACTCTGTTTGGGCACTTTTGGCAATGTTCAACTAAGGATGCCAGGGCTTGCTCTGTAATGTGCTGTACTTACTGTGGTGTGTGCGGTCAGTGCAGGTGACTGATGTTTGTCTGTTTCCCTAATTGTTTGCAGATACATCCACGGCCACAGGAGGGGACAGCTCCACGGACCAGGAGGAGCCGCAGAGCCAGACTGGGTCAGCAGCCGATGAGTGGTCGGAGGGACCCAGTGGCACAGAGGGCGAGGGGAGCCACACCGAGGAGTCCTCTGCATTATCCACCTCAGCTGAGGACCACAGCAGCTCGGAGGATGACTCCCTTGTGGAGGCGGGTGTCAGCAGCCACCACACCCCAGCTAGTATTGCTGTCCCCGCCACCACCACCACCACCACCGCCCTCCCATCGGCTCCCATTCCAGAGGTCCGTGGAGGCTCCCGTGTTCGGGAGCGTGTCTCCTTCCTGCCAGGCACTGCAGCCCCTGCCCCTGTGTCCCCTGCTGCCCTGAGTGAGGAGTCTGTGTACCTACTTCGCCAGCTCCATGTAGGGCAGACAGCAATGCTGAGTGTCCTCCATGCCTCACCACTCTGTTGACTCAGCTGGTGTTGTTTATGGAGGGCATCTCATCGGGCATGTCTGCCCTACAGAGGAGCAATAGGTCCATGGACTCCTACCTGACGGCAGCAGTGTCCCTCCTCCAACAGTCCCTCACCCCTCCTACCTCTGCCCCATCCACACTTCCTGGCACCCTACCTGTCCCAAGCACATGCACACCTGCACATTCACCCAAACACACAGACACGAGCAGCACAGACACACCCACTACAAAAACAAGACGTGCACGCAGGCATCCTCAGGGGACTGATACCACACCCACAGGGGATGGGGTACAGACACACACACAGGCATCCACAGTCACTCCGCAGTCCTCCGATACCTCTCCCTCCAAGGCCCCTTCCCTTGCCTCACCTGCAACCCCACCTACACAGCAGCTCTTCCTCTGTGACCTCGGCCTCTTCCCTCCAATCCAGCTGATCCAGCATACAGGGGGAAGAGGAAGTCCACCCACACAGAGGGGAGTGCCCCTCACCCCCGGACACCCTCCCCCAGGCGCAGACAGACTGAGGCCCCCATCCGCAAGTCCCCCAGGACCCAGAAGAGTAAGACCCCGCCGCCGCCCTGCAGCTCAACCACCAAGTCTCCTTCCTCCATCCCTCAGGCCCCCACTCCACAGGTTCCCCCACCACACCCTGCCCCAGGTTCCCCCACCCACAGATACACCATCCCCAAAAGGATCCGGCCTTCTCCCCCTACCACTTGCTCTTCCAGCACCACACCCCCCGCTGCGCATGTTTGTGCCACTGTTGTGGAGACCGTGTCCTCCCCCTCTGTACTGCCCACCTTACCTGAACCCCATTCTACTCCCCTGGAGATAGGCACTGCAGTGGAGTCCACTATCACCCCGTCTGACTTGGGCACTGCAGTGGGGAACCTGTCCACTCCATCTGCCCAGCCCACTGCAGTTGTGCCGGCACCCACACCATCTGACTCATGCCCCCCAGTTGTGCCGGCACACACCATGTCACACACCTCCACTGCAGTTGTCAGTGACTCTCCAGCACCCACCACCCCTTCCCTGCCTCCTTCTGGTGATCCCTGATCCTGTCCCTGCGGTGCCTGGCCTGCCCCCCCGTATGCCCCTCTGAGGGGTATGTCCCTGGTGTGTAGCATTGCAGGCATGCAAAGGGTGACATCTGCCACTGTCACCCTGTTTGGACTTTGATAATGGACTGGCCATTGGCCTTTGTTATTTTACTGGACTTTCACTTTTTCACACACATATGCTGAATAAAGCTACTTTCTGTTCTCTATTGGTTTTGCTTCAGATGTACATGATGTTGATGATGCTAACCATGCCCTTGCTGCAGTGATGGTGATTTTTGATCTCAGGAAAATGAAGTGTTACTGTGCAGGACCCCATGTGGTCCAGGGGGAATGTGTCCTATCCTGGTGTGTATCCATGTCATCCTTTGCAGCAATATGAGGGTGTCATGTTTTCAATATTTGGCAATGGGATTTCCTACTTATATTTGCAATTTCACATCTGTGGCTTACACCCCTGCACATCTGTTGTGCTTGCCATTGTTCAATTTGTCTATTTCCCTGACCGTGTGACCATCTCCACTGGACATGCAAGTTTGGGCATCAATGGGAAAGGACTCATCTGTGTTATCAGTGCAACTTGCTATACATGTGTGTTGGATCTGTGCTGATGATTTCGGTGACACTCCCATGACCAGGCTGATATGACGGGAGCCTTCATTTTGTGCTAATTGTTGACTGAGTGACCAAGTGTTCTGCTGACATGATAGAGCCCTACTGAGACAACGTATGGCACAGCTTTCCTTACACAGGAGTGGAGTTCCCTCATGGCAGTGTGTAATTCTGTGACATTGCCTGAGCACAAGGTGTGTGTTGTGTGAGCATGTCTGTGTGTGTTCACTTCCATTTTGCTAGGCAGGCTGGGATCCCTAGTGATGTTCCTGTTTGAGATGCTTGCTGAGTTGACCTATGTTACCCCAAAGTCTTCTCCCTGGCTTCTCTGGGATGTGGGTGCATGGCACATTACTGGTCATCAGGGTGTCACCCATAGGTGTGTTTGCTGTCAGGGCTGAGTTTGTGGGAAAACGCAGATGAGACACAGTCAGGATTACCCTTGGCACTTGTTGGTTACACCTGTCATGTAATTTCCAGTTTGTGTTAGCTTTCAGTGATTGTGACACGTTGTGTGTGTGACTGCTGCCACTCCTCAGGGTCAGAGCTGCAATGTTGGAAGCTGTCTATGTGTGTTCTTTGTGGGTGACCTTGGCTTCTTCATTGGTGTGTGACTGTGGCTGGGATCCCATTGGTTGGTGTGGTATTGCCGTCATGCCCATGTACGGCGTACTGTGCAGTGTGTCAGACATTCACGAGTCTTGTTGACTGGCCATGTGTGATGGGATTCTGCACCTTAGTTCCCACCACCACCCCTGGGATTGTCATGGGTGCATGTGCAATGTCACCAGTGCATGTGAGCTTCACTGCTGCACATTGGTGGAGATCAAGGTGTGTGGTGTTGAGTGTGTGCAGATGAGAGTTGTTTCACGGCTAGACCCCTGCCTCCATATTGGCCTTGGCTGACAGGCCATGCTGATTGATTTGTGCTTGTGTAGGTGTGATGGTAGTCTGTTGCTCAGGACACATGACTGTGGTTCACAGTGTGAACGACATCTACCTTTGTCATCACGGTGGGATTGTCATGCAGGCTAGTGTCACCACAATGTGGGGTCCCTGGGGGTAGTGCTGTGGTGGGTCTGTGTCTTGCTGTGTTAGTTGCTGTTCCTACAAGCTTGTGTGACATGTGTAATTTGGGCTCCCTCTCATCTAACAATGCCTGATTGCCCACATAGGGGATTCGGATCCATGAGTTACCTTTGTGTGGCACTGTATGCACATCTGTGTAATTGGGATTCAGGCCTCCTCATGTGTTGTGTGGTTGCCTGGGGACACTGGCACCCCCCCCCCCTCACCTGTTGTGTTTGATATGCAGTGTGGGGCTGCCTGTTTGTGTTTGTGCATCTGCACCACTGCATTGGCATATATTTAGTGTGCCAATGGCTGTATGTTGTTTGGTGGGTTTCCCCTGCTGTCCCTGGGACTCCTGGGTCATCAGTCAGCACAGTGATCATGGTTTGTATGTCCCATTGCTGCCATGGTATGGTATTTGTTCACCTCACATCTACAGTCTCCACAGGATATCTACATTTGTGTGCCCATTGGTGCAGATATGTGGGTCTGCATTATGATGGTCACTTCTGTCATTGTGTTATTGATGAATGTTGACAGTGTCAGCCCCCATGGGTGATGTTTGTCTGCACATGGCCAAAGGTATGTCTCATTTGCACTGCACTGTTTGCCTCACCCAATCTATGTTGCTATGGGACACAAGCACTACTATGTCACTGATGTGTTTTTTGTTCTGTGACCAGGGATAGTCCATGCTGTTTGGCATTTGCAGCTTTTGCCATGACAACACCTACAATTTGGTCACTGTGATGATGGGGGGTTAGGCCCCATTGCCACAATGTTCAAAATGTGCTTCAGCTATGGACCCCACACTTACCTTTTGGTCACTGTGATGATGGGGGGTTAGACCCAATTGCCACAATGTTCAAAATGTGCTTCAGCTATGGACCCCACACTTACCTTTTGGTCACTGTGATGATGGGGGGTTAGACCCCATTGCCACAATGTTCAAAATTTGCTTCAGCTATGGACCCACACTTACCTTTTGGTCACTGTGATGATGGGGGGTTAGACCCCATTGCCACATTGTTCAAAATGTGCTTCAGCTATGGACCCCACACTTACCTTTTGGTCACTGTGATGATGGGGGTTTAGACCCCATTGCCACAATGTTCAAAATGTGCTTCAGCTATGGACCCCACACTTACCTTTTGGTCACTGTGATGATGGGGGGTTAGACCCCATTGCCACAGTGGTCATGGTTTGCTTGCATTGTGTAGGCCACACACATTTATGTGTGACACATGTGATAGGGGGTCACATTGTATGTTCAATGTCATGTTCAGTGTTGTAGGCATTTGACACAGTCTACACACGCTTGTCATGGTGTTGGGGGGATGTGTTTTTCTGACATTCCTTATGTTGGAGTATGCTGGTTGTGTCATGCATTACCCATCCTATGAGTAGGGGTGGTGTTGGTGGTAGGCATCCATCCCCCTATGAATGGTGATGGTAGTAGTGACAGGCATCTAGCACCCCCTGAGTAGGGGTGGTGGTAGTGGTAGGCATCCAGCCCCCCCTGAATAGGGGTGGTGGTAGTGGTAGGCATCCAGCCCCTATGAGTGGGAATGGTAGTAGTGACAGGCATCTAGCACCCCTGAGTAGGGGTGGTGGTAGTGGTAGGCATCCAGCCCCCTATGAGTGGGGATGGTAGTAGTGACAGGCATCTAGCACCCCTGAGTAGGGGTGGTGGTAGTGGTAGGCATCCAGCCCCACATGAGTAGGGGTGGTGTTAGTGGTAGGCATCCAGCCCCCCTGAGTACGGGTGGTGTTGGTGGTAGGCATCCAGCCCCCTATGAGTGGGGATGGTAGTAGTGACAGGCATCTAGCACCCCTGAGTAGGGGTGGTGGTAGTGGTAGGCATCCAGCCCCCCTGAGTAGGGGTGGTGGTAGTGGTAGGCATCCATCCCCCTATGAGTGGGGATGGTAGTAGTGACAGGCATCTAGCACCCCTGAGTAGGGGTGGTGGTAGTGGTAGGCATCCAGCCCCCAATGAGTAGGGGTGGTGGTAGTGGTAGGCATTCAGCCCCCTATGAGTGGGGATGGTAGTAGTGACAGGCATCTAGCACCCCTGAGTAGGGGTGGTGGTAGTGGTAGGCATCCATCCCCCTATGAGTGGGGATGGTAGTAGTGACAGGCATCTGGCACCCCCTGAGTAGGGGTGGTGGTAGTGGTAGGCATCCAGCCCCCTGAGTAGGGGTGGTGGTAGTGGTAGGCATCCAGCCCCCTATGAGTGGGGATGGTAGTAGTGACAGGCATCTAGCACCCCTGAGTAGGGGTGGTGGTAGTGGTAGGCATCCAGCCCCACATGAGTAGGGGTGGTGTTAGTGGTAGGCATCCAGCCCCCCTGAGTACGGGTGGTGTTGGTGGTAGGCATCCAGCCCCCTATGAGTGGGGATGGTAGTAGTGACAGGCATCTAGCACCCCCTGAGTAGGGGTGGTGGTAGTGGTAGGCATCCAGCCCCCCCTGAGTAGGGGTGGTGGTAGTGGTAGGCATCCATCCCCCTATGAGTGGGGATGGTAGTAGTGACAGGCATCTAGCACCCCCTGAGTAGGGGTGGTGGTAGTGGTAGGCATCCAGCCCCCAATGAGTAGGGGTGGTGGTAGTGGTAGGCATTCAGCCCCCTATGAGTGGGGATGGTAGTAGTGACAGGCATCTAGCACCCCCTGAGTAGGGGTGGTGGTAGTGGTAGGCATCCATCCCCCTATGAGTGGGGATGGTAGTAGTGACAGGCATCTGGCACCCCTGAGTAGGGGTGGTGGTAGTGGTAGGCATCCAGCCCCCTGAGTAGGGGTGGTGGTAGTGGTAGGCATCCATCCCCTATGAGTGGGGATGGTAGTAGTGACAGGCATCTAGCACCCCCTGAGTAGGGGTGGTGGTAGTGGTAGGCATCCAGCCCCCTGAGTAGGGGTGGTTTTAGTGGTAGGCATCCAGCCCCCTATGAGTGGGGATGGTAGTAGTGACAGGCATCTAGCACCCCTGAGTAGGGGTGGTGGTAGTGGTAGGCATCCAGCCCCCATGAGTAGGGGTGGTGGTAGTGGTAGGCATCCAGCCCCCTATGAGTGGGGATGGTAGTAGTGACAGGCATCTAGCACCCCCTGAGTAGGGGTGGTGGTAGTGGTAGGCATCCAGCCCCCTATGAGTGGGGATGGTAGTAGTGACAGGCATCTAGCACCCCTGAGTAGGGGTGGTGGTAGTGGTAGGCATCCAGCCCCCATGAGTAGGGGTGGGGTTAGTGGTAGGCATCCAGCCCCCCTGAGTAGGGGTGGTGTTGGTGGTAGGCATCCAGCCCCCTATGAGTGGGGATGGTAGTAGTGACAGGCATCTAGCACCCCTGAGTAGGGGTGGTGTTGGTGGTAGGCATCCAGCCCCTATGAGTGGGGATGGTAGTAGTGACAGGCATCTAGCACCCCCTGAGTAGGGGTGGTGGTAGTGGTAGGCATCCATCCCCCTATGAGTGGGGATGGTAGTAGTGATAGGCATCTAGCACCCCTGAGTAGGGGTGGTGGTAGTGGTAGGCATCCAGCCCCCTGAGTAGGGGTGGTGGTAGTGGTAGGCATCCAGCCCCCTGAGTAGGGGTGGTGGTAGTGGTAGGCATCCATCCCCTATGAGTGGGGATGGTAGTAGTGACAGGCATCTAGCACCCCCTGAGTAGGGGTGGTGGTAGTGGTAGGCATCCAGCCCCCTGAGTAGGGGTGGTGGTAGTGGTAGGCATCCAGCCCCTATCAGTGGGGATGGTAGTAGTGACAGGCATCTAGCACCCCTGAGTAGGGGTGGTGGTAGTGGTAGGCATCCAGCCCCCATGAGTAGGGGTGGTGTTAGTGGTAGGCATCCAGCCCCCTGAGTAGGGGTGGTGGTAGTGGTAAGCATCCATCCCCCTGTGAGTGGGGATGGTAATAGTGACAGGCTTCTAGCACCCCCTGAGTAGGGGTGGTGTTAGTGGTTGGCAACCAGGCCCCTATGGGTGTATATGGCATTGGTGATAGCCATCCCGCCCCTATGGTTCTGCTGTTGCTAGTGTAAGCCATTTCTGCTTCCCTATGTGTGTGTGTTATATGTCGGGTACGTGTCGTTTATTTGTGTGGTGGGTGTCTGACTTACCTTCTGTGCCGTACGCGTCCGTACCTGCTCCGGTAATAGATGTAGAGTATTGGTAGGACCTGCGCAATGGGATTCATGGTTGGTTCGTCTCGTTCGGCTTTCTCGTTGCTTCGACTCGTACTCATGGCTGGCGTGTTCGTCTCGTAGCCGTGGATCGTCTTGTGGCGCGAATCGGAGCTTATGTGCGCCTCTCCCGGATGCTCTGACGTGCCATACGTAGCGACGGGTTCGGCGCGTACGGAAGGCGCATCGTACTAGTCCGGCCGGAAGGTGCTGGATTTTGGCTTCCGTGCGACTTGATTCTGCGTTTACGGATCCGGCTCGGGCGGGGAACAGGAGCTGGATTGGGTAAGTACGGCTGGGTCGGGATCTGGGCAGTTATGCGCATCGTACTTGCTCGTTCGGACGAATGTTCGAATCGGTCGGGAAACACTCGTTCGGCTTGGTTTTTTCCCGGACAAATAGTGTTAGGTGCGCTTCCGGCCGAGATCGGAATCGACCCCTTTGTGTTTTAGGTATATGTATATGTATATATATTTATATGTTAATTTTTATATATTTATAACGTTTTAAAATAAATTAAAGTTATTAGTTTATTAATTGTTTTAAAGTAAATAATCATTTATATATTACATTTTATATATGTACATTAAAAAAATGTAATTACATTTATTTATTATATTTGTTTAAATGTACATTACATCTAAATATTTTTTTAAAGTTAATTTTATTATTTAGTTTATTGAATATTATTTTTATATATAAAAAAATCGATATTTTGTACATCGATATTTTTTACATCTATATATTTTTTTCGATATTTTTGTATTTTACATTTTAAAGATAGGATGTCGATATTGTGGATGTTGATATTTGTGTGTCGATATTTGTGTATGGGGATATTTTTGTAGTCGATATTATGTCAGTGATCCCTCGAAGTTTGCATTTCTTCCCTGAAGCAAGAGTGAATTTTATTTAATTGTACCCATTCCAAAGGAAAGTTTATATTTTCCCTAAACATTCTTTTTGGTAAAACAATCATATATTCTATATATAATAAATCTAAAATATCAAATGATTTCGTTATCGGCTTTATTTTTAGAACAAATGCAGGCCAATGCATTGTATGCCATGCAAATAAAATGTTTAGTTATTTAGTAGCTGTTTTCAATATCACAATGACATTTTTAATACACTAGAATTCGAAGGTAAAGAAAGATCTGAACATAAATACAACTTTCCCATGTAATAGATTTAACATCAAACATTCAATACAGGAGACAGATGAACAATTATTTGTATTAAAAAAAGGTCTATAGTACTTTGTTTTCCAAAAAGAGTTTCACTGAGTGTGCTAGAGATAGAATAGTGACATTTAACTAAAGAACTGTTATTTTTGGGTGTTTATCTTACTACTCTGCAATCCTGGTGGTGAGGTTATTTGAGAGTGTGCTTGAGTTGTGGGTGGTTGAGTTAGTGGTGATTGTGTTGGTGGTGGTGAATGTTGAGGTGGTTGAGGGGTGGTGTAGGCGGAGGTGAGCAGGTGGTTGTGGCAGAGTTGTTAGGTTGGCAAGTAGCGTTTTCCTCCTAGGTATGGGTGCATTTGTAGAATCTTGTGTATGTGGTAGCCATGAAAAATGATACTGACATGTTTTGCTCAACACCTTTATCTTCTTCATGGCAATGGCATGTCGCCTTGCACTCTCTGCCCTAAAAGTTTAAAGATGTGTTCTACGCATCTTTGCTTCTACTAGGCAGCCTTTTTTCAATGTTATCAAGGCATGAGTCGTCCTGTTAAAAATCTAAGGGAGTTCTTTAAGGGAGATATCTATCTCAGGGAGAGTAACCCCATTGCAGAAATATGCTCCCACATATTTGACTATTGATGAAAAAAGATATTCCAGAGGAGAGCAAGATTAGACAATAACAAAGCTGCCTCCTCCGGTACATGACCATCTGACATGGTCAGCAAGTTGACCATCACATACAATGGAAATGCAAAGAGGGGTGCTGTCTCAGTGATTGTGGGTAGGTGTTATCTCCCAAAGATGAATGTGAGAAGACTAGAGATGCACCTTCATGAGAGAAGTGTATAGAGGGAATGCACATAGGTACTTGGAGCAAATCTGTCTTTACAACATGGTCACCCCAAATTTTTTGCATTTTTCTGGATCTGATTTTTGGTGGTTTTTACCCTCTGCACTATGGGGCACTGTTGTTCATGCCCCAGTGTATGTGCTCTGATCCCTAAACATGGTTAAATTGTTGTATCCCTGACTGACATATTTAATTTGCCTATACATATGAGATATAAATTGAAGCAAGGACCTAGATATTAAATGTCACTTGTGAACTTTTGTAAAGGTAAAGATGCCTACAAGGGATTTTATTTAATAATCTCAGTCAATTTTCTGGTGTGTTACTGATATGTTAAGTCCCAAGCGGTGACTAACCATAAAACAAATTGAAGCATAAATGTAATCATTCATACAATGAATATATTTCAAAAAAGCAATTAAAAAATTGCAACACGGGTATATCTTCTTTTCTAAATACAAAAATTTAATTTGTAACAAAAATGTGAGGGGTACATTGAAAGATAATAAAACATCATGATGGAGGATACATAAAGAAACCTACACAATCATAGATGTCAACAACCATTCCAAATTATATCACAGAGGGAACATGAGTCTACTAAACAGAACAACGGACCCTCAAACAAATTAAATATTGTGGAATTGGAGGTAGTAGTCGACGTTTCGGTCTGTTATGGCGATTACATCCGTCAGACCATCTTCAGGACATATGATTGTTAATAAAACAAGTCCCCTGTATAAATATAATATATAAAATTACTCAACAAGCCTATAACAGTCATAAAAAATAATATAAGAAAGATAACCCGTGCAGAAGAGAAGAACAAGGCTTCAAAGAAAATCAGCCTTACACATGTGATAGTAACCTTAACCCAATAACTCAAAGAAGATCATAAGAGATTATATGTTACCATGAGGTTAAAAGGGTAATAGCTTCCACCTAGAGCAAACCAAAAAGAATTGTCTCTATACTCACTCAAGCCTATTTTGCAGATCTGTTCAAATCTGATTTATCGAGATTTGAAAAATGAAAAACCTCACAAGTAGGCACCTAAACATGTATGGACAAAAGAAAATGTCCTTTTGTGCCATTCATAGGCTTGGCCTATAAAAAATTCCAGCTTACAAACCCGGTGTCAAACCTGTCAAAATCTTTCTGGCAGGTGGAAAACCCATACTTGTTACTTACAAGGCAGGGTGCCTGAAAAGTAAAAATGAAAAAGGTATGAAATTAAAGTTTGCATGTTCCTCCAGTGGCTAGGCCCCGAAACCTGTTTTTACTGGCATGGCTATAGCTGGAGCCAGGAAAATTTCAAAGTAGCGATTATAAAGTTTAATCTGAAAACAGCTAGAATGGTCATTCAAAGTCTATGTTTCATGTTTATTAAAATGCAATTCATTGTTGAAGTTAGATTTGTAATAAATATTTAGGAAAAGTAACTTTTCGACAGTTACTTCCCCCCCCTGCCTTAGCTCCTGAAGGCTAATTTGCATTCCCTCCAACACTGCACAGCCAGGGTTTGAGATTATTGAGGTTTGAAAACTTCTCCCGGAGCAGAAAAATGGCTTAGGCCTGGTGGCAGGATGGGCTGGATTTGGGGCATGTGATTCTTATCAGCTCAGGAAGGACAGCTAGGGAGGTTCCAGAAACACTTTTAACTTGAGATGGAGAGAAGGAATCCTGCCCATTCATAGTTTAGTGTAAGGAGAGACCTGGAAGGGGCAAAAAGTTTGTTCCCCACACTAATCGAGCTGGCTCGGATCCCATTGGGAGAGAAGCTGTCTCCAGAACCAATTTTGAGAGAACCCAGGGGAGCGGAATGCTCATTTCTTGGGCCACACCTCCGGGTTGCCACAAGTGTTTTGAAGAGGGAAGAAGAGTATCCCCATTTTGGATTTTAGTAGTAAGTTGCACTGTGGGATTTTTTGTGGTAGGACAAACAGGAACTTCTGAAAATGTGAGTAGGGTTACCCTCTAGAAAGGTTTTACCCCATTGGTTAAGGAAGGACCAGGAGTCAGCTTCGCCCACTGGCTAGTGCAAAACATAAAGGGGGCAACACAAGAGACCCTCTTCAGAACCCTTTCTGGACCTGCGGAAGATCAGAATAGGAACAGAAATGAACCCTGATTGCTGTAATTTCAGACAATCCATGAAGGACAGGTATGCAGGACAAAGAAGTGAACTTCAAGGGTCAGTTGACCGACCTCCTGTATGGCTTCAAGGACACAACAAGCTGCAAGAGGACTTTTCCCTGAAGTGAGAAGTTGACCAGTACCAACTGGACCAGGACTGGACCCTAGTGGTGGCCACTGCTGGGGTGAGACCTGAAGTGCAGTCCCTAATGCCCTGGTCACCTTAGAAGTGACCCAGAGGATCTGCTCCAGAAAGCCTGAAGGGTTCAGACATAGAAACATTTATTGGACTTGCAAAACCACCAGATTGTCAGCGGGACATCACAGTTAAGGTGTCCAATTTCAATGCAACTTCATTGGATACAGCTTCAGGCTTGCCCTGCTGGAGTATTTTCAGCTCCATAAAAAAGTCAGAAGGTAAAATCTTTGACCAGGACAAACCCGCTTGGTGTATCGGACCCTCGCAGCCAGCCTTAAATTATGCCTAGTTCCTAGTCTACTCTTTTCATAGTCTATCACTGACACACAGAGCTTTTTTTGGCACAATTGTCACTTAGACATTTTAACATTCATCTCATAGGTGCCCCTTATTTTATATTTGTCATTTTACTGTCATTTTTCTTATTAAAATGTACTCAATTTTCCTAAGCCAGTTTGAGAATTTTCATATTTGGTGTTTTGACTTTAATACTATTTTAGTACTGCATAAATACTTGCATATTGTCCTAAGTTAAGCCTCTCTTCTCTGTGCCAGAGATACCAGTGGTTGCGCTCAGGATAATTTAGTGACTTTTGGGGTTCACCCTGACCTGTTGGCGTTGTTTTTTTATTGAGGTGAGCGATTACCCACCTCAAATATTAATCCTGTTTCTTACAATGCCTGTTTGTTGAGGGCTGTGTAGAAATGAGTCCTGCATAGCTGGGATTAGCATCTGTGGCTGTTTACCTAATTCCTGGGGATTTGCAATCCTCAGAACTCATTGTGCTCTGGAATATCAAAAGAAGAATATTGTGCAACACTAATATCAGTAAACAAAATATGGAGGAAACATATTGAAAGGTAAGTGTATATAGGGAAGTTTAGAGTTGCTATTCTTAACTCCACATTTATGTACCTTGTAGATACATATATTGTCAAGGAAAAAATGTGTGGCTTTAGGTATGGAAAACCTGTACATACCTTTCAATATTTTGTCCAGCGATATTCTGTGTTTGATTTAGTGCCCTACGATATGCTGTGGTCAATATTCAGTATCCACATCCACAGATCTGAGTTTGGAGGAAGACCGCTGCCTGGCCTTGAAGTGGTCTTCTTGAAGATGTTCTGTGTGGTGTGGGGGAACAATTTCCTGCTCCCAATCCAGGTCTTCCTCCTCCTTGACAAGCTTCTGCTCCTCCTCTTCTTCCTCCTTTTTTAATTGAGCAGCGTTTGCTACTGAGATAGTTGCTTGGAGGAGGATTGGATTTTTTCCTTGGATTGCCTGCTGTCTTCTGCCTTTAGATGATTCAGTATCATAGTCCGGTGCAATGTTCCAAGTACCTGCATTAAAAGATGTAAAAAATGTTACAGTACATCAAATGAAAGTTTGTGACAAAAGTTATACACAGCACTTTTCCATAAAATATAATAAAGTTAGTATCATCTGAACATAAAGATTAATTTAAATTAACGGTTGATCCACTCATGGAATTATTATATCTAGACAATCTTAACTCACCCGCTCGAAACACAGATGTTTAATTCCTGAATAACCCATGTGATGTCAGCTGCTGAACCAGTGTCCTCGTAGCTGGTGTTGCTAGGGTATCTCCTGATCAGGCAGCTATAGAGATAAGAATTATGTTTAATTGTTAATAACAAACTATAAAAGTGATCTGGACCCCAAATGTTGACACATTAGTGCTAAATACATGAAAGGAAAACAATAAACAACAATAATAACATGTTAACCTTTCTATAGGAAACAAACAAAAAGAAAAAAGTTAAGATCGGAAGTTCCCAGACTAAGCTGACATATGGTTTACTCATGACAGGATGTCCCCAGAAATCATTGATGTTGATGTTTGCAAGGTGTAAACCAGTGGCTTTTGTGTGAAAGAATCCGACAGGAGAGATATACAAATATAGATGATTAGGCAATGCTATGCCATACTTTAAGATGTTATTTTGTTATTTTGATGCTGTAAATACAAAGTTTAAGAGCTATAAATATTCCTGTCCTTGAAGTTCAGACAAGACTTAACCGCTATCTTATATTGCTTCCCTGACAATGCCAAAAGTAAGAGTAAAGGCAATTTTATCGGACAAAATATAACTTAATGAATAATTGCATTGCATATTGTTTAGGCTGCAAATAGGGATGTGTGACAATATACAGGCAATTACACTGTCAGTAGCAAATAAAGAGGTTAGATTAAAAACCAAAAGAGAAGGCATTTCACTTACCAGTCTCTACCAACTGTGTGCTATGTGGTGCTAATCTAGGTTTTGGTGCAGTGCTAGGTGCAGAGGAACATGTTGTAGCATCTAGTGGATGAAACAATAACACAGATTGTGTTGCTTCCAACATACAGAATGCCAGTACATTGCACGAGTGGGCTGCATAGGACTATAAAAATCTTAACTAAGGGGCCCATTACGATGGCGGGTGGAGGCACCACCGCAGTGCTGGCGGTGGCGGAAAATGCCATTTTCCGCACGCCAGCAGCGGTCTCCACGCCCGCCATATTAGTATGGTCAAACACAGCCCATTACCCGTCCGCCGCGGTGCAACGCGAACCGCCAGAAAAATGCGCCCGCCACCGCGGCAGTGGGAGCCCATGGAGACCCACCACCGTGCAAAATGACGTCCCGACCGCCGTACAAATCAGGATGCCCCAAACAGCCAGTTGCACCGCAGCGGAGAAACCGGCCAACCAGAGACGGCGGAAGCACGACAGTGGAGCGCGAAACCTGATCCCCGGTCCCAACCGCCCGGTCCCGACTGCAATGGATCCAGCTCTACACGTCTTCCCGGCGCTGTACCTGATACACCACCAACAACTCATGCACCGTCGCGGACGTCGCCGCAGGTACGCAACAACACAACTCCGCACACAACAACAACACACAATGCATGGGCAGATACAGGGTTCCTGTCCACACCAGACACCCTGGTGGGGACAGGAACACATCCACAATTGTACCCACACATGTCCTACCTCTCACCAAATCATCCCTCCGCATCCAGGTCACCCACCAACCGCGATCATGATGTAATGTCCCGGTCACGTCACCGCAGTGGTGAAGACGTGGGAAAACATGCGCACAATGCAGAAGGCAGGGCCAGTGACAGGCATGGGCAGTGCACAAAGATCATAGGGCCACACCTCCACCCTCCACACAACAGTCCCCCACCCCAAACATGAAGGGACATGCCATGTGCTCCTCCTGTGCTCCCCATGCACAATAACCAGCCAGGTGAACCCACACCCTGCACCACACACAAAACAACTAGGGAGACAGCACAGCAGGTGGGGCTGCAGAGGAACACACAGCACAGAAGCACAGTGCCAGGGCAACCCACACACCACACCTGCACCACACTGATAGCAAGAAAACTGAGTCCAAGCACAAAATCAACACTCATACTACAGATAAGGAACAATCACTCAACTGGACACACAGCCTGTCAAGTCACACAGACATAGCCCACACTGACACACAGCCACATACACAGACCAGATGTCAGCAGCAATGGAGGACAACAAATAGGAAATCTAAAGTGAGGTGCACACAAATGGAAGGCCAAGGAGCGAACCTCCAAGCATGTGTACACCACATGCAAGAGAAGGAACATATAACAACACCCTCAGCCCATCAAATCACACATGGCTGGCACAGTGAGTGAAGTCAAACCAGTCATCTCAGTTCAACAACTCAGGGAGACAGCAAGGCAACCCATGTACAGGCACAGGGATGACAGGAAGGGTCTGAAGTCAAACAGTGAACAGCCACATATCTGCATCCAACTACCTGACAGGTGTATGTCAGCAGCACAACACACAGGGCCCATTGTAACACTCCATGACTGTCAAACACAAGTAGGAACCTTCACACATACCCCACCCCCCTCACACCTGCAGCACACAACACCATTGTCCAACACACAGAAGGGTGCCAATAATGTTCAGTCAATACACTGTCAAACAACCACACTCCCTGGGGGGTATCCACAAACATCACACACACACACACCCAGGTATGCCTGAACCAATGCTTGCACAAAACCAACAGCCAAACACAAAACTACATAACAACATACACATAAGTACAACCAGACCACACCTGACCTGTGCAGCAAAACTGTGGGAAGGCAATGGGAGCCCAGACAGAACAGGAGTACACAACCTCATCAGTCAGGAACAATGCACGGACAACATACCACAACACAGACAAGAAGTGCATCATCACAAAACAATCATGGACACAAACTTCGAGAAATGGGCCTACAATGATACACAGACAGACATACCACACCACCCATAAAGTCAACATGGTGTCATAATGTACCACATGCTTGCACATGCACAATAATGACAACTGACAGCTCAAATATGAGAGGAGAAAACACCAAGGACGCACCCAAAACAAGCCCAGGAACAAGAATAGCCCTAAGTGCATGTGACAGAAACACAAGGAATGCACAATACACTGGCAAGACACAACTGACTGAAACACAACACACCAACAAAACACACACACCAACATGCAAATAGAACAACACACACAGAGCACCTGTCAGCTGCAAGAGACAACACAGCCCAAACACTGCCCACATCCACATCAAACACACAACAGATGCACATGCCAAACATCACATGGCAAACACAGCAGGACATCAGGGGATGCACACCAGGCAAGGAGAAGGTAACATACACTCACAGCACTGCATGCACGACAAGCAGTGTGTGCACACTAAACATACCAGTTCCACACAGACATGAGCAACACACCATGAACACCCACAACACCAATAAGCACAGCACACAGACAACATCACACTCAGGAAGTGAAGCAGTACCTCAGCAAACACACATACAACTAACCCAACATCCACAGATGCCCAAGTCTGGGACACCCAGGTGAAAACAACATGACCAGAGGACTGTGCAGCACAAACAGTTGAACTGCATATGAGCAACCATGGCTGCAAAACAGTACCAGAAAATCACATATAACCAATAGGGAAACTGTCATGAGTGGCACATTGGTCTTGTGCACAGATCAGCAACACAAACCATAGTGTAACAAATGAAGTGATGGGGAGGCACACACACTGTCAACCCAAGGGAACAGCTGACCTGAGAGTGAAGTGTTGTGTACGTCAGTAGTGGAAATGGCAGGAGTGCACCATACACAAATAGATGGAGTACAGACTCACAATGGGTAGGCATCAGAAGCACAGATAGGGGATGGTATGACTCCACACCCCACATGCCATACTGGAGGCAAAAAAGCACAAAGTGACAGCATTGCATGAGAAGACACACCCACAATGTCAGTGTGGCCGAGCAGGTCTGCACAGTGACCACAAAGAGTATCAAGACACATGGCTGATCAACAAAACACAACACTGAATTGCCAGTCACACACTCTGCATACCCACAATTGCCACCAACAACAATTTGGAATCCCACAGAAGTGCAAGGACACACCAACACACTGCACAGTGCACAACCTACAACTCCCACATGTGCACACAATCACAAGCATAGGGCTGACCAATCAAACAAACAGGCACTCAAATCCTGGCTGACACATGTGTTCAGTTTACATTGCAGGGGAACACACACATCAACACTACCGACAAAGTCACCCCCTACACACTGCACACTTCTTGACCACCCAAGTGCACACATAGAAATCAACCCATGTGATTAGGATGACTGGCCATCACAAGATGGCCATACACCAATACTGCTGTGCACACATCAAGTAAGATCACACATACATGATGACCCTGGCCAGCCTGCCTGCAATCCTGTGGATAGAATCCCACCTTGTGCTGGCAGTGCATACAAACATGACATGTGTACAACATAGCCAACCTGACAAAAGAATGATTATGATAACAGTAGTCCATCACAAACCACCATCATTGCACCCCCAAGCCTCACAGTCAATAAGAACTGAAGTGCCTGTCACCCCTGTAAAACCCTTAAAAAGTGAGAAAAACCATTGCCAACGTTGAAGTGGCATACAGAGCATGTGTCACAGTAAACCATACCCACACAGAAAACCCTTAATTCAGCAAGGACACTGACAAAACAGACAACAGGAGTAACTGTCTTTATTCACATATTACACAGATAGGCACCAATAGTAGACAAGAGCAAGGCCAGTGGCCAGCACAAAGTGCAGATGAGTTACATGAGAAGCTGCACAGGGAAGGGGCAAACAGCAGTGAACATCAAGGACAGTGGCCAGTCCAAGGTAAGATGAGGTACATGAGAAGCTGCACAGGGAAGGGGAAAACAGCAGTGAACATCAAGGCCAGTGCCCAGCAAAAAGTGCAGATGAGGTACATGAGAAGCTGCACAGGGAAGGGGCAAACAGCAGTGAACATCAAGGCCAGTGGCCAGTCCAAGGTGCAGATGAGGTACATGAGAAGCTGCACAGGGAAGGGGCAAAGAGCAGTGAACATCAAGGCCAGTGCCCAGCACAAAGTGCAGATGAGGTACATGAGAAGCTGCACAGGGAAGGGGCAAACAGCAGTGAACATCAAGGCCAGTGGCCAGTCCAAGGTGCAGATGAGGTACATGAGAAGCTGTACAGGGAAGGGGCAAACAGCAGTGAACATCAAGGCCAGTGCCCAGCACAAAGTGCAGATGAGGTACATGAGAAGCTGCACAGGGAAGGGGCAAACAGCAGTGAACATCAAGGGCAGTGCCCAGCACAAACTGCAGATGAGGTACATGAGAATATGCACAGGGAATGTGTGCAACTGCACCCTGCCATGGTCAGCAACACAGTCAGGGGGCTAACAATGGGCAGTCCAGGCACCGCTGTGGGTGAGACAGGTGTGTGAGGGGGACTTCCACTCAGACTTGGCTGTCAGTCGGACTGGGAGTTGGCTGAGTGTCAGGGACATTTGGAGGACTGGACTGGGGAGAGAGAGTCCCAGCTGAGGTAGAGCCATCAGTGGCTTTTGAAGCCAGAGGGCTGCTTGGACCAGGTGGTGTGGTGGCACGTGGAGGTGGAGTTATGCTGCCGTGAGACACAGTGTGGGTGGGAGATTGTGGAGGGGTGCCTTTCCACTTCTTGGGGATTCTAAATGGCTTCCCTGTCTTGGTATTAGTGGTAAGTGGGGTGGACACAACAGGCACACTCACCACCAAAGCTGCATCAGGTGCAGACGGTGGCCCTCCCTCTGGGGACATGCTGGATCCAGCAGTACGCTTGGCCTGGCCTTGCCTTTGCCCCTCCATCCCCTGTTTACCAGGTGTCCCCCCTACAGTGCCCTCCTTCCCCTGCTTCACAGGGCTCTGGATGGGAGTTGAGGTCGTGGGTGAATCAGCCTTGGAGCTCTTCTTATGTGTACTTTTAGCAGGCACCAGCTTTTCTGCGGGCACTGAAACGGTCTGCTTGTCTTTGCGAGACGCTTTTGGTACAGGACAGTCCTTGGCTGGGGATGCCTCTGAGGCATGTGAGCCTGAGGCCTGCTTCTTGGCTTTATGGCCCTGGGTGTTGCCTGACGGGCTTTTGCCTTTGTGCTCTGGGGTGGCTTTAGTTTTATGTGGGGATGGTGTCTGCGCCCTGGACCGATTGGGCTGCTGCTGCTGTGTGCTGCGTGTGCTGTATCTTGCCCTAGAGCTCTGTGGTGTGTGGTCACCAGTGGCGGCTGGTGCAATTTAAAAATGGTGAGGCGTAAATGCATGCCCCACATTGGATTTAGTGAGCGAATCACACCAGCCCAGCATTTTCAAGAGGGCACTGGGGCATTCTCTTGCAAGACAATGCTGAAAATGAGAGCACACAGAGGTGCATTTTACAGCACAGTTTGTGCAAACAAATGAGCCACAGGGACTTTGCATCTCTCTCCATGGGCTGCCATTGGGAGGTGGCTAATGGATCCAACACAGTAGCCACAGCCCCTGTCTGTGTGGACCTCTTTGCTTATGCCAACTCCACCACTCAAGTAGGGGTAGAAAGTGCTTAATTGGAGTAAGTGGTTGCAGATGGGGACCACTGGCACATATTTTCGTCATCAGACTTTGACCCAGAGCAAGAGAGAGAAAAACACACAAGAGGAAAGGAGAAGAAGAGGAGAAAAATGAAAAAAACGTGTCAAACCTGAAAGAATTAGTTAAATGGGCCGGGAGTGCCTGCTGGCAGATTATAGAGGCATGAGGCTGAATCAAGACTACAAATCCTTGGTATTTAGCACACTGATATTCAGTAGCTCTGACTGCAGGTTTCTGAGGAAAACTTTGTGTCCTTGGCACCCTACAAATCGAGTACTGGGGTAGTACTACCCTGGCACGTATTTTCTAAATAAGGCTTTTCCCTGGCAAGCAGGTAGTTTGCAGGACTATACAATGGTGTGTGCTCCCAGTAGAAGTTATGTAATTAGAGGCAAACATCACTTTGAATTTATCCACATAAGAAATGGAAGCCTTAACAATACACTAACAAAATGAAAATGGCTAGTTCTTAAAGCTGAATCAATCTGAAATTCTTTTAAAGCGGAGAGTGTGACTCAAATGACACGTGTAGTGGTACCGCTAAAGGGTTACTTATTTTACTAAGTGCATGCAGCTTCCTTCTCATTTTTGTTACCTCACATATCACATTTTACTTTTCTATTTTGCTGGTAAAAAAATACACCAAACCCTTGACCTAAAGCACCTGAGATGACAAATTAAGACTTTCTAACACTAACATAGTGACACAGTTCATTTTACAGCATCTAGCCTTGGCCTGTTTGCCAAATACGGAAAGGCGCGTCCCCTTAAGTCAGAGAGATCATCTGAATGATTAAATTGCAGTGGCTGTAATCTACGAGGAAAATCCCCAAAATATAAATGTGCAACTGCAGGGACGATAGAAGCGGGGGAGGATGAAGGGAGCGAGGGCTGGGTAGGAAATGAAAAAAAAAATAAAGACGCATCTCCGGACGAAATATTTTGCCAAAAAAATGTGCACAGCAACGAAACAGGATTACAGGAACACAATGTGCACAGCAGAGTAGCAAGCGTTCATGCCCAGAAACAAACAGCCAAACGGAAAGAGCGAGATTGTATTGATAGAGAACAGACGAACTGGAGACTGTGAGGTCACATTCAGCGCTTGGCCCAAGTATACTGTGATTCTGGGCAAATCACTTAACCTTCTGTTGCCTTAAAAAATATGACCTTAAGTAATGTAGCAGGCGCTCCTGTAATGTGCGCTAATACCTTTGAGTTGTGTTTAACTACAAACTCTCCTGCGTGAAAACCACATGGCTGCTCAACTGCACGCAAATAAAAAATCCACAAAAAGTTAGTTAAGTGTATTAAATTATTACAGCTTAAAGTGAAAATAGGCTCCTACCAGCCTTTATTCTTTTGAGCCTACGCTGTAACAAACACGAGACATGGCTCAGCTTCAGCTGCATAACGCTTTCAAAAGTGAAAGCACACTCGACTCCACGTGAGGAAAGGAATGAAGAGATCAGCGAGCTGCACTCCTCCTACAGCCCGGCCCCTCTCGTGATGGCTGGTAATTGTTGCCACCCACTACCTCCTTCTCCCTCCCAGCCTGCCCCGCCCCCTGCCATTGAAATGAATAGAGTTCTGCCAACTCCTCCCAGGGCTATTTTGTAATCGCCCGATAAGCAGCCTAATTCACAGCATTGTCACTCGGCACACCCCCGCCATGATGTCACTGCTGTAGCTTGTGCCTGCAGGTCAATAGATGACCTCGCCCTGGCAGGCACATGCGCAGCAGGACGTCTGCCGTTTATTACTGCTGCCTCATTAAAAGTAATAAATAGAGCAGCCAGCAAGTAGAAATTTCTTTTCGGCTGCTTGGTTTTTTACATTCATTTCTTGCCTCGCCCCTCAGGCTCAGGATGGCAGGGCAACGCCCCTTTCGCCCACTAACACCAGCCGCCCCTGGTGGTCACTATCGTCTGATGTAGCCACTGGCAGGGTGGTGGCCATAGGGACTGGAGCTGGACTCTGTGACTGTGCAAGCTGAATGGCTGTCATCACTATGGAGGACAAAGCTTGGACAGTCCGGTGTAGCCCACCCACGTCTGAATGAATGCCCTCCATGAAAGCAACGACCTGTGCCAATTTTTTGTCGTGGTCTAGGAAGGCATTGATGAGAGTTGTCTGGCCCACACACAGCTGGCGCAAAAGGTCCACAGACTCAACACTGAGGGCAGCAGGGGAGACAGGGGCAGGGGCAGCGGTGCCTGGGGTGAAGGACACTCTTCCCTTCTTACTGGTGCAAACACGGCCAGCACAACTGGAAGTAGGTGGGAGGGTGGGCGCTGGACGCTGTGAGGTGGAAGAGGAGGCAGAGTTCCTGCTCCCTGTGCCCGCCAACAGAGATGTGTCACCGCTGGCGTCAGATGACTTTGAGGTTGGTGTCTCTGGCTGCGATTCCTCAAGCAGACTCCTGCCTCCCTCCGAGGCGGTGGTTACATCAGTGTCACTGTGTTCGTGTGTAGCAGTCGTGCTTGATGCCTCACCACTGCTGTCTGTCCCCTGTCCTTCCGTGCCCACGGGAGATGCTGCATGAGAGAGAGAGAGATGTAGGGTCAGTTCATTGTCATCAACACAACCATCATATGCAAGCAAAACACTAAACAAGATAATGATGTCTCCATATTGCACACCACCCGGTGCAGTAACATTGTGCAACCCCAATTCTGAATTTGAATTTAGCGTGTTATCAAGCAAACTTGGCATAAGTGAGCCATGTGATGACCACACAGACAAATTGCCTGCCGGTGGCTCCGTTTAACCAGACACACAGATACCTCTGAGCACACCTAGGGCCCTGAGGGGGGCAATGATGTACCTCCCAACATGTTGCTACTCTCACATCTGGAGGGAGCAGAAGGGGACAACACAGATACAGATTACAACATAACAGGCCACAATGGCCATGAGCACATGCCATCCACCATGTCGTACTTCGGGGCCCAAATACAGTTGCACATTGGTGTCAGATTTTTTGTCCTCACAATTCTGAGGTCCGGCAATGCACACATTGATGAAAGCACACTCAGATGATGCACACTGTCATTCCCTTCCATGGGATTTCCCTGACTACCCCAATGCAGATGATGCCAGGAGGCCACGACTCAGAATGCAATGTCAAGGGCCATTACCCCAATGACAAGAGAAAGTACAGGTAGGGAAAATGCATGACAGCTGCACCCAACACAGAGGCCACTTACAAGCCACTGCATCACACTACCAACATCACCGGGCACAGCGCTGGCCCAGTCTGTGGACACATGCAGCCACTCACAACCAAAGTCACCCTTCCCAGAATACTCACTCCCAGTTTGCTGCTGATGCTCCTTCAAACGTGCATCCAGCTCAGGCTGTGTCACAGCTAAGATGCGGGCCATCAGTGGTGTCATGCTCCTGCGCACCAACCTGCCAGTCCGAGGGATCAGCCCCAGCGTCATCTCCGCCACGTTCTTGCTCAGCCGGCAGATGTCATCCCACCTCTTGTGACAGTGCGTGCGCCGTCGGTTGGAGACACCCAGAGCCCGCACCTTGTATGCAATGGCCCTCCACACGGCCTTACGCTGGTGGACTTTGAGCTGCAGGCATGGGAGACAAGAAAGGGAAAAAATCAGTGCCACTGTGTCATGTACCACTATCTCACAGTACAGGAGCATGATACTAACTCATCCCAACTTCACAGATATGTCTAGCAGAGACGATAATGCATCTCACATGGTACATTAGCATGGAAGACTCATACGCTAATGCATGCAGGTATGAGGGTGGATACAGTACCTGCCCATATCATACACATGCAGGATGCCAACACAGAAAGCCATGTGTAGGCTGCCCACATCTACTGTCCATTTTGAGGGTGAGCAAGACATACATGACATTTCAATATATGTTCAGGGGAAGACTCACTGTGTCCAACACTGCGCAGCCCTCAATGTCCTTGCCCTGTGAATGGCTCAATGTGTCATGGAGGTCACATTGAGGGACATGATCCTACAAACCCACACCCTTCTCACAAGGCCTGTTGTGTGCAATCTACAAGGCTGAGATGGCTCATTGATGGAGAGTCCTGGAAAAAAAACACACATGTGACACTCTGTACATTCAGTGATGTGTCCTTGTCTGTTTGGGCAGTGACTGTGCAGGCCAGGTGTGATCCAACGTGGGGCATCAGAAATGTCACATGAAGGGACAATTTGAGAGCGTAAACAGTGCCTACCCATGCCAGTCTGTACACATGCTGGTGGAAATGGAAGGGGCTGTGCACAATAGTACGACAATCTGATGTGTCATAGGTGAATGACCACCAATAGTGTCACCCTCGGGTATTGACGTCCTGAGCATAGTGCTGAAGTATAGATGATGCCAATTTTGAGTCAGACACAATTCCATCACTACCCTCTGGACGAAAAGCCTTGCTAATGCCACAGATGAGCCTGTGAAGGACATCAGGGACCCACACAGCCATTCACACAAGCAAATACTGCATTACCAACTTGCTGCGTCACTGTATGGCTGACAAGACAATACATGTGCCTCCAATTCTGATGTTCATGCAGGGAAACGTCTGAAATAGGCTACACACCCCTTTCCCCTGGTGACAGCATGCTAGGCAGTGCATGACACAACCCCACACTCTCAGGCACATACTGCACCACATCAACGTCATGTGTGCACCCCCTGCACTCTCACTTCCACTCTGAAACACTTACCACGACATTTGGAGCACCATATAGCCTCCCATACTGTGTGAGCAACTCGTCCACTAGGACATCCAGATCCTCGTCGGTGAAGGGACTGGCACGGATCTTCTCAGTCCTTGCCATCACTGTGTCCAGGAGACAGGAGCAGCAGCAGTTGGTGGTGAGGGGTGGCAGGCAGAAGGCTCTGGAGACAGGAGCAGCAGCAGTTGGTGGTGAGGGGTGGCAGGCAGCAGGCTCTGGAGACAGGAGCAGCAGCAGTTGGTGGTGAGGGGTGGCAGGCAGCAGGATCTGGAGACCGGAGCAGCTGCAGTTGGTGGTGAGGGGTGGCAGGCAGCAGGCTCTGGAGACAGGATCAGCAGCAGTTGGTGGTGAAGGGTGGCAGGCAGCAGGCTCTGGAGACAGGAGCAGCAGCAGTTGGTGGTGAGGGGTGGCAGGCAGCAGGCTCTGAAAGCTGTGGAAATGTGAGGCTCTCGCCCACACATATATAGCCCCCTGGCGTAGTTTCAGTGGTTCTAAGCTGCTGCAATTGGTGTTTCAGATCAGCCTTTTTCAAATGCATCCAATGACCGCCCCAGCGGTGGCGGAGCATGCCTACCGCGATTTTCAAAATAGCATTAGGCTACAGCGATAGTGGTTCCCATTGGCTGTAAGGGCATGGTCCATGGCTGTGACACACCGCAGGGGCCAGGCTGGCGCTACTGTGGTCGTGCATCTTTCAATTGCATCCAATGACTGGCTCCGCGGTGGTGGAGCACGCCTACCGCAATTTTCAAAATAGCATTAGGCTACCACGATTGCGGTTCCCATTGGCTGTAAGGGCATGGTCCATGGCGGTGACACACCGCAGGGGACAGGCTGTAGCTATCGCGATATGTGTGCCATGCCTTGCTGAGAAAGACCGGGATTTGGGTGGCGGAACATCCCAACCGCCATTTGGCCATGTGTATATACCAGACACTACCGCGATTGTGGCTGGGGCATTGGCGGTGACACACCGCAGGGGACAGGCTGTAGCCACCGCGATATGTGTGCCATGCCTTGCTGAGAATGACCGGGATTTGGGTGGCGGAGCATGCCAACCGCCATTTGGCCATGTGTATATGCCAGACACTACCGCGTTTGTGGCTGGGGCATTGGCGGTGACACACCGCAGGGGACAGGCTGTAGCCACCGCGATATGTGTGCCATGCCTTGCTGAGAATGACCGGGATTTGGGTGGCGGAGCATGCCAACCGCCATTTGGCCATGTGTATATGCCAGACACTACCGCGTTTGTGGCTGGGGCATTGGCGGTGACACACCACAGGGCACAGGCGGTAGCTACCGCGATATGTATGCCATGCCTTGCTGAGAATGACCGGGATTTGAGTGGCGGAGCATGCCAACCGCCATTTGGCCATGTGTATATGCCAGACACTACCATGATTGTGGCTGGGGCATTGGCGGTGACACACCGCAGGGGACAGGCTGTAGCTACCACGATATGTGTGCCATGCCTTGCTGAGAATGACCGGGATTTGGATGGCGGAGCATGCCAACCGCCATTTGGCCATGTGTATATGCCAGACACTACCGCGATTGTGGCTGGGGCATTGGTGGCGACACACCGCAGGGGACAAGCGGTAGCCACCGTGATATGTGTGCCATGCCTTGCTGAGAATGACCGGGATTTGGGTGGCAGAGCATGCCAACCGCCATTTGGCCATGTGTATATGCCAGACACTACCACAATTGTGGCTGGGGCATTGGCGGTGACACACCACAGGGGACAGGCGGTAGCTACCGCGATATGTGTGCCATGCCTTGTTGAGAATGACCGGGATTTGGGTGGCGGAGCATGCCAACCGCCATTTGGCCATGTGTATATGCCAGACACTACCGCGATTGTGGCTGGGGCATTGGCAGTGACACACCGCAGGGGACAGGCGGTAGCTACCGCGATATGTGTGCCATGCCTTGCTGAGAATGACCAGGATTTGGGTGGCGGAGCATGCCAACCGCCATTTGGCCATGTGTATATGCCAGACACTACCGCGATTGTGGCTGGGGCATTGGCGGTGACACACCGCAGGGACCAGGCGGTAGCTACCGCGATATATGTGCCATGCATTTGAGCCAGTGACCGTGATTTGGGTGTCAGATCACCTTGACAGCACTTATGGACACATCATGCAGTGTGAATGGCCAAAGGCAAGTCCTCCACAGTGCACAGTAGACACATGATTCATGGCACAAGATTGTGCACTCAATGCCAATTTGACCTTTACCCCACTGCTGACTGCACATGCCATGTTGTTGTATATGATTAGGAACATTGGCATGTACTCACTCACATGTCACTTGTGATTTTCTGGGCATGTACACAGAACAGTGTTGTGATGGACTCTACAATGGGTACACATGTCAATGTGTGAAAGGGCTGAGCAACTTACAGTGATGAATGTCTCACTACAGAATGTGTGGATTTGACTGTCTACTTTTCCTGGCTCATGCACATACTTGTCAATAAACGCACAGTGTTGGGTCATTGTGTGGTTGATGTGTGCCCTGTGTGACTTACACAAGAAGGTGTGGCAGTTACAGCAGCTATGTAGGAGACAGTAGTGTTGCAGTTTCACACATATGCTTTTGATACTACTCTCTGGGCTGCCCATGCAAGATGTGGCCATGTCCCTTTGTGCATTCACATAGTCAGATATTGTTTGTGAGATGCTAGCTGTGTGAAAAGTGGACAGGTGTACGGATGGTGTATCTGAAGGTGTCCCTACAAGTAAGTTGTTTTGTAAGGTGTACTGTGATGCTAGTCATTGTTTCCGTTGTGTCAGTCAAAACGTAAGATGTCAGACACATCTCCTGGTGTATTGCGTTGACATGTGTCCTCTTTCATCTCACCTAGGAGGAGACCAAATCTGCATCGTCCCTTCACAGTGCTGGCAGACATGGAGGATGAGGAGGTCATATGGAAATTCCGGCTGGATCGAGACACCCTCCAAGACCTATGTGCTATGTTGGAGCCCCACCTGCAGCCTCGCAAGACATATCCGGGTGCTTTCACACCAACGTCTAAGGTGATGGCGGCCATGCATTTTTTTGCTTCTGGATCTTTCCAGCACACGGTTTCCAGCGCAGGTGGGATGTCACAACCTATGTTCAGTATGGTGCTACGGGATGTCCTGTCCGCTATGATGATCTAAAAGGACAGATATATCCTTTTCCCCAGGAGGCATGAATTGGCGGCTGTGAAGGGCGATTTTTATGCACTTGGGCACATCCCCAATGTTGTTGGTGCCATTGACTGCACACATGTTGGCCTGGTTCCACCACAGGCACGGGAGCACATCTACAGGAATAGGAAACATTTCAATTCCATCAATGTGCAGGTGGTGTGCCAGGCCAATATGATCATCTCACACGTCTGTGCCAAATTTCCTGGCTCCGCCCAGGACTCCTACATCATGCGTAACAGCATTGTGCCACAGCTGATGGATAATCTGCTTCCGGAGCGTGCATTGAGTGTGGGTGAGTCCGCAGTGTCAAGTAGCAAGCTGTGTGTGTGACATGCTGTCCTCTGCCACAGTTGTATTACAAAGTTGGTCTGTGTATCTCCCACCTAGGTGATTCTGCATATCCCAACCGTCCTTGGTTGCTGAGCCCACTGCAAAATCCCAGGACCCCAAGTGAAGTCAGCTACAATGATGCCCATGGGAGGACACGTCGTGTGGTGGAACGTACTTTTGGTCTCCTGAAGTCACGGTTTCGCTGCCTGGACAGGACCGGAGGTGCATTGATGTACTGGCCCAAAAAGGTGTGTCAGATTGTAGTTGCATGCTCCACAACCTGGCCTTGCGCAAGGAGATCCCCCTGCTCCTGGAAGCTGATGATCAGCCAAGGCCCCCGCCTGCAAACCAACCCATGTCCAGTGATGAGGATAGTGGAGAGGAGGAAGGTGTCGACCTGCGTCAACAGCTCATCAACCGCTACTTCACTTGAAGGTGAGTGACAATGTACAACAGACCCATTGTCTGCTGATGTTGTTGTTGGTGAAAAGGTCTATGTGAGCTTTGTGACTGCAGCCTGTTGTTGACTCAGTGCTGTCTGCCAACGTTTCTTGGACAGGGTAGTTTGGCACAGTTCCAGGATGTCTATGTCGGTACTGTTGCTCATTCTGATGTGTGCATAGTGGAGTACCTTGATGACAGGTGTTGTGTGATGGCTGTGATGCCACCGCGTGACTAGTGAATATTGTTATGTTGTGTTTTTCCAGGTACGGTTCCCCAAAGGGGATGGAATAACGGGAGTGGAGGCCAAAGGAGGGGAGTCCTCCTAGACGGAACTAGAGTCCTCACACACCCAGCAAGCTAGGTGTCATGCTTCATCATATGGACTCGCTCCTCGTCGGGTCGGCGGTGCAATACCCGACGGGACACATAAAGGGGCTCTTTAGCGGAGATCTTCTGTTCCTGCCGTATGGTGCCGTGGGTGTGAGGGCCCTAGGGGTAAGTGTAGATGTGAGTGAGTGGTTTAAAAAAGGTTGGATAATCCAAAAGAGAAGTTTAATCGGATGGTCATCCACCTTATTAAAAATACAAAAGAGCTGCTTGCTGGCTCAATGTTCCAGAGGAGCAATGCTCGGCTCTAAAAATGTGGTCGACATGTTTCACGCAGTGTGTTCAAAGTATGATACTGTGCATTTCATCAGGACCTGTAAGGACTATCTACACAAGGTGGTAAGGTGGAGGAGATCCTACCTACCACTATTCTTATGTGCGAGCAAGTGGTCCCGCCAAGTCTAGTTGTAACCTAGACAGGGATGACAAAAGCAACAACAATTGAAATTGGTACTCTGTGAGAAATAGAGTATGGTCATCCTTACAGCCTTGCACCAAGCAATCCATCAGTTAAGTGCATAGGTGGTAATGCTATGCCCTTATTATGTTTAAAAACAAGTGAAGATTAGTTAAAATTTTGATATATATACAACATGACTGGAAGAGAACGTGATCAAAAAAGGAACTAAAACAAGTACAGTATACGATGCCTCACCTAACTAGGTGATAGCGCTTGCTTCTGTGGTATCATCAGCCCTTGACACCTTAATGGATGGTGTCCTACGCATGGGGAAATAAAGCAATTGTGATGGCCAAGAAAGCATCGGGGCCCATCATAGCAACGTAGGCAACAAGTGGGTCCCCACTCCTTAAACAAGCGGGCCAGCAGCCTAGCTTCCACCTTAGTTCAGACAGTGCTGGTCTGTGCAGGTCAAAGGGGACCGATCAACAATGATCGTGAAGGTACATAGACGGCAAAGGTCGGCACGGCGAACGAGCCTCACAGAGTAAGGATTGCATTAGTGTCCGCTCTGCCGAGTCCCACCCAGACCGCCAGCACCCCACAAATGACTACCAGGACACACTGTTCAGAGCGTGTGGTGAAAGGGAAGTGCCGGGCGCGAGAGTCCCTTGAAGGTAGGGACACACATAGTTACAGCATAGCCCCGCCGAAGTACACAGAGCCAAACGGCCAGTCAGTCCACTCACCTGTCCTATTTAGGACGCACGCTGGAAAACTACCCCAAACGCCGGGCCGAGGAACCAGAGCAGTTGAGTATCGGCTTCGCGGGGGTCTTTAAAGGATACCGCTGTTCTGATTACAACGCCAGGTCAGCTGGTGTGATTCAGCGTGACGTGGCGTCAAGTCACGTGGTGGGCCCGGCGTGAAACCAAAGCGCTCAGTGTATCAGCCCTGAAATCATGGCGGCCATCTTGAAGGTGATAATAATAATAGCGTTAGCCAGTATGTAGGGACACAGTGGATGTAATTTACAGTTATATGGCTGGCAAGCCGGCTCGGCGAAAGCGTTTATAGGGGATCGATAGTAACCTGCCTAGTGTACGCACATAAGTCGTTCAAATTTATGAAACTGCGGAAAAGTAAGCGTGTCAACAGACACGGTTCGGTCGCCTTTTGAAGGACAAACACCAGTCCGGGTCAGCAGGGACGATTAATATGTGGAAAACTGATGTAGACACATACAATGAGGCATTTAAACCAATATGAACCAAGTTCCTTAAAACACAATTGTGTGTAAATGTTGTAATCATGGTAGTAAGCTCAACTAGGCTGGAAGGGTATTCAATACACAATATTCAAACAAGAGAGATGGAAATGTGAGGAGATGCAGTATGTAATATTAATACCTAACAGTATCCCTAGTACAGCCCGCTATCTATTTGTCAAGGCAGCCCAAGGTATATTGTCATTAAGGCGGCATGTGTCAGTAGATAAACGGTGCACCCATCTCTGTTCAATCTTAAATAATGCTTGGTGAGTGATCTTAGGATGTGATTCAAGTACCATCCATTTCAGTGTATCTACCTTATGGTTAAGGTCCCTAAAATGTGTGTAAAGTTTCGTTGTCGTTTTCATGCATCTCACGTCCCTTTCATCATGAGCTGTGCCACTCTAGCCTTAACTGAAAACTTTTTTGAGTACGAGACACTATTGTTCCATCAGACTCAAGGTACTTCCATGGGGAGTACCTTCACCCCAAGTGTGGCCTGCCTCTATATGGCTACCTTTGAAGAAAATGTCATTATGAATCCTAACAACCATTACAGAGAAAACCTGACATTTTGGAAGAGATACATAGATGATATCCTCATTCTATGGAAAGGGGACATAACAACTTGTGAGGCATTTTGTAATTGGATCAATACACAAAATGCTTTCCTAAAATTCTCACACACTATATCCAATTCTAGTATCCCCTTCCTGGATTTGAGGATATTACTCACCAATACTGGCCTGAGTACAACCCTGTATAGGAAGGCAACGGACAGGAACAGCCTGCTCCTATACGATAGCCATCACCCAAGAGCACTCAGGAACAACCTCCCATTTGGACAGTTTCTCCGCATCAGGAGAAATTGTAGTACCCTGTCTGACTACAAAACAGAGGCCAAACTGTTACAACACAAATTGGGAGAGAGGGGCTACCCAGTTCAACAGGTTAGGAACTCCTACAAAGAGCGATGAATAACCCACGAGAGGCACTGCTTCAGGTCTCGACTAAAGAGCCTACAGAGATACTTACTTGTGTTACCTCATTTACTCACAATTCCTCTTTAATCAAAAAAACGATCAACAAACATTGGGGAATAGTTAACACAGGTGATCTGAGTCTCCCTCCACCAAGGTTTGCCTTTAAACGCACACAAAACCTTAAGGACATCCTTGTACATACCAGGCCCAAGACTAAGGAATCAGGTGTCCAGAGGACTCTGTGGGATCTACCACCAGTTACCGGTCATTATCCCTGCGGGACGTGCTCAGTCAGTGACCAGACAGCTATCTTTAAGGAGATTAAACTGACTGATAATTTCACATGGCAACTTAAAAGACACACTAACTGTAATACACCAAGATGTATATACCTTATCACATGTCCCTGTGACAAAAAATACATAGGTATGACGATGAGGCAAGTAAAGACACGGATTACCGAACACAAGAGTAACGTGAGATGCATGAAAACGACAACAAAACTTTACACACATTTTAGGGACCTTAACCATAAGGTAGATACACTGAAATGGATGGTACTTGAATCACATCCTAAGATCACTCACCAAGCGTTATTTAAGATTGAACAGATATGGGTGCACCGTTTATCTACTGACTAACCCTGGGCGAAGTACTACGCTACGCTCGCGTAGTTTGCGAAGTTTACGCTACTTCGCACTACGCGAATTGCACGTAGCACAGTTCAAACACGCGTAGCGTAGCGGTCATTTTTTGCTTGCTCGCGGTCCTCAACGTCAAGTTGGCGTCCGCGAGCAAGCAAAATCACATCCTGGTGAGACTTTTTCCTCGTTCGCGATCAGCAACATCAAGTTGCCGATCGCGAGCGTGGAAAATAAACCTCCCGGCGAGATTCTCAAAGCGGGGAGGTCAGGTTTCTCATTGCGAGTGGTCGCGTATGCTCGCGACCGCTCACGATGAGAAACTACCAGTCCGCGTTGAGAAAGCTGGCGCTCGAGTAGAAATCTACTCGAGCGGCAGAAAACGACCGCTTGCACTGTGCAAGATGCGGTTTGCACTGATTGCACAGTGCGGACAAGCATCCGGCACTGTGCAATCAGTGCGAACAGCATTTTGCACAGTGCACTACGCAGTTCGTGTAGCTACGCTTAGCTCGCGTAGTACGAAGTGCACTTCACGTAGCTACGCGTAGCGCTACTATGCCCAGGGTTACTACTGACACATGCGGCCTTAATGCCAATATACCTTGGGCTGCCTTGACAAATAGATAGCGGGCTGTACTAGGGATACTGTTAGGTATTAATATTACATACTGCATCTCCTCACATTTCCATCTCTCTTGTTTGAATATTGTGTATTGAATACCCTTCCAGCCTAGTTGAGCTTACTACCATGATTACAACATTTACACACAATTGTGTTTTGAGGAACTTGGTTCATATTGGTTTAAATGCCTCATTGTATGTGTCTACATCAGTTTTCCACATATTATTCGTCCCTGCTTACCCGGACTGGTGTTTGTCCTTCAAAAGGGGACCGAACCGTGTCTGGTGACATGCTTACTTTTCCGCAGTTTCATAAATTTGAACGACTTATGTGCGTACACTAGGCAGGTTACTATCGATCCCCTATAAACGCTTTTGCCGAGCCGGCTTGCCGGCCATATAACTGTAAATTACATCCACTGTGTCCCTACATACTGGCTAACGCTATTATTATTATTATCACCTACAAGATGGCCGCCATGATTTCAGGGCTGATACACTGAGCGCTTTGGTTTCACGCCGGGCCCACCACGTGACTTGATGCCACATCACGCTGAATCACACCAGCTGACCTGGCGTTGTAATCAGAACAGCGGTATCCTTTAAAAACCCCCGCGAAGCCGATACTCAACTGCTCTGGTTCCTCTCCCCGGCGTTTGGGGTAGTTTTCCAGCGTGCGTCCTAAATAGGACAGGTGAGTGGACTGACTGGCCATTTGGCTCTGTGTACTTCGGCGGGGCTATGCTGTAACTATGTGTGTCCCTACCTTCAAGGGACTCTCGCGTCCGGCACTTCCCTTTCACCACACGCTCGGAACAGTGTGTCCTGGTAGTCATTTGTGGGATGCTGGCGGTCTGGGTTGGACTCGGCAGAGCGGACACTAATACAATCCTTACTCTGTGAGGCTCGTTCACCGTGCCGACCTTTGCCGTCTATGTACCTTCACGATCATTGTTGATCAGTCCCCTTTGACCTTCACAGACCAGCACTGTCTGAACTAAGGTGGAAGCTAGGCTGCTGGCCCGCTTGTTTAAGGAGTGGGGACCCACTTGTTGCCTACGTTGCCACGATGGGCCCCGATGCTTTCTTGGCCATCACAATTGCTTTATTTCCCCATGCGTAGGACACCATCCATTAAGGTGTCAAGGGCTGACGATACCACAGAAGCAAGCGCTATCACCTAGTTAGGTGAGGCATCGTATACTGTACTTGTTTTAGTTCCTTTTTTGATCACGTTCTCTTCCAGTCATGTTGTATATATATCAAAATTTTAACTAATCTTCACTTGTTTTTAAACATAATAAGGGCATAGCATTACCGCCTATGCACTTAACTGATGGATTGCTTGGTGCGAGGCTGTAAGGATGACCATACTCTATTTCTCACAGAGTACCAATTTCAATTGTTGTTGCTTTTGTCATCCCTGTCTAGGTTACAACTAGACTTGGCGGGACCACGTGCTCGCACATAAGAATAGTGGTAGGTAGGAACTCCTCCACCTTACCATCTTGTGTAGATAGTCCTTACAGGTCCTGTGAAATGCACAGTATCATACTTTGAACACACTGCGTGAAACATGTCGACCACATTTTTAGAGCTGAGCATTGCTCCTCTGGAACATTGAGCCAGCGAGCAGCCGCTCTTTTGTATTTTTAATAAGGTGGATGACCATCCGATTAAACTTCTCTTTTGGATTATCCAACCTTTTTAAACCACTCACTCATATCTACACTTAACCCTAGGGCCCTCACACCCACGGCACCATACGGCAGGAACAGAAGATTTCCGCTAAAGAGCCCCTTTACGGGTGCCCGTCGGGTATTGCACCGCCGACCCGACGAGAAGCGAGTCCATATGATGAAGCATGACACCTAGCTTGCTGGGTGTGTGAGGACTCTAGTTCCATCTAGGAGGACTCCCCTCCTTTGGCCTCCACTCCCGTTATTCCATCCCCTTTGGGGAACCGCGTACTCTTCTTAGTTTACAGTGTCTGGGCACGTACGCTGGACCCCGTAAAACAGCCCTTACAGTCCCTCTCCTTGTTTAAGGTGTTTTTCCAGGTCCCATCAACCTCTCCTTGCCTACAAACAATCCGTGCTCCTGGTACATTGTACTCATGGTGAACATTGCACATCCTGTGATTAAAACACGGAGCAGACACAACAACATTGGTGTGTAAGGAGTGTTTATTTACAATGGGTACATGTGACAGTGGAGTGCATATTTACCAAAAGGTGAATGGTGAAGCAATGAGTTGTCAGTGATGGAAGATAAGACAATCAAGTAGTCAATGAGAGAGTGAAAGTGCACACCTTTTTCTTCATTTTCATTTGTTTTCGCCAATTTTATCCATTTGATAGTTTATGCATGCAGCCCGGGTGCGCGGTCCGCCCTCCAACCGCATGGGCTAGAAACATCAAAATAAAGGGAGTGGAACTCCACTCCCATCCCGGACGCACAGCGTGATTTCTTTGTAATAAAGGTACTGATGTTTTATATCCTTTTCAGACACATTTATTTTACAATAATCCAATAATCCACATGTTCATTCCATTTTGCTTTGTCACAAGAGAGCCATTACACGTATTTACGTTTCTGATACTGCGGATATGTCCATCCGGACCTTTTTCCGAAGCAGGAAATATATACACGATTCATCCTCAGTAGGATGATCTTCCCAATGCATTTCGGGCTAATTTCATCGCCCTTCGTCAAGGGTTCACTACAAATATCAAACATCGACATTAGATCCTGTATTTAGACTTCACCACGCATCACATACTAAAACATCAGTTTTGCTTAATCCATATATGTAATTGTTACCATGACCAACGTTCTCCCTCTAACTATATAATCATACCTGTGGGGCTTCTTCCAGAAATTCTCCCCCCTCATTAATCATAAACTTCTCTTTCTAACGCAAAAAGAACCATTCTCCACCCACCATGTACTCGAATGCAACCAACCCCGTAGGAAGAGAGCTTGACTGAAATACTCCCATACCTGTAATACATATCCACGTTATTTCTTGCTTGTTCCAACCTCTCACGAGTGCATTCTCACACTCGCTCATGTCTAACTTCCTTTTTCAAATCGCCAATGTAACCCCTCCCCTATTAAATGACCAATTATATGCACCTCCATCTGCCTCATTCCTACAATTCCCAGAACCCACTGCATTTGAACACATAATTCCACCAGGTGACACTTGTTTATGATAAACGAAATCCCCCATACAACCCATTAGTATGTGATACGTGGTGAAGTCTAAATACAGGATCTAATGTCGATGTTTGATATTTGTAGTGAACCCCTGACGACGGGCGATGAAATTAGCCCGAAATGCATTGGGAAGATCATACTACTGAGGATGAATCGTGTATATTTCCTGCTTCAGAAAAAGGTCCGGATGGACATATCCGCAGTATCAGAAACGTAAATACGTGTAATGGCTCTCTTGTGACAAAGCAAAATGGAATGAACATGTGGATTTTTGGATTATTGTAAAATAAATGTGTTTGAAAAGGATATAAAACATCAGTACCTTTATTACAAAGAAATCACGCTGTGCGTCCGGGATGGGAGTGGAGTTCCACTCCCTTTATTTTGATGTTTCTAGCCCATGCGGTTGGAGGGCGGACCGCGCACCCGGGCTGCACGCATAAACTACCAAATGGATAAAATTGGCGAAAACAAATGAAAATGAAGAAAAAGGTGTCCACTTTCACTCTCTCATTGATATGTACTTTTTCGGCCCACTGCAAAGTAGCACCCGCGGATGAAAATGTCAAAGAATTTAAAAATGGACAGTCACACGAGAGATCCATTCTCCTTACAAGAAGGAGCCTTCTTGAACGGCTCCCGAGTTACAAACAAAGACGGTTGATGTTTTAAATTTCAGCAGAAACATCGTATGCAGAAAACGGTTAAAGATTCACAGACATTTAAAGTTTTAATTTTACAACTAGTTGTTTTGTATATGAAGAACGTTACATTTCATGATCAATGTCATTATTAATATCTTGAGGGAGGGCGGTGTAATCATGCCAGTTGATTTAATGGGTTGTATGGGGGGATTTCGTTTATCATAAACAAGTGTCACCTGGTGGAATTATGTGTTCAAATGCAGTGGGTTCTGGGAATTGTAGGAATGAGGCAGATGGAGGTGCATATAATTGGTCATTTAATAGGGGAGGGGTTACATTCGGCGATTTGAAAAAGGAAGTTAGACACGAGCGAGTGTGAGAATGCACTCGTGAGAGGTTGGAACAAGCAAGAAATAACGTGGATATGTATTACAGGTATGGGAGTATTTCAGTCAAGCTCTCTTTCCTACGGGGTTGGTTGCATTCGAGTACATGGTGGGTGGAGAATGGTTCTTTTTGCGTTAGAAAGAGAAGTTTATGATTAATGAGGGGGCAGAATTTCTGGAAGAAGCCCCACAGGTATGATTATATAGTTAGAGGGAGAACGTTGGTCATGGTAACAATTACATATATGGATTAAGCAAAACTGATGTTTTAGTATGTGATGCGTGGTGAAGTCTAAATACAGGATCTAATGTCGATGTTTGATATTTGTAGTGAACCCCTGACGAAGGGCGATGAAATTAGCCCGAAATGCATTGGGAAGATCATACTGCTGAGGATGAATCGTGTATATTTCCTGCTTCGGAAAAAGGTCCGGACGGACATATCCGCAGTATCAGAAACGTAAATACGTGTGATGGCTCTCTTGTGACAAAGCAAAATGGAATGAACATGTGGATTATTGGATTATTGTAAAATAAATGTGTTTGAAAAGGATATAAAACATCAGTACCTTTATTACAAAGAAATCACGCTGTGCGTCAAGGATGGGAGTGGAGTTCCACTCCCTTTATTTTGACAATCAAGTAGTCACCACATAGATGTGGTGACCCAGTCCAACAGACGGATGCCATTCACATGGCAGTGTGGGGAAGGACAGTCTACGAAGTCTCTGGCAGGGTGAAGAGGGGTGCCATCATGGCTGGCTCCATGACTGGCGTTTGGCAGGTGCTTTGCCACGGGATATTCCCAGGGATTTCTTAGGACGGCCCCTTGATCGTTTGGCAGGGGGCCCTCTGCTGCAGGGCCAGTGGGGTCTGAGGAGTCCCCCCTCTCCGTGGCGGCAGGGGAGGATGTGGAACTGTCATCCTGCGGGCCACCGGAGGGAGCTGGAGGTGTTGTTTGTGCCGCAGGCCTGGCCCTCAGTACCGCCACTAGCTGGCCCAAGAGGTCCACGATTTGGCCCATGCAGGTGTCTATGGACCTCAGCAGCAGGCGGAGCTTGCGGGAATCTTCCTGAGCCTGGCCCGTTTGTCCCTGGGCCCGTTCATAGGCCCCAATGACTCTGGTGATTTTGTCCAGGGCTTCGGTCCCAGTGTCCGTTTGGCTCAGACTCCTCCTTGCCCTCCCATCTGCCCTGCTGTGACGGACCTGTTGCCTCACCACTGCACGTATCCGCATACTCTCCATGCACTCCTCTGTTGTTGGGGTGGGGTGGTCATCCTCTGGGGCAGGGCGAGTGTTGCAGGCAGCACTGGTGGTTGTGGTGGTGGTGGAGCCGCACAGGCCATTCCAGCAGGGGTCAGCATGGTTGTTGTTGTTGCTGATGTGTTGGTGGGGGGCACAGTGGAGTCCTGGGACCTGTTGCACCCTGGCATGCCAGATGGGCCGGCTTCAAGCTCCGCATCCTCGAAATCCAGGGAGTCATCATCAGTGAGTCCATGTTCCGGGGGTGGAGGCTGGCTCTGCAGGTTGGTGTTGTCATCCTCTGCAGTCAGTTCTTGGTCACCTGTGGGACAGAGGGGAAATGGTCACTGACGGGCACCTCTCAGGCTTGTTGTTCAATGTATCTTATTTACAGGTCATGCAACACACAGTTTACTAGTTTGCACATTGCATGTCTGCACATTAAGGTGCATCTTGACATGATATGGAGGTATATACATTAATATTCAACAGTGTGACATGTCAATGGATACCATGCCCCACGTGCAAACTTTGTGATTACGAGGACATGTTGTCATCTGTCAACTGGCGGCTATACGACTTGATGTGCGGCATCTTTGCTGATTACTCTGCCTGGCATGCGTTACATCTGCGCATGAACTAGCCATTGTCATCTCATGCATACCTTTGTCATGTCCTGTGCTTTGATTTATTTGTTCTACAGACCATGCTTGTTTTGTTTTCATATGGTCCTTCAAGCTCAGCCCACATGGATCTTACAGGTAGCATTCAGTGCTGTACATGTCTGGGCCCTGATTCACTTCAACATGGTATTTGGTGAGTCAAACTTTTGTTTCTGTGACAGTTACATACGCTTAGCTGTCTGCACACTGTAATTTGATATTGTATCTGTGTCAATTTTGTTGGGATGTGAGGGCTGGTGTTGTCATATGGCTCCATGCTTTTGGGAAGGAATGGTGGTGTGCATGCACTGTCTACTTACCTGTTCTGTTGTCACATTGGGGTGGACTTTCTAACACATCTCTCTGGCTGTGTGTTTAAGTGCTACTTCCTGCTCAGGGGTGGGACAGGGGTGCCTGGTGGGAGTTGTAGTGCAGGCCTCCCACCCCCAAACAGCCCTCCCTGGGAAGATGGCTACCTACCTGTTAGATGAAGGTGAACAGTATAATGGCTGCCACATGCTTCTGGGTGTGGGGGGAGTGCTCCATCCTGCTCAGGGGTGGGACAGGGGTGCCTGGTGGGAGTTGTAGTGCAGGCCTCCCACCCCCAAACAGCCCTCCCTGGGAAGATGACTACCTACCTGTTATGTGAGGGGGAACCTTACAATGACTGCCACATGCTTCTGGGGGGTGTGGAGGGCTACATCCTGCTCAGGGGTGGGACAGGGGGCCTGGTGGGAGTTGTGCAGGCCTCCCATCCCCAAACAGCCCTTCCTGGGAAGATGGCTATCTACCTGTTAGGTCAAGGTGAACAATGCAATGGCTGCCACATGCTTCTGGGTGTGGGGGGAGTGCTACATCCTGCTCAGGGGTTGGACAGGGGGCCTGCTGGGAGTTGTTGTGCAGGCCTCCCACCCCCAAACAGCCCTCCCTGGGAAGATGGCTACCTACCTGTTAGGTCAAGGTGAACAATGCAATGGCTGCCACATGCTTCTGGGTGTGGGGGGAGTGCTACATCCTGCTCAGGGGTGGGACAGGGGGCCTGGTGGGAGTTGTTGTGCAGGCCTCCTAACCCCAAACAGCCCTCCCTGGGAAGATGGCTACCTACCTGTTAGGTCAAGGTAAATAATGCAATGGCTGCCACATGCTTCTGGGTGTGGGGGAGTGCTACATCCTGCTCAGGGGTGGGACAGGGGTACCTGGTGGGTGTTGTAGTGCAGGCCTCCCACCCCCAAACAGCCCTCCCTGGGAAGATGACTACCTACCTGTTATGTGAGGGGGAACCTTACAATGACTGCCACATGCTTCTGGGGGGGTGTGGAGGGCTACATCCTGCTCAGGGGTGGGACAGGGGGCCAGGTGGGAGTTGTGCAGGCCTCCCACCCCCAAACAGTCCTCCCTGGGAAGATGGCTATCTACCTGTTAGGTCAAGGTGAACAATGCAATGGCTGCCACATGCTTCTGGGTGTTGGGGGAGTGCTACATCCTGCTCAGGGGTAGGACAGGGGGCCTGGTGGGAGTTGTTGTGCAGGCCTCCCACCCCCAAACAGCCCTCCCTGGGAAGATGGCTACCTACCTGTTAGGTCAAGGTGAACAATGCAATGGCTGCCACATGCTTCTGGGTGTGGGGGAGTGCTACATCCTGCTCAGGGGTGGGACAGGGGGCCTGGTGGGAGTTGTTGTGCAGGCCTCCCACCCCCAAACAGCCCTCCCTGGGAAGATGGCTACCTACCTGTTAGGTCAAGGTGAACAATGCAATGGCTGCCACATGCTTCTGGGTGTGGGGGGAGTGCTACATCCTGCTCAGGGGTGGGACAGGGGTCTGGTGGGACTTGTTGTGCAGGCCTCCCACCCCTAAACAGCCCTCCCTGGGGAGATGGCTAACTACCTGTTAGGTGAGGGGGAGCCATACAATGGCTGACACATGCTTCTAGGGGGGAGTGCTACATCCTGCTCAGGGGTGGGTAAGGGAGACCTTGTGGGAGTTGTTGTGCTGGTTGCCTGGTCACATACAACCCTGTTCATGTTGGCTGCCTTTGGGGTGATTAAGATGGAGTGCATGTTACATCTGTGAGAGCTGTGTTGGGTATTGTGGTTCACATGAATGCATTTGGGCCTGGGAGGTGTCGCTTTGTAGTTGTGCAAGACAGTACATAGCAGTGTAATGAGAGACATTTGTTGGTACTTACCAGCCTCCACTCCCCTGGCTTTTCCTGTGAGACTCTCTGGATGCAGTATGGCAAGCACCTTCTCCTCCCATGCAGTGAATGTTCTTGGTGGAATGGGAGGGCCACCGCCAGTCCTCTGAGCCAGCTGATGGTTCTTGTTCCTCTTCTTTTTGACGACGCTCTTCAGGTCATGCCACTGCTTCATGATTTCCTGTTTGTTGCATGGGGTGGTCCCTACTGCATTGATCTTGTCAACTATCCTTACCCACATTTGCGTTCTGGTGGCTAATGGTGTCTGTTGGACCAGGTTACCAAACAATTGTGGTTCTACTCGGATTATCTCATCTACCATGACTGTCAACTCACTGTCTGTGAATTTGGGCATTTTCTGTGGTGACATGGTGTGTGATGTGCAAAGGGGTTAGAGGTGCAGGTGTGTAAGTGGTGGTGATGTGTATGGTGTGTGATGTGCAAAGGGGTTGGAGGTGCAGGTATGGGAGTGGTGGTGGTGATGTGTGTGGTGTGTGTGTGTGTAGTGATGGTGTGTTGATTTGCCTCTCCTTTCAGCTGTGGTGTTTGGCCCTTCACTTCTGGAGTATTGCAAAGGATTGTTGTCAGGGAAGGGGCTGGTTTTATACTCAGATATGTGGGTGTGTCAGGATGGGGTATTGCTGTCAGGTGTGTTGTGTGGGTTGTCCTGGGATTTGTAGTTTAGGAGTTGCCATGGGGGTGGGTCATTGGGGTGTGTTATGTGTTTTTGGGGGCAGGGCTAGTTTCCTGTGTGCACTTGCTGGCCTTGTTGTGGTTTTTTTCTGTCGACCGCCATTTTTGTCACGGAGCGTCCGCAGCGGTAGCTATGCTACAGCCCTTCCACCGGCTCTCCCATTCATCACTGTTTGTGACCGAGGCGGTCGGGAACTGCGGAACGTACCGTTGTCACATCGGGGGAATCCTAATTTCACGGGCGGTTACTGCGCGTGCCTGGCGGCGGTTTTGGGTGTTTCCGCTGTGAATCCGACCGTCGCGGACAGTTTTTCACCGGCTCCGCCCGCTGCGGGCGGGTTTTCGTTGCCTCTTTTCGCCGCGGTCGGGATTTTTTGGCGGTTGATCCTAATCTGACCGCCGGTTTTGCCGCGGTACCAGCGGGCGGTTGATTTCCGCTACCATGGCGGTCGGGGTGGTTTTCCGACCGCCATCCTAATAGACCCCTAATTTTGGAGATATGTAGACCCCTCTTTAAAGTTCTCTACGTAGATGTGGTACGATGCAGCAGCACTCTAGAAATAATGCACTCAATATCAGAGGTTAATTAAGAGGAAAAGGTGAATAGTCAACCCAGTGATAAACAACAGCTGACTAAATCATTACCCACACAGGTTGTCACACAAATCTTTGCTCTGGAAGAGATCAATCAGGCCGAATTTATTAAATTGTGAACAATCTTCCTCCACCCCATTTCCTACAATAATTGTCCTTCTATTTCCTTTAAGAAAGCCCACACTTTAACTCACTTGGTAAACCAGTCATTTATAACTAGGGTGCTTGCCAATGAATATAAAAAAGATCAGGTCACTAAACTCAAATGAATATAAGAATAATAGACTTAGAACAAAAAAAATCATCTGTCCTTAACATTTTGGAGAAGAAGGCATCTTTGAAAGTGCAATCACTCATTGAGTCAAGTATTTGTCTGTTGATATGTTAGTCAGAATTTAGGCTCAACTTGAAGTTCTGGAAAAGGGGAATGCTGATTTGTCTACACTACTGGACTTTTCAGCGTCCTTCAAATCCCTAGACATTGGGTTTCTTTTCAAGAAATATGAAGAAGTACTTGGTAAAGGTCAGAGAAATGTGTTCCTGCTGGTTAGGAGCACATTACACTTTCCCTGCCCGTGCTCTTGAGTAGGGAAAAAGATGGTGTCCCGGGGTGGGGTTCCCGGGACACCATCTCCGAGTCAGCCACGGAGGGCATTCACCTCCCTCCTCTTTATAAACATGGTGGTCCCGAGTTATGGGGTCCCCGGGGTCTCTATATGCTTTGGGAGGGGAGCCATGCAGTCCCCCTCCCCTCTATTAAAATATTGGCTCCCCTCCCCCTAACAAATATATGTGTCGCCCCCCAAGGGGGTGGGTTAAATCGTGTGGGCTCATGTTTTTTTTACAAAAGACATTGCTGCGGATTTGCAGGTTCTCATTGAATTTGTGGCAAACTTAAAACAAAAAAGATTTTTGGCCCCAGACGTGGTCCCCACCATCAGTCCTAGGGGGTGAGGGTGTCCGTAACCTGCCCCCTTATGTTATTTTAAAACTTTTTTTCTAGGACTTGTGACTGAGTCCTAAGTCCTAAAAGGGCTGCTGCCACATCGTTGTTGATGTGGTGGCAGCCAATCAGATATCCCATGAGATTCCGTTGGCCCAGTAGATCCTTCACATTGTGATATATACAAAGTTTTTGAGCCTTAATTTCTCAAAAACTACTGAGCATATTTACCTTATATCATGAAAAGCACTCTTTCTGGATCGAGATCTAGCTTTCTGCCAAGTTTGGTGTGAATCCATTCAGTGCCTTAGGCGTAGCTGAGTCTAAAGTTCCTATGGAAAAATGAATGGGGAAAACGTATTGTAGGAACCCCCCTACAAGACTCTGCTACACTTTGTGCCACTATACAACACTGAACTTCACTCTGTGCCCATACACTGTGCTATGCAACCCTCTACTCCAATCTATGTCCATACACCCCGTTGTACAACACTCAACGACACTCCTCTCCACTGTACTGCACAAGACACAATGCCAATTAATATGAATTTACTTAACTCCACATTACACCTGTCCACTTAGTGTGCTCTGCACCACTGTATTACACTACATAATAATTTACTCCACTGTATGCTGCGCCACTCCACTCTACTCTACTCTACGATACTCAACTATGCTCCAGTCCACTATACACCACCCCACTGTACCCCACTCCACTGTACAACCCTCCACTCTATACCACTCTACTGTACACCACTCCATTGTATGCTATTCCACTGTTTGCCACTCCAGTGTACCACATTTCACTCTACTCCACTCCACTCTGCTCCACTCTATGACAATATACTCTACAATAGTATACTGTATGACACTCTCCTCCACTCTACTGTACAACACTCAACTTAATGACACTACCCTCAATGACAGTAAAGGCTACGAATTGAAACAAGTTTTTATTAAAAATAAACAAAATTGGAATTCAATTTCAAAGGTTAAGCTTTTGCTGTAGTTGGGAAAACTTTAGGTATTCGTTCCATACAAATCAAACTTAAAAATACACAAAGAATACAGATTCTTAAGTTAATTTATAATTTATGCACCACCTCTAAATTAAATAACTTTATTTATTCTTTATCTACAAGCAAAAAGTAAACTACACCAAAATTCTATTTTCTAAACATCTACCTATGATTTAGGCAACACCTTAACATTGTTATAAGTCCTGCACTTCCATATACAGTGTATTCAACTCTGTAGCCACACTACATTAACTATAACTCACCACTTTACCATGCACCGTGTTCCCACAAAAGATTTGATTTGCGTTGTCATAACTGTGCTTGTAAATATTATTTTAGGTGGTATATATGAGATAATATAAAATGGTAATAGCACTGCTTGGAGAAGGTGTGAGTTGTCCTAACTATAACAAAGCTTTAAACTTTTTTTTCTCTCTATCCTTCTAAGCAATGACAGACTGCAGATACTCTTTCTACAGCATGTCAGGACACCGGATGTGAAGAATCGGCAGGCACATATATCTGCTGTTTAGTTGTGCTGTTCTGTCCATGCCATTTGAGCCTGCAGACAGACCTGCTTGAATTAGTTTGGTTCTAGAACGACAAATAATCATTTTGGTTTAATAAAGTTTGTATAACTTTTCCATATTGATCACTATGGAGTGACACACAGGGAAATGGTACAGAGAAGCCCTGACTATGATTTAACCCTATACATTTCCCTACATACTTAGGGTTCTATTTATGAAAAAGCCATGCAGTGCAGCAAAGCAAGTCACATTACTGTGCTGCACTGCATGACAGGGAAAGGGCAGGATGGTGGCGTATTTAAGGCAAGATTATACATTCCAGCCTTTTCCTCTGCTGGCTCTCTTTTGGCAGCTAACGCCAACACAGGCACCCTTTCACTATGGTGCAAGGGTGCCTGGGTTGCACGCAGGATTGCCTTTGAGCAGGAAGGGGCACCTTCCTGCACAAAAACAATCCTGAAGAGAAAGTAACAAGAAGAAATAAAAATATTCCTCCTCGTTACACATCTCCTGGGAAGGTGCATCTTTTTGGCGTGTTCCCAGGCTAACCCATTCTGGTAAATCTGGGAATGAATCAAAAACCAAAGGAGTTCCCAGGGCAGAGTACGGCAATGCAGCGATTTGTGCTGCGTTGCCTTAATCCAGATTTGTGGAGCCATTCAGGGCCAAGCTAAGTGGCCTTGCGTGGCTTCATAAATCTGATTTAAGGATTTGTGTCGCTCTTGCACCACATTGCATGGTGCAAGAGCGAAGCAAAGAAGCTTGTAAATAGGTCCCTTAGGGTCTTCATTCATGAATACAGGGGCACCCCAAATTGCAAGTACCTCACCTCACATGCACCCAACTACTATTCTCACACACACTGCTTACGATGAGGGGAGTCAGCCTTTAGCACGACGCTGGAATCACTCTGTACCTTTACAGTGCCTGCAATTAACCAAGCGTGTCATTAACAAGCATTCATTTAGCACGCAAGTCATTACAGTGACTTGCATTAGGGGGGCGCATTGGTGCAGATGCGCAGACTGGAGTTGGATTAGTAAATTATACTAATCCAAAATCCAGCGACCCCTAGGGCAAGTCGTTGTAACGACTTGCGTGGAAAAGAAATGCGTCGTTATGACACGTTCGTATTAATGACGCCGTTAAAAAGGCATGCGTTCTAAACGCATGCGTAATTCTGACATACAATCATTTGAAATTACTCACAGGAAGAATGCTGGTTCATTCAGAATTAGAAAATGCTGAACAAAGTAGCACATGGTCGCTATTCTCTTTCGGTAATTTGGGCCATGTGTACTTTTCGGACCGCCACATTAAAAGTTGGGTATGTATCAGTCATAGCGATTTGTCCTAGAGCACAGAATGGCATTGCACATGGATAGAAGGTTGATTCATTGCGGCTACAGGTCCTTCCGTCATCTATGCCCTTTCAAGAGCAAAGCAGCGGCTGCAATTTTCCCTGTAATGATTTACTTTAGTGGTTACAGCTGTAGCAGCAGAACTAAAAGCTATGATCGCATCCTACAGTGCAACGTTTTTAATTTGCACAGCAGTAAATTGCCATTGTAGGTTTTGCAGAATGAATACGATTCTATTTGTGAAATTCCCGTCTGTTTCTTTCTGCTTCTCCGGAAAAATATTTGTAAGTTTCTTGTTCGGTGAGAGCAATATACTGCATGATTGCAGATTGGGTCCAAACCCCACTGGATAGGATGTACAATTGCATGCATAAGAGTAGAAACACAACACCCTGTGAGAAAATGCAGATTTCATCTAACTCAAGAAGGTTGTTAAACATTTTTGAGAAATATATTTATGATTCAGAATGTAGCACCTGAAGTTTGTGTATATTGTAATATGAGAGCTGTTGGGAATATATTCTTCAATAAAAAAGAATATTCAAGGTCAATTCAAGCCAATATGATTGTTTTTGACTACCACAGTTTATATTTGAGAACTCAAATGTTCTCATTATTTGAATTTAACAATTTGTGTCTATACGCATATTAATATTGATAGCTTTAATATATCCGGTAGCACTACATTTCCTACTTTCTAAAACAACATGGATTTCAACTAAAATGCTCCTCTACAGTTCAGGAATGAGTTTGGAGTAACACCAATCTACTGTGCAAACACTTAAATTCATGTCTAATTTCCAACAGTTATACTAGCATGAGTAATGTTTGATCCTTGAGCATAACCAGTTTAAGAAGATCACAGGAACTTCAAACTTCCCGGACTTGGTAGCAGCAATGTTTAATAACCAGTTTTAGGATCTGACAACAGCTGACCGCTAATGCCACTGATCATCAATACAAGGCACAGGCATATTGTAGATTTTTACAATTTACCAATATGGTCTTCTGAATTGACATTATGGTTTTGTCATGTTAGAAATTCCCCCATTTCACATGGTCACCCGATTTTTTTGCTGGCCGGTATAGCAGGTTTTTTACACTCTGCACACTCGGACTCTTCCTTGCAGTCCCCACCGTATGTGCTCTGACAGCTAAAACATGGTAATATTGGCTAATCCCCATTTAGCATGTTTATCTTTCCAATAAATTTCAAGTAAATTCATATTAAATATCACCACAGTCAGCAGCACACATTGTGCCATCCCCTGGACTAGCAAAGAAACTATGCTTCAGTCCTACATATATAGATTCGCTGCTGCAGCTTCTAACCAGTAGACAGGCTTGTCAAAATATACCCTTTTTTACAGTTAGGAACCCTATTTTTAAATAGTAAGTATGTCACCCCTCAGTTGGCTTTCCAACCCACAAGGTAGGAAGTTTAGTATTTGAAAGTGGAACAAGTAAAGAGTTACGGTGACCCCAAAAGCTATTTTCACCGTGTAGATACAGTTTGAATGTTAATTTTAATACCTTTGTTTAGGATATGCTGCAAAGTCCATTCCATGGCTCCTTTTAATATTAATATTAATTAAAGATCCAATTCAATGGTGATACAGGAAAAGAGACGTTTAGAAATTCATAGTTTACCTGCCTGAAGTTACAGAAGACTCATTAGCATTAGTCTGTCTGCAGCTAGTCTATCAGTGCTGCCTTTCGTGAGGTATTAAAAAATACTCTCACAGCAGAGGCCATGGCTTGGAGCTGGCAGGATGACCTGGGTGAGGAATGTGACTCAGTTTAACGCAAGCAAGGCAGTTGAGGAGGGTCATGGAGAATCAAGGAATTTCACTAAATTGAAAAAGACCCGGGAGACCTGTACTGTTATAATTTATTGATAAAGGAAGCCTGCAGAAGAAGGCTCGTTTGATCCCAAGATACACTTTAGTCCTCATAGTCTTGGTCTCAGTGGAGGAGATAGCTGACCCCAAACCAGTTTGAAGTGGTTTCGAGGGAGGGGACTGCTAATTGTCCTGGACGCACCTCTGAGTGTTCAACAAGCCTTGACCAAAGGCAGAAGGGTTCTGCCATGTTAGATTTTACTGACAATAGTGGACTGTGGGACAGTCTGCATTAAGGTTAACAGCATGTGCTGTAAAAGTGAAAAGGTTTGCTCTTGGAAACCTTTCACCCATTAGTCAGGGAGTATCCCAGAATATTCGCTATTCACTGGCTAGTGAATAGAACAAAAGTAGCACCTTAACTGCCACTCCTTTGTACCTTTTCTGTCCCTGTGGCAGAAGAGAAGAAGACTGGACCAGCTGTCTGTGATGTGTAGAGACTGCTCCCAGCTATGAGGATATAAAAAAGCTTCAAGAGGCTTTTTTCGTGGAGTGACCATTTGACTAGTGACAAGTGAATCTAGAGTGGATTGCGCTGGTGATCTCTGTATGAGTGTGTCCTGGTCTTTTAGTGAGGTCCCTGAGGCCCTGGGAGCCATAGTAATAACCAAGAGGAGCAACTCCGAAAAGTCACAAAAAGTTGGGACTTGAAAAATTCTCAATTTTCAGACCTCTAGAGGACTGTGGCCAATTATCCAACCCAATAGACTAAGGCATGACCTTGGCAGAAAAAAACAGCTTTTTGCTGCCTGAAAGAAGATTTCAGCTGACCCCCACAGATACAGTATCTGGCTTCAGTGCGACGTGCCAGTCAATATTTTTGTTTGTCACTACCAGGTTTTCCCTGGTGATAATGAACAATAGGACATCAGTCGATCAGCCCCTAAAAAGGGTGGTCGGTCTGATGTACTTACTCTGATGGCAAGTGTTGGAAATTGGGTTACATGTTGAGTGGGGTGAAACCCTACTCAATCAGAATCCACATTCACTGTCAGCAAAACACAAATTAATATGTGCTTAACCCTCTAGAAGCTTGGCACAAAGCAGTCAGGCCTAACTTAGAGGCACTGTGTAAAGTATTTATTCAACATTTCAAACAGTCATAAAGTGAAAATACAACCGGAAAAAAATCGCACACCACTTTATAAAAATAGAGTAAAACATAATAAATTATTTGAGAACAAAATGACAAACATCCAATCAGTAGAACTGGAGAAATTAAATTTTAAAGATTTTAAGTGAAACTAGTGCCTTAAATCACAAAGCGCAAGCTGGGGTTATCTACTTGTGGCAGACCGGGACAAAATCACAAGTTCGTGATGACCACAATGGAGCATGGGCCAGATACACGGACCCAGTTAGGCTCACTGAAAAATGTAACCAAAATTTTGGTTTGTGGAGCATTGTGAGATCCTGTGTCGAGGTTGCATCGTGCAACGGTGGTTCTGAGGAGCTGAGAGGCTGAGATGTGGAGTCCTGCATCATCAATGAGGATGCCGTCGATGAGAGGCTTGCGATTTGAAATCCTGCATTTATGATACAGCATGCAGCGGCAGTTCTGAAGAAGCTGCAGGGCTGTGATGCGAAGTCCTGCATCGCCGTCAAGGATGCCATCAACGAGGGACTTGAAGTGTGAAGGCCTGCATCTACGATGCGTCGGGGATGTGTTGCACACCGTCGGTTCCGAAGAGACTGGGGGCTGCGATGTGAGGTTCAGCATCAGGGATGCGTCGCGCTGCAGTGGTTCTGATGCAGGTGCAAAGAGATGCTTTGTGCTGCGTTCGTTCTGTTCACAGGGCCACAGCTGGAATGGCAGAGCACCTCCAGACTCACGTCCAAGTGTCCAGATCTGGGGTGGCCCAACTTGAGAGGTAGGAATCACAGCAGACAGAGTCCAGGTGCTGCGTTCAAGGTGGTTTTAAATTACAATTCCTCAGACACTAATATCGACCTTCCTACCTGCTCCCAATTGAAAGTTGTCACTTATTAAATGTAAGAAGTTAAACCAATGTTATCCTATGGTAGAGGTAGGTCTTGCAGTAGTGGAAAATGAATTTAAGAGTTTTTCATGACCAGAACATGTAAAACTTTAAAGTACATGCCCAACTTTTTAAATACACTGCATGCTGCTCTATGGCAGTTTAGGGCCTACCCTAGGGGTGACTTATATGTAATAAGAAGGAAAGTTTAGGCCTAGCAAAGGTTTATTTTGCCAGATCGAAATGCAAGTTTAACACTGCACAAACGCTGCAATGGCATGCCTGAGACATGTTTAAAGGGCTCCCTAAGAGGGTGTCACAGTGAGTGGTGCAGGCCCAATGGTAACATTTAATTTACAGGCCCTGGGCACATGTAGTATCACTTTACTAGGGACTTACAAGTAAATTAAATATGGCAATTGGTTGTAAGTCAATGATACCTTGTTTAAAGGCGAAAGCACAAGCATGTTAACACTGGTTAGCAGTGGTAAAGTGTGCAGAGTCCTAAAGCCAGCAAAATCGAAGACAGCAAAAACAGGAGGCTGGAAGGCAAAACATTGGGGGAAAGCTACACCAAGGATGTCAAGTCCAACAGCAAGTATTCCATCAGGACATTGTAATAAACGTCATGTTAATGGAGCCAACTGGGGCATCACCAATAGAAAGCTGGCAGTCAACCTGCCACTAAATAGAGCAGGTGGATGAAGGATTTGAGGAACAGGGTAATTCGCCACTTTTCTGCATAAAGTTTCCAGCCAATGAACGGACTTTGGCAGGTATGAAACATGAATTTTCATGCTTGGAGCTTTCCCCACCAAAACGAGTGGCTTTAGCAGCATCCTCTCCATTAGGTATCCAACTTTGAAATGACTTTATCGATACAGTCTTCAACCGTGCAAGGCTGAAGGATTTCGGCTTCCATATAAAAGGCTAAGTCAGAAGGTAAAAACTTTGACAAGGATGACCTGCAATGTGTATTTGAACTCTGCTCCATCCCGCCACCCTGAATTTGCAAGTAGGTCCCATTCAACTGTGAACATTGACTTCCGAAAGAAGCTTTACTGCTTTTTTTTAACTTCTTGCTTTAAACAGTTAAAAATCCATGACCATATTTATCCTTATTGGATTGAAATCATGTTGGTGTCATTTTTCATAATTTAAAAAAACATTGGTTTTGAGGGTTTTATTTTTGACTGTTTTAGTCTTGCTAAACAGTTTCCTAAATCAGGCCTGATGGCACTCTGCTATCGGTATCAGGGATTGAGCCCAGTTAAAAATAATTGAAACTGTGTTTAACCTATTGGCAACTACATGTATTTGTGCTGTATGCAATCTTTATTGATATGAAGCCTGTTAGTGTTTTTTTTCTTTCAGTGTTATGATTTCCGTTTTCTGATATTTCACGTTTTCAGTGTATTAATGTTAGACCTGGCATCCTTGGCGTGGGTCTCCCTTCCATTTTTGATGATGCCTCCAATGTTATTGATCTGTTTTTGCTGGTTTAGATGCTTTGGGCACTGTGCCACTGCTATTCAGTGCCACAGTGCAAGTGCTCCCTATTGTAAATTGATGTATGTATTAGTGACTCCATGATTGGATGATTGGTTTACTTGTCAGTCCCTAGTACAGTGCACTGAGTGTGCCCAGGGCTTGTAACTCCAATGCTGCTGGTGGGCTTGCAGCACTGGTTGTGTCACCTACAGAAGCAGCTTGTAAAATGTGTCTCAGGCCTGCCATTGCAGAGCCTGTGTGCAGCCTAGGGCTGCCATGTCGACTTGGTGAGTACACCCACTTACCAGGCCCTAAACCTTCCCTTTACTGCATGTTGGTCACCCCTAAAGTAGGCCCTAGGGCAGGGTGCATTGTAAGTATAAGGTAGGACATGCCCTGGTGTGTGTGGCATGTCCTAATAGTGAATTACAGCCATTTTCGTTTTTCACTATTGCAAGGCTACCTGCTCCCCATAGGCCAGAATGGGCAGTTTGATTATTACACCTTATAATCCTAACTGACCCAGGGAACATGGTAGAAAAACGAATTTAGTATGCATGAACTCAGGATGATAAAATACATCTTTTAGTAAAGTTGGTTTTAACATTCTGGGGCCGATTCCGATTTGGGCCGGAAAACATACCGACCGACTCGGTACAGGAATTTAGTCCGACCGACTCGGACCGGCGCCGCACGACCCGGGTAGTACGATGAAATGCATGTGAAATCCGACAGACTCGGACGGAATACAAAACGACCGACCGAGCCGGACGGAAACAAGCCATCCGGCCGGGAAATCACGCCGAAACGAACCGACTGACACGCACTCGGATTGAACCCGAACGAAACGTACCCGCGAACTCCGACCCGCGTAGTACGATGCTGTGCGTGCAAAACATGACCGACTCGCCCGGAGCACAAGCCGTACGACCGACACACATACAAAACCCAGCCGAAGCAACTCAATACTACGCGACCGACTCGGACGCCGCATATGAAACCTAGCTGACACACAGCGGGAACGAGTCGGACAAGATCGCACCAGACAACTGCAGCGTCCTACTCGGACACAAGAATGACTCCTACATGCACCAAAAACACCAAGGAAAAATTAGAAAAAAAAGGGCCAAACAAGCAACCACAAAGCTAATAAATACAGGGAGGAAAAAAAAATGGAACAAGGACACACCTCCAACTCCACCTACATAAAGGCCACAAATCCCTACCATGATCCTTTGCAAATTCCACTGACCTGCCAGCACACAACACCATCACACAGCAACCACAGACACACTCACAGCTCATACATCACACAAGCCACACACCATTACCACACCTACATATAGCACCCTCACACACACCCAGCTAAACCTACATTCACCCCCCCACTTGCACACACACACACACATCAATCACCACCACCACCCATCACCATGCCCCCAAAGAAGAACCATAAGTTCCTAGATAGTGATTTGGAAGTCCTGGTAGACGAGATCCTGAGGGTAGAGCCACAGTTGTTTGGTACATTGGTACAACAGACCCCCATGTCGCAGAAAACCAAGATGTGGGCGAGGATTGTCGACAGGGTGAACGCACAATCACCATGTTTGCGCACAAAGGAAGACATCCAGAACAGGTGGTATGATGTGCGTAGGAGGGTCCGAGACCTACTCAAAAAGGACTACCTCCTCAGCCAGCACACCGGCAGTGGCCCTCCTGCAAAACCAGTATACCTCAGGCCCTGGGAGGAGAAGGTGCAGGCCATCCTACCACCAGTGAGCGTATACGGACTAACAGACATCCCAGAGCCTGGTGAGTACACAACTAATATACACAATATGGTGTGACAACACACACACATCACAGTCAAGGGGATAGGCAAACCATGCACCCTTAGCAAATACACAGCAACCAAAAGATATTCATCTCAAGATGTGAATGCTAGTCAGACAAACACAATACCTCCCATCTCATAGTGATATGTAACTGTGTCATGACATGTACAAACCTAACAACAAATACAGCAAGGCAGTGGCACAAATAGAACCAACAAACACTCCCAGATATTTAACCACCACTAGAACACCACCTCACAGGGAAGCTCACTGAAAGGAAGGATTTTTGTGTATGCTGGTCAAGTCAGTGTAGCCAATAGCATGATGGGAGTGGTAGTCACAGATATTGCTCAGCCTCACAATTGGCCCATCAACACCACCCTGAACCATGCACACATCACAGGGAGTGGAAAAGGACTCACAAGATGGCTGATACTGGGTAATGCTGGGGGGAGCACAAGGCCCTGCTGGGAACTGTGCAACAACCAACAGCAGGACACCACTGACTGACATCCTGAAAGACAACTTGCACTCCCAGCAATGGAAGCACGTTCCATGGTGGGATATCTGGCTGGGTGGGAAGGAGGACTCACAGCACTGACCATAGTTACAAGGACCTCCCCTCACACACCCGCTCAACACTAACTCCACATAACCCACCTGGGAGAATGCAATGCCTCACATCCTAACTGAAGATCCCACAAAGAACCACCACCCTGGGTTATGCTGTGTGAAGCACAGGGACACTCTTGGGACTTGTAGCCAAACAACTGCCAGGACAACACTCCCAGCCATCCTGTCAGCACAGGCACCCCACCCCACAGGGAAGCAGAGTCAAAAGGAAGGAAGGATGGGCATGCTGGGAAGGGGGGTGGAGGCAATAGCATGATGCGAGTGGTAGTCACAGATCAACATCTCACACCCACATGGCCCAGCAAGTTAGCACTGAAGCATGCACACCTCACAGGGAGTCAAAAGCCACTTCAAAGATGTCTGACACTGGCCACAGCTGTGGGGAGCACAAGGCCCTGCTGGGAACTGGGCACCAACAAACAACAGGACCACACTGTCAGCCATCTTGCCATTGCTGTCGCACTCACACACAGTGAAGTCCACTCAAAAGGAAGGAAGTATGGGCATGCTGGGAAGGGGGTGTAGGCAATAGCAGGATGGGAGTTGTAGGCACAGATATTGGTCACACCCACAATTGGCCCATCAACACCACTCTGAACCATGCTCACATCACAGGGAGTGGAAAACAACTGACAAGATGGCTGACACTGGGTACTGCTGTGGGGAGCACAAGGCCCTGCTGGGAACTGTGCAACAACCAACAGCAGGACACCACTGACTGACATCCTGAAAGACAACTTGCACTCCCTGCAATGGAAGCACGTTCCATGGTGGGATATCTGGCTGGGTGGGAAGGAGGACTCACAGCACTGACCATAGTTACAAGGACCTCCCTCACACACACCCTCAACACTAACTCCACATAACCCACCTGGGAGAATGCAATGCCTCACATCCTAACTGAAGATCCCACAAAGAACCACCACCCTGGGTTATGCTGTGTGAAGCACAGGGACACTCTTGGGACTTGTAGCCAAACAACTGCCAGGACAACACTCCCAGCCATCCTGTCAGCACAGGCACCCCACCCCACAGGGAAGCAGAGTCAAAAGGAAGGAAGGATGGGCATGCTGGGAAGGGGGTGGAGGCAATAGCATGATGGGAGTTGTAGGCACAGATATTGCTCACCCTCACAATTGGCCCATCAACACCACTCTCAACCATGCTCACATCACAGGGAGTGGAAAAGGACTCACAAGATGGCTGACACTGGGTACTTCTGGGGGAGCACAAGGCCCTGCTGGGAACTGTGCAACAACCAACAGCAGGACACCACTGACTGACATCCTGAAAGACAACTTGCACTCCCTGCAATGGAAGCACGTTCCATGGTGGGATATCTGGCTGGGTGGGAAGGAGGACTCACAGCACTGACCATAGTTACAAGGACCTCCCCTCACACACACCCTCAACACTAACTCCACACAACCCACCTGGGAGAATGCAATGCCTCACATCCTAACTGAAGATCCCACAAAGAACCACCACCCTGGGTTATGCTGTGTGAAGCACAGGGACACTCTTGGGACTTGTAGCCAAACAACTGCCAGGACAACACTCCCAGCCATCCTGTCAGCACAGGCACCCCACCCCACAGGGAAGCAGAGTCAAAAGGAAGGAAGGATGGGCATGCTGGGAAGGGGGGTGGAGGCAATAGCATGATGGGAGTTGTAGGCACAGATATTGCTCACCCTCACAATTGGCCCATCAACACCACTCTCAACCATGCACACATCACAGGGAGCGGAAAACAACTGATAAGATGGCTGACACTGGGTACTGCTGTGGGGAGCACAAGGCCCTGCTGGGAACTGTGCAACAACCAACAGCAGGACACCACTGACTGACATCCTGAAAGACAACTTGCACTCCCTGCAATGGAAGCACGCTTCATGGTGGGATAACTGGGCTGGGGGAGACGGAGGCCTGGATGGCAACCAAATACCACCAATGCTGGTCATGCACACACCTCAACATACACATTGACATGCCACAGGTTGGCAGGACAATGTGCTACACCAATATCACTCTCTGACTGTCACAATGTAGGAGAATGCAATGTCCTGGCCCACATCCAGAGGTACAGTCACAACTGTCAGGTGTTTGAACAATTGATGCCAGTAGAAACATAACATACAATCTGTGTCTCTCCCCAAAACAGGTGATGATGGGGACACAGCAGCAGACGAGGAGGAGTCCCTGTCCCAGGCTCCGGGGAACACTGAGCTCACTGATGTGGATCAGCCACTGCACTCCTCGGATGGCGAAGAACCAGCTGGACCCTCCGGTGTGAGTCATCATGCAGCACCAGCAGGACCAACATCTGCACCCCCTGCACCCACCCCTCCAACAACTGCCAACACACAGGCCACCCCTGCCAACACGGACAGACCAAGGACCACAGATGACAACAGTGCAGGGACCCAGGCCCAAACTGGAGCTGGTGACAACGAGCCCAGGAACAACACCCAAGTGGGCCCACGGTCACCTGTGCGTGCCACCGCAGGTCCTGCACGTGTCGCCAGGGGTGGTGGGAGGGGTGGTAGACATGGGTTGCTCTTTGCAGAGGGGTCTGGACTGCATGATGACCCACAACTGGCACGCATCGCGGATGCGTACCAGACTAGCACCGGAGAGGTCAGCCAGGTAGTGGGGATCCTCAAGGACATACAATAGCAGCAGGCTGCCCATCATGCCCGCTTGGACTCCCACATGTCCCGTGTCAACACACACATGTCACATGTCGAGACACACATGTCACGTGTCGAGACACACATGTCTGGCATGGAGTCCAAGTGGGACACATTGGAACAACTGACAGCGGTGCATAGGGACATACTGACATGCCTCCGCCAGATCAGCACCAACATGGCCTCACCTCCCTGTGTGCCCACAACAACTGCTGCTGAAACAACTGCAAATGCCACAGGGAGGGAGGAGGACTCTGGCAGAGAGTCCCCTGCACCGCCGCAGCCTGCACCTGAGGGTCCCCCCCCAAGAAGAGGGGCCGTCCGAAGAGGCCAAACTGAGAGGCCGCTGGCCATCTACATCCCCCAGGAAGCCATCACATGTTCTGGAATTTTCCTCTGTGTGCAAACTGCACGCCCTGTCGAAGCCAACTCAACTCTCCCACATGACATGGGGAGCCCTAGTTGGCCAAATTAATCAGATGACTGTGGACTTTACTCTGGATATTTCAGCTACCAAGACTTCCAATACACATGGGAACTTTGGATTCCAATTTCTATGTACAGCACCCACCATCCTGTGCACCATCCTCACACCTGTATGTAAATAAACTCACCAATACACCATATCTGCCTCTGTTGTGATTCCAACGTGGTTTTTGTCATGTAGATGGTGATCTGCTAAATGACACTGTGCATGCTAACTGCTACAGCAAGTCCAACACCGTCATGTCAGTCATGGCGACATGACACATATGAGGGAGACACACCACTAGGGCCACACAACACATACACACCAGGGCCATCAGACTCATCACCTATACTGATGTTGCAACTAAATACAGTGGAATGCACAGACACGCCACCTATTCACAGTCACTGTCAACTAGACTACAGGTGCAGTAAGCAAATGTCAGTCAGATGTGTGACTACAGACAACGCACATCCCAAAGTGAAGCACAGGTTTATTACGCATTTGCAACATGTTGTTTCCACTACAAATGCAAGCTAATCCAACCTGGCTGTGGCCACAAAGTCAAAAATTCAGAAGATAGAAAGTCCAGGGGTGTGTGGCACATCACCTGTAGGGAAACGACTGCTTCCACCTTGGAAGTTGAATCATGGATTCGGGGGATCCAAGTAGATCAGACAACTCCGGCAGCACCCTGTGAAGGACAGACATGACACACAGTCAAAACCACTGAAGAACAGCACAGAACGGCAATACTCATGTCTAATACATGTCACGAGATAACTACACAAAACCAAGTTAGCATGTCAACACTGTTGGGCAGTACAGACCACCTGCAAGGACACATCGCTGCACGCATCCAGTCAAGTAGCACATGGCCACACTCAAACAGCACCAGAGCACCACACACACATATCATGCAAACTCAAATCATTTACATCACAACCCTCTGGAGACTCACATTCAGCTGAAGAAGTTGGTGATGAGCTGTGTGCGGACATCACCATCATCATCATCATCATCTTCACTGGCATCGTGACCCAGGCCAGGATCTTCCACAGGTGGAGGACGTTGGTCATCATCATCCAGGATGAGAAGCAACTCCTTCCGCACTGCCAGGTTGTGTAGCATGCAGCAGACGATGACAATCTTGCACACCTTTGCTGGGGCATATGGGAGGGCCCCTCCTGTCTTGTCCAGGCAGCGGAAGCGGCTCTTCAGGAGACCAAAGGTTCGCTCAATCACCCTCCTCGTCCGACCATGTGCCTCATTGTAGCGCATCTGGGCTGGTGTCACAGGGTTCCTGAGGGGTGTCAGCAACCACGGCATGTTGGGGTATCCCGAGTCACCTACAGACAGACAATTGCACATTAGCCGATTTGAAAATGTGTGCGGAAAACAACATAGCAGAACACACACAATGGTACAAAGTCAGTACACACCAACAAGCCAGGCACGCTGGTTCGGCATCTGTGACATCATCCTCGGGATGCGACTACTCCTCATCACGTAGGCATCGTGTGCCGAACCGGGAAACGGGCACACACATGTGAGATGGTCATATCTGCAAGACATACCACCAGAGCATTGATCGAATGGTAATGTTTACGGTTCCGGTATGCCTGCTCATCTGCCTGTGGTGGTATCAAAGCCACATGTGTCCCATCAATGGAGCCAATTACATGTGGCATCCTCCCCAGGGCATAGAAGTCACTCTTGACGTCAGTGAGTTGTTGACCTGTTGGGAAATAGATGTACTGGTTGAGGTATCTCAACATTGCCCCCAAAACATCGCGTAGCACACGGCTGAACATAGTCTGTGACATCCCACCAGTAGTTGCCACAGTGTGTTGAAAGGTACCGGTGGCAAAGAAGTGTAGGGCTGCCATCACCTTCACCTTGGGGGTCAGCGCTGTATGATACGGCTGGCCAGGCTGCAAATGTGGGTCCAACTGCACTGCCAAATCCTCAATCAGCTGCCTGGTGAAGCGGTACCGTCGGATGCTGTCACGTTCCACCATCGTTGCCAGGTCTGGGAATGGTCGATGGACAGCAGGAGCCCTGCAGTGCATAGGTGAAGAAAGCAAGATTGTCAGTCACCCCACCTATGTGCCGTTCACCATACTCAATTTCACATGATACATCATCAACAAACACAAGTACTTGATGTGTGTGTCGTTCCGTTTGGACATATATGGCACCTACATGGACATCATCTAACATCTCTGTTCAACAAGTGTTGACAACAGGTTCCAGGGTGTGCTATGGGACACCATTAGGCTGTGTCACAGTACCCATTAACTGCTCTCACGTTCCACACACATACCACAGTGACATGTCTGGAAAGATACTCCACAGGCATCACAGCTCATTGACAGGTAGATTCCCAGGGACCCTGTCTTGCCACATGGACACTGGCATGACATGGCGTCTCATGTACACGTCAGAAAAACTAACATGACACCCACAGGTAGTGGCCCCTGTAGCCTCTGCAGGACAGACATGGACGTCTGTGACACACACACACACACCATCAAAGTTCATGCACAAACCACGTGGATATGGAGACTGTCTCCCATTGTGCACATGGAGTCAGAGACATGTGATACACAACATGCACACAGACTGTGGAGGGACATCACTATTGTTGGAATGGCCCACCCTGTGACGTACATGCCTTCCCACATGTGAGCCTGGGGGTATGTGACATGTCATACACATACACAACCTGGAAATGTGACCATGACACATGCTCAGAAATGAAAAGTTGCACACCACAGTGGTCAGGTGCACAACACACAAAGGACCCTGTCCCCATGAACACGTGCACAGCCTGGGTATGTCTGCCCCCAAGTGCCACCCCAAAATCCACATGTTCACCCCCATACACAGATAAGGTTATGCTGCCACACATGCCTTATATACAGTGTGGACTGGGTGTGGTGTTGTAGGTGTGCCCCATAGTCCCTGGAAAGTAAATGTGGCTGGCATAGGTTCACCAGTGACCAGCATGGTGACATATGCGTGTGACCTGTCCAGGGACGCGTTGTAGAGCAATGGACCGATCGGTGTGCCCGGCCGGCCCATTGCATTGTATGTGGCGGGTGCAGCGTTGTACAGCAATGGACCGATCGGTGTGCCCGGCCGGCCCATTGCATTGTATGTGAGCGGGCACGCGTAGTATGCCTGGTACGCGTTGTACAGCAATGGACCGATCGGTGTGCCCGGCCGGCCCATTGCATTGTATGTGAGCGGGTACGCGTTGTATGCCTGGTACGCGTTGTAGAGCAATGGACCGATCGGTGTGCCCGGCGGCCCATTGCATTGTATGTGAGCGGGTACGCGTTGTACAGCAATGGACAGAATGGTGCGCACACATTGGCTGGGGCCTGGCATGGCAACGGACGCGTTTTCGAAGCTCCAACGAGTCTGATGCAGTGAATTCAGTTGGCCAGCCACAACAATGTTGCAAAATCATGGGTGTCATGAAGTTGAAGATTTGAAGGATGCTGTGGGCGTGTATTAGTGCTGCTATTCCATGGATTGGTCAAATTCAGAAGATGCAAATGACTTGGACCTATCACTTTGGACACATGGGACAGTATCTGCCTCTGCAGCACACATAAAATGCTGGCTGTTCCCCTGAGAGCTCACTTGCCTGCACTACATGCTCCAGGACGACATCTGCCACCAACACTGCTGCTGTTTATGCATCCTCTGGCTCCTGCAATGGCACGTACTGTGGAGAGAGCCCCAGCCTTCAGCCTTGAGGAGAACCAGGCCCTGCTGGACAGCCTCCTTCCACAGTACAGCAAGCTGTATGGGAAACCAGGGGAGCAGGTGAGTGTGCTGTCCACTGCCTCACTAATTGTGCATGTTGTCTGACTAGCAGGGCTTTCAGTGTGCACACCACTGGCTAGCATGCCCACTGAGTGGTTGTCACACCCCAAAGTGTGTAGTCACATGCACTGAACTGGTACAGTGCAGTAACAGTGCATTCCAACTAGGCTTACTTCCCATGCAATGATACCATGTAGTGACTGCTGGCAAACTGTTCATAGCCATTGTTGCACAGCCTGTGTACATCATATGCCCCTGTGATTGAGACATGTATATCCAACTGTGTGATGCACGTATATGTTGCATGTGTAGTAATGGCCTTTTCACTTTGTCATCCTCACAGGTTGATGCCCACCAGAAGCAGGAAATCTGTCTGACCATCGCCCGGAAAGTAAGATCCGTGGGGGTCTACAGGCGCAGGATCCGCAACTGCCAGAAGAGGTGGCAGGACCTTCGTGGCTGGACCCGGAGGATCGCAAGGGTCCAGCTGAAGCTGTCGCCTCCTCGCAGGAGGGGCGGACACCGGACCCTGACCCCCACATGCTCCGGATCCTGGCAGTGGTCGTCCCTGACCTGGATGGGCAGCTGAAGGACAGACAGCAGCAAGGAGGGGGTGAGTCCATGACTGAACTGTGCACTTTGTCTGACATGCTATGTGCCCTCCTCTGGCTTGGTTAAACTTCCACAGTACATCAGTCATGTGGTCCAGGACCCATGTCCCTCATTTGTGACATGCCCACTTCTCCTCTGATACGCATATGTGTGGCCCTTATAGTCAGGAAATTGTGTCATTTGGGGACTGTGTCATTGCATTTAGCTTTGCTCAAGCTGGGGGACAGCATTTGTTCCCGTGACTCTGTTGTGCGATTCATGGGTGGGTCAATAGCTTACACAATACCTAAGTTCTGACATGTAATCTGGGTGTAACTTTGATATGTGGTCCGCTTGCTGCTCTGACTCACCACATGTCCCTGGGGAATTTGGCACACACCCATGCTGCTGGTGGGAACAATGTTTGGGCCTCAGGAGTATGTGTATCCAGTGTGTCACACATGCTTAGCCACCTGCCTACTGTCCAGGACTCATCCCTCTTACAGGTGGAGCTAGACAGTCATGCCTACTCCAGGGCATGCAATGCACTCTGTACTCCCACTCCCGTGTATCATCTGGCATGTTGTGATCAGTGTAATGTACCCTCAGGTGTCTGCCTCTGTCTCATTGTGCTGTGTCTTCGTTGTCAGGACTACTGGTATGTTTATCGGTTAGGGCTCAGCATGCCATCTGAGATGTGATCATGATAGACAATACTTCTGTGACTTATAGTTGTCTGATCACTTGACTGTGCACACAGGTGTTTGCGACTGTGACTTTCAGTCAGCTGTATTGTCATTCACAGCACACTGTGAGGTGCTCATGTTCAGAGAGTTGTGTTTCATGTCCCCCATATGTCCAGTTGGTATGATGTGGACAAATAGTAGTACAGATGATGTGGTATTTGGGGGATGGACATGTGCACTTGTCAGTCACATAACTTGCATTCCCCATGCCCTCGGATTGTGACACAGTGCAGACTGTTGTTGGCTGGCTGCCATGGCCATGTGACTTGAGACAGTAATGTATGACTTTGCACGCATTCCTGTGTCATGGCATTCAACTTCCTGAGACTGATCCTGCAGGGAGTGACATGTGCAACATGCACCCCATTGTGGCATTGACTATCCGGACATGGGTGCATCATGGTGTCTGGTGCTGGTATGCATCACATGCATTTCTATTTAGACTCTGGCCATCCCTTTATCCGGACACCTGCACTGACTCAGTGGCAGGAGATGTGATGTGTGCATGTTCACATACTTCACCGTGTTCCCTGCAATGTCCAACAACTGTGTAGGTGGTGCATGTGTCCACACTGGGTCTTACCATCAGACAGGCACCGGACAGATGGGTGCAAGGGCAGGAGGGGTGTGAGTCCCATGGTTGACCATCAGACTGACAATTGGCTTCCCGAATCTGTGTGAGGACTTTAGGCAATGTTCAACTAAGGATGCCAGGGCTTGCTCTGTAATGTGCTGTACTTACTGTGGTGTGTGCGGTCAGTGCAGGTGACTGATGTTTGTCTGTTTCCCTAATTGTTTGCAGATACATCCACGGCCACAGGAGGGGACAGCTCCACGGACCAGGAGGAGCAGCGGAGCCAGACTGGGTCAGCATCGGACGAGTGGTCAGAGGGACCCAGTGGCACGGAGAGCAAGGGGAGCCACACTGAGGAGTCCTCAGCACCATCCACCTCAGCTGAGGACCACAGCAGCTCGGAGGATGACTCCCTTGTGGAGGCGGGTGTCAGCAGCCACCAAAGGCCAGCTAGTCTGTCTGGCCCGCCACCACCACCACCGCCCTCCCATTGGCTCCCATTCCTGAGGTCCATGGAGGCTCCCGTACTCGGGAGCGTGTCTCCTTCGTGACAGGCACCGCAGCCCCTGCCCCTGTGTCCCCTGCTGCCCTGAGTGAGGAGTCTGTGTACCTCCTTCGGCAGCTCCATGTAGGGCAGACAGCAATGCTGAGTGTCCTCCATGCACACACCACTCTGTTGACACAGCTGGTGTCGTTCATGGAGGGCATCTCGACAGGTATGTCTGCCCTACAGAGGAGCAATAAGTCCATGGACTCCTCCCTGACGGCAGCAGTGTCCCTCCTCCAACAGTCCCTCACCCCTCCCACCTCTGCCCCATCCACACTTCCTGCCCCCTACCTGTCCAAAGCACATGCACACCTGCACAGTCACCCAAACACACAGACATGAGCAGCACAGACACACCCAAGAGAAAGGCAAGACGTGCACACAAGCATCCTCATGGGACTGATACCACAGACACAGGGGATGGGGAACACACACACACACAGGCAACCACAGTCACTCCGCAATCCTCAAGATCCTCTCCCTCCAAGACCCCTTCCCTTGCCTCACCTGCAACCCCAACTGATCAGCAGCTCTTCCTCAGTGACCTCGGCCTCTTCCCCTCCAATCCCGCTGATCCAGCATACCGTGGGAAGAGGAAGTCCACCCACACAGAGGGGAGCGCCCCTCGCCCCCGGACACCCTCCCCCAGGCACAGGCAGAGTGAGCCCGGTCCCGGAAGAGCAAGACCCCGCCACCGCCCTGCAAGTCAACCACCCAGTCTCTCACCTCCATCCCCCAGGCCACCACTCCAGAGGTTCCACCGCCACACCCTGCCCCAGGTTCCCCCACACACCGATACCGCATCCCCAAACTGCTTAGGCCCTCCCCCTGCCACTTGCTCTTCCACCCCCAAACCAGACGCTCTGCCTGTTTGTGCCACTGGTGTGGAGACCGTGTCCCCCCCTCTGTCCTGCCCAGCTCTTCTGCCCCCCCTTCCACTACCTTTTAGTCATGCACTGTGGTGGAGTCCACAACCACCCCGTCTGACTCGGGCACTGCATTGGGGACCCAGTCCACTCCATCTGACCAGCCCACTGCAGTGGTTGCAGCACCAACACCATCTGACTTGAGCCCTGCGGTGGTGCCAGCCCCCCCTGAGTCAGACACCTCCACTGCAGTTGCCAGTGACACTCCTGCACCCACCTCCCCTTCACTGCCTCCTTCTGGCATCCCCTGATCCTGTCCCTGCGGTGCCTGGCCTGCCCCTCGTATGCCCCTCCAAGGGGAATGTCCCCTGTCCGTACCTGTGCAGGCAAGCAATTGTTGACAAGTTGTCACACATCACCCTGTTGGGACTGTATATTTGGACTGGCCATTGGCCTTAGTTTATTTTGGGCTTTTGATTTGAGATGCACACTTGCTGAATAAAGCCTATTTTTGTTTACTTGTGGTTAATCTTTGGAGGTACATGATGTAGATGTGTAGAATCATGCATTTGCTGTTGTAATAGTGTTCAGATCAGGTAAATGAAGTTTTGCTGTGATGGGCTCCATGTGGTCCATGGGATATGTGTCCTAATCTAGTCTGGATCTATAGCATCCTTTGCTGCAGTCTGAGGGTGTAATGTTCAGCATTTGACACAGGGATGTACGTTTAGCATTTGTAGATTACCATCTTTGTCCTACACTGATGCACATCTGGTGGGCTTACCACTGTCCAATGTTCCTAGTACCCTGACTGTGTGCCCGTCTCCAATGGACATGCAGTTTAGCACATCAAATTTGGAGGACTCATCTGTGTACACAGTGCAAGTTGCTTGACACGTGTCTTGGGTGTATGCAGATGACTGACGTGACACTCCCGTGCCCAGGCTGATATGAGCAGAGCCTTCAGTGTGTTGTAGTTGTTGACTCACTGACCGAGTGTTCTGCTGACATGTTTGAGTCATGCACAGACAAGGTATGGCACAGCTGACCTTCCACAGGAGTGGAGTGCCCTCATGGCAGTGTGTGATTCCGTGATTTAGGCTGTGCCCATGTTGTGTGTTGTGTAGGCATGTCTGTGCGTGTTCCCTTCTCCTTTTCCTACACAGGCTGTGTCCCTACGGATGTTCCTGTTTGTGATGCTTGCTGAGTTGTTCTGTGTTCATCCAGCATCTTGGACCTGGTTACTCCGGGATGTGGGTGCATGGCAAACTAATGTTCATGAGGTTGTCATCCCTAGTTGTCTTTGTTGTCAGGGCTGGGGATGTGGGCAAACGCAGATGGGACACAGTCAGGATTCCTCTTGGCACTTGTTGGTTACACGAGTAATGTGATTTTCTGTTTGTGTATGCTTTCAGTGATTATGACACGTTGTGTGTGTGACTGCTGCCACTCCTCAGGGTCAGAGCTGCAATGTTGGAAGTTGTCTATGTATGTCCTTTGTAGGTCAGCTTGGCTTCTTCATTGGTGTGTGACTATGGCCAGGATCCCATTGTTTGGGGTGGATTTCACGTCATGCCCATGTACGGCATACTGTGCAGTGTGTCAGACATTCACAAGTATTGTTGACTGGCCATGTGTGATGGGTTTCTGCACCTTATTTCCCCCCACCACCCCTGGGAATGTCATGGGTACATGTGCAATGTCAGCAGTCCATGTGAGCTTCAACGCTGCACATTGGTGGAGTTCAAGGTGTGTGGCTTTGAGTGTGTGCAAATGTGAGTTGTTGCACGGCTGGGGCACTACCTCCATATTTTCCTTGGCTGGCAGGCCGTGCTGAGTGCTTTGTGCTTGTATAGGTGTGATGGTAGTTTGTTGCTCAGGACACATGGCTGTGGTTCACAGTGTGGATGACATCTACCTTTGTCATCACAGTGTGATTGTCATGCAGGCTAGTGTCACCACAATGTGGGGTCCCTGGGGGAGTGCTGTGGTGGTTCGGTCTCTTGCTGTGTGTGTTGCTGTTCCTACAAGCTTGTGTGACATGTGTAATTTGGGCTCCCTCTCATCTCACAATGCCTGTTTGCCCACATAGGGGAATCCAATCCATGAGTTACTTTTGTTTGTGACTGTGTTGACATCTGTGTATCAGTGAATCTGGCCTCCTCATGGTTTGTGTGTTTGCCTGGGGACACTGGCACACAACCCACCTGTTGTGTATGATATGCAGTGTGAGTCTGCCTGTTTGTGTTTGTGCTTTTGCACCACTGCATTGGCATATCTTTAGTTTGCCATTGGCTGTATGTTGTTTGTTGGCTTTCCCCTGCTGGCCCTGGGACTGCTAGGTCATCAGTCAGCACATTGATCATGCTTAGTATGTCCCATTGCTGCCATGGTGTGGTATTTTTTCACCTGACATCTACAGTCTCCACAGGATATCTACATGTGTGTGTCCATTGGTGCTGATATGTGGGTCTGCATTATGATGCTCACTTCTGTCATTGTGTTATTTGTGAATGTAGACAATGTGGGCCCCCATGGCTGATGTTTGTGTTCACATGGCCAGAACGATGTGTCATTGGCACTGCACTGCTTGCCTCACACAATCTATGTTGCTATGGGACACAAGCACTACAATGCCACTGTAGTGTTTGGTGTTGTGTGGCCAGGAATAATCCCTGCAGTTATGTTTTTGCAGCTTTCACCAGGACTACACTTCCCTTTTGGGCACTGTGGTGATGGGGCTTTGGGCCCCATTGCCACACTGTTCAAAATGTGCTTCAGCTATGGAGCACACACTTCCCTTTGGGCACTGTGGTGATGGGGCTTTGGGCCCCATTGCCACACTGTTCAAAATGTGCTTCAGCTATGGAGCACACACTTACCTTTTGTGCACTGTGGTGATGGGGCTTTGGGCCCCATTGCCACACTGTTCAAAATGTGCTTCAGCTATGGAGCACACACTTACCTTTTGGGCACTGTGGTGATGGGGCTTTGGGCCCCATTGCCACACTGTTCAAAATGTGCTTCAGCTATGGAGCACACACTTACCTTTGGGCACTGTGGTGATGGGGCTTTGGGCCCCATTGCCACACTGTTCAAAATGTGCTTCAGCTATGGAGCACACACTTACCTTATGGGCACTGTGGTGATGGGGCTTTGGGCCACATTGCCACAGTGGTCATGGTCTGCTTGCATTGTGTAGGCCACACACACAATTATGTGTGACACATGTGTTAGGGGGTCACATTGTATGTTCAATGTCATGTTCAGTGTTGTATGCATTTGACACAGACCACACACGCTTGTCATGGTGTTGGAGGCTGGGATGTAATTTACAGACAGTCCTTATGTGGGAGTATGCTAGTTGTGTCATGCATTACCCTTCCTATGAGTAGGGGTGGTTGTAGTGACAGGCATCCAGCCCCCCCATGAGTCGGGATGGTAGTAGTGGTAGGCATCCAGCCCCCCATGAGTGGGGATGGTAGTAGTGGTAGGCATCCAGCCCCCCATGAGTGGGGATGGTAGTAGTGACAGGCATCCAGGCCCCCTGGGTAGGGGTGGTAGTAGTGACAGGCATCCATCCCCCTAAGGGTGGGTATGGTAGTAGTGGCAGGCATCCAGGCCCCCTGGGTAGGGGTGGTAGTAGTGGTAGGCATCCAGCCCCCATGAGTGGGGATGGTAGTAGTGGTAGGCATCCAGCCCCCCATGAGTGGGGATGGTAGTAGTGACAGGCATCCAGGCCCCCTGGATTGGGGTGGTGGTAGTGGCAGGCATCCATCCCCCCATGAGTGGGGATGGTAGTAGTGGTAGGCATCCAGCCCCCCATGAGTGGGGATGATAGTAGTGGTAGGCATCCAGCCCCCCATGAGTGGGGATGGTAGTAGTAGTAGGCATCCAGCCCCCCATGAGTGGGGATGGTAGTAGTGACAGGCATCCAGGTCCCCTGGGTAGGGGTGGTAGTAGTGACAGGCATCCATCCCCCTAAGGGTGGGTATGGTAGTAGTGGCAGGCATCCAGGCCCCCTGGGTAGGGGTGGTAGTAGTGGTAGGCATCCAGCCCCCATGAGTGGGGATGGTAGTAGTGGTAGGCATCCAGCCCCCATGAGTGGGGATGGTAGTAGTGACAGGCATCCAGGCCCCCTGGATAGGGGTGGTGGTAGTGGCAGGCATCCATCCCCCCATGAGTGGGGATGGTAGTAGTGGTAGGCATCCAGCCCCCCATGAGTGGGGATGGTAGTAGTGACAGGCATCCAGACCCCCCTGGGTAGGGGTGGTAGTAGTGACAGGCATCCATCCCCCTAAGGGTGGGTATGGTAGTAGTGGCAGGTATCCAGGCCCCCCTGGGTAGGGGTGGTGGTAGTGGTAGGCATCCAGCCCCCCATGAGTGGGGATGGTAGTAGTGGTAGGCATCCAGCCCCCCATGAGTGGGGATGGTAGTAGTGACAGGCATCCAGGCCCCCCTGGGTAGGGGTGGTAGTAGTGACAGGCATCCAATCCCCTAACGGTGGGTATGGTAGTAGTGGCAGGCATCCAGGCCCCCCTGGGTAGGGGTGGTAGTAGTGGTAGGCATCCAGCCCCCCATGAGTGGGGATGGTAGTAGTGGTAGGCATCCAGCCCCCCATGTGTGGGGATGGTAGTAGTGACAGGCATCCAGGCCCCCCTGGATAGGGGTGGTGGTAGTGGCAGGCATCCATCCCCCCATGAGTGGGGATGGTAGTAGTGGTAGGCATCCAGCCCCCCATGAGTGGGGATGGTAGTAGTGACAGGCATCCAGGTCCCCCTGGGTAGGGGTGGTAGTAGTGGCAGGCATCCAGGCCCCCTGGATAGGGGTGATGGTAGTGATAGGCATCCAGCCCCCCATGAGTGGGGATGGTAGTAGTGGTAGGATTCCATCCCCCTAAGGGTGGGTATGGTAGTAGTGGCATGCATCCAGCCCCCCCGGATAGGGTTGGTGGTAGTGGCAGGCATCCATCCCCCTTAGGGTGGGTATGGTAGTAGTGGCAGGCATCCAGGCCCCCTGGGTAGGGGTGGTAGTAGTGGTAGGCATCCATCCCCCCATGAGTGGGGATGGTAGTAGTGGTAGGCATCCAGCCCCCCATGAGTGGGGATGGTAGTAGTGACAGGCATCCAGGCCCCCCTGGGTAGGGGTGGTAGTAGTGGTAGGCATCCAGCCCCCCATGAGTGGGGGTGGTAGTAGTGACAGGCATCCAGGCCCCCTTGGGTAGGGGTGGTAGTAGTGCTAGGCATCCAGCCCCCATGAGTGGGGATGGTAGTAGTGGTAGACATCCAGCCCCCCATGAGTGGGGATGGTAGTAGTGGTAGGCATCCAGCCCCCCATGAGTGGGGATGGTAGTAGTGACAGGCATCCAGGCCCCCTGGATAGGGGTGGTAGTAGTGGCAGGCATCCAGGCACCCCTGGGTAGGGGTGGTAGTAGTGGCAGGCATCCAGCCCCCTATGGGTGTGTTTGGCATTGGTGTTGGCCATCCCACCCCTATGGTTCTGCTGTTGCTGGTGTACGTTATTTGTGCATCCCTATGTGTGTGTGACATATTTCGTGTACTTGTGGTTTGTTTGTATTGTTGGTGTTTGACTTACCGTCTGCGCCGTACGCGTCCGTGCCAGTCCCGGTAATAGATGTAGAGTATAGGTAGGACCTGCGCAATGGGATTCATGCTTGGATCGTCTCGTTCGGGTTTCTCGTGTCTTCGAGTCGTACTCGTAGCAGGCTTGTTCGTCTCGTAGCCGTGGATCGTCTTGTGGCACGAAACGGAGCTTATGTACGGCTCGCCCGGATGCTCAAACGTGCCGGACGTAGCGACGAGTTCGGCGCGTACGGAAGATGCATCGTACTAGTCCGGCCGGAAGGTGCTGTGTATTTGGTTCCATGCGACTCGATTCGGCATTTACGGATCCGGCTCGGGCGGGGTACAGGAGCTGGAATGGGTAAGTACGGCTCGCTCGGAATCTGGGCTGTTATGCGCATCGTACTTGTTCGTTCAGTAGAGTGTTCGAGTCGGTCGGAAAACACGCGTTCGGCTCGTATTTTTTCCGGACGAATACTGTTAGGTGCGCTTCCGGCTGAGATCGGAATCGGCCCCTCTGTGTTTGAAAATACCACTTTTAGAAAGTGGGTATTTTCTTGCCTAACTATCCAAGCCTACCTCTGCTAGGTTGTGTATTCCTTGTCTGGGTTTGTGAGTGACAGGGGCTGGGGGACTCCAGGAGACAGGGTGAGTCAGCACAGGGCTGAATAGAGAGATCTGCATCCAGAGTGGAGGGAGGAGTTGCACCTGGGTCTCAATAGGGCTGTGTCTGCCTTCCACAATGCTGGCTCCACCTCCTGCCGGGCGGCTGAGCACTCTGCCCCACATTCTGAAAGGAAAGAAGGAGTCCTGTAAACAAAGTGCTCCAGGACTGACCAGAACTGGTTTTGGACTAGGCAAAGGCCTCTCTGCCTCCAGAGAACAAAGAGAAAAGGTGTATAAAAAGGGGACCCAGACCCCAAGGAAATTAGATCACTTTTGGGAAACAAGAAGAAACCTTTGCTGAGGAGCGGAACCAAGAAGAAACTGAGGAGAAGACTATCCCTAAACTGAGAGGGATCTGTCTGCAGTGGTTGCCTGACTGCCAAAGAAAGGAGAAGGGAACTTTGTGTGTACTTTCATCAACTTGTGAAGGATCTCCAAGGGCTTGATTTTAGAGCTTGCCTCCTGCTGAAGTCTCAGGGACAACAGACTTCACCCACCAGCTCCCCCTGTATTCCCTTGCTGGGAATTTGGACCTTCTGACACACTTGCGTGTCTCTGGGAGCTGGAAGCGCGACTCAACTCGAAGAAGCATGTCGCCGCAGCCGCTGAGTCTCGCATCGCCGGAGAAGAGTGTCGACGTCGCATCAGATGCCAGCGCATCCCCGAAGAAACGCGCCGCATCCTTCGAAGCGCCTCGCAGCACCGGAGAAGAGTGTCACCATCGCATCAGACGCCGTCGCATCCCCGGGGCAGAGCATCGACCTCGCATCAGACGCCGACGCATCGCAACACGAGGCGCGCCCCGCATCCCAGGAGAAGATCGTCGACCTCGCATCAGATGCCGTCGCATTGCCAGGGAAGCGTGTCGCAGGGCCTGTCGCGGCTCCAAAGACTCATCGAAATCGCCGCACGGCCGTCGGGCGTGCACGCATCACCTCTTCGTTGTCGCAACATCAAGAAGACGCCACTTTGTTTCTTTTGCACCAGATCTTCAACCATCACCGTCCTTGCGTGTAAGGGACTACCGCATCACCTTCCCTGCAACACTTTTCGTTGCCCTGCGTTACGCATCTTAAGGTACATTGAACTCAAAGTGTCGCATTTTCATTTAAAGAGACTCAAGCTAATTCTACCATCTTTAAAGTACAGTATTGTGGATTATTTTTGTCGTTTATGGTCTTGTGGTAAATCTATATAAAAGATACTTATTTTTATAATACAACCTGTGTGGTGTCCATTTGTAGTGTTGTCACTGGATTACTGTATGAGTTCACAAATGATTTACACACTGCCTCTGAACTAAGCCTGTCTGCTCGTGCCAAGCTACCAAGAGGGTGAGCAGGGGTTATTTCACGAGTGTACCCTCTTACCCTGACTAGAAGCAAGGGTCCCTATTTGGACAAAGGTACCTACCTCTGCCAACTAGAGACCCCCAGTTCTAACATTGGTGGTCAGCGGTGGGGATTCTGGACTTGCATTTGTGACTCATGTACAGTGATTGGTGAACACTACCTAGTGAGTGCAGACCAAAACGCAACCACATACTTTTGGTAGATATTCTTTTTTGGGACTTTCTATTTTTGCTAAAAACTGCCCAGTTTAATCACCATGGATACAGCAGCATCCATAGTATCTGTTGATAATGATTGGGAGGAGGAGAAACTGGAATGCTACACCATTAACCAGCTCAAGCACTTCTGCATGAAGTTCAAAGTTTCTATGACCGGAATCACCAAGAAGGATGATTTCCGAAAGGCGCTGAGGGCCTGGGTTGAAGCAAGGAATACCCCTGAGAATGAGGAGGGGGCTGAGAATGCAGATGAGCAGCTGGATGGGCCAGTGGGTCCAGGGGAGAGGAGAGCATCTTCCCCCTTAGGTAGCAGTGTTTCTGCCCGAGGTCTGTCCCCAGAAGAGCTGGAGGACAGAGAAAAGAGTAGGATGCATGAGATGGAGCCGACCAAGCTCAAGTTCAAGGGGCAGTTGGAATTTGAATTGCAATCTAGAAAGTTGGCCTTAGAAGAGAAAAGAATGGATCATGAGCATGAAAAAAGTTTGAGGGAGATGGAGTTTAGAGCCAAGAAGTTAGAGATTACTCCCTCTGGTGGCAGCACACCATCAGTGCCTATTGAGGCTAGGGTGTATATTCCTAAGGATGTGGTTAAGGAGTTTTAAAAAAATGATGATATTGGGCAATGGTTCAAGGCCTATGAGGTAGCCATGACTTCCCACCGTGTCCCTGAGAAGGATTGGGGAGCGGGGTTGTGGGGTCGGTTCCTTAGTGAGGGTCAGGATACTTTGTTGGACTTGCCATCTGAAGTATATAATTCCTACAGCCACATGAAGAATGCATTGATGACCAGGTATGGGTTAACTCCTGAACTCTATAGGCAGAGGTTCAGGAACTGTAAGAAGATTGAAGGCAGTACCTGGGTTGAATATGTGACCTTTTTTGCAGCGCCTTGGATGGTTGGGTAAAGGGTAGCAAAGCAAATGATTTTCAGGCGCTCTTTGATTTGATTGCATGGGAGCACTTGTCCAGTAATTGTTTTCCTGAGCTACGCCAGCACCTGATTGACAGTAGGCTGACTAACCCTAGGCAGCTTGCTGAGGAGGCAGACCGCTGGGTGAGCACCCGGGTCCACAAGGGTCACGTGGGAGACTCTGCCAAGGGTGGGCAGGGTCCCCAGCAGAGGAGTGTGGGGGACAAGGGTAAACAGAGGGAGTTCCAGAGAGGGCCCCAAAGTAAACCCCAAGGGAACCAAGGGAAAGGTTCCCAGCCTCCCCCTGAGAATAAGCATGGGGCCCCGACAGGTCCACCTGTTCATAGGGGACCCCTGGTGTGCTACAAGTGTGGCGCCCTAGGCCACAAGGCCAATGATCCCCGTTGCCCTTTGTTTGGAAAGCCAGCACCACCTGGTGCAGTCCCCCGGCAATTGGCTAGTGTAGCCCTGGGGGTGGAGATGGGTGCCCAAGGTGGGCGGGATCCTGTAGTATTGTCCCTTGTCTCATTAGGAGACTCTGAGATGATCCCTAGGATCCAACTGCCTGAGAACACTAAGAAGTACAGGCAGTGGGTGACCATCAATGGCATAGGGTGGAGGCTCTGAGAGACACAGGAGCCAGTGTGACAGCTGTCAAGTGTCACCTGGTGTCTAAAGAGCAGGTGGTCCCTGATGCATTCTATCCAGTTGTTGCCGCTGACAACACAGAGAGCCACTGCAAGGTGGCTCAGGTTCCCTTTGAGTGGGGGGGTCTCTGGTACTCTTCAAGTAGCTGTGAGGCCAGCCATGCCTGTTGACTGTTTGTTAGGGAACGATTTGGAGAGCTCCCCTTGGGCTAAGGTGGAGCGGAGTGCTCATTTGGAGATGTTGGGCTTGCCTGATTGGGCGTGTGTGACCACCCGGTCCATGGCAGCCAGAGGTGTTCAAGAGGACCTGGAGCCTGAGAGGGAGGCCCAGGTGCCTGCCAGAGAGAGAAGAGGCAGGGAGCACGGGAAACTGGCCCCCGAAGTTCCCACGGTCCAGGAGGAGGCAGACACTGAGGGGGATGCCCTGGAGCCTACAGGGGAACAGGTAGCTGAACTGGGGGACCTGCCTGAGCTGACACATTGGCAGCAAGATGGAGGACCCTCCAGGGAGGAGTTCTGCGAGGAGCAGAACAGGTGCCCTTCTCTCGTGGGTCTGAGGCAACAGGCCACAGACGAGGCAGCAGGTGATCAGTCTGGATCACACTGGATCTACTGGGAGAATGGTCTCCTGTAAAGCGAGCCTAAGGTTGCTGAGCCTGGGTCAGCCCGTGTGCTGGTGGTACCCCAGTGCTTCAGAGCCTTCCTACTGGGTTTGGCTCATGATGTACCTTTAGCAGGACATCTGGGGCAGGATAAGACCTTTGAAAGGCTTGTCACCCATTTCTTTTGGCCCCAGATGCGCAGGAGTGCCGCCACTCACTGCAGGACCTGTCAGACTTGCCAGGCAAGTGGAAAGAGTGGGAGGAAGCAGAAGGCTCCTCTCCAGCCATTCCCTGTAGTCAGCACCCCCTTTGAACGGGTGGGTATTGACATTGTGGGGCCACTGGACCCCAAGACAGCCATGGGCAACAGGTTTATCCTGGTCTTGGTGGACCATGCCACCCGGTATCCTGAAGCCATCCCTCTGAGGACAGTGACGGCCTCCGTGGTGGGACGGGCACTGATGGAATTTTCTCCCGTGTGGGGTTCCCTCAAGAGGTGGTGCCTGACAGAGATACTAACTTTATATCCAAGTATATGAAGTCCCTGTGGCAGGAGTGCGGTGTAACGTACAAGTTCACCACTCCTTACCACCCCCAAGGAAATGGGTTGGTTGAGAGATTCAACCGGACCCTGAAGGGCATGATTATGGGTCTGGAAGAACCCATGAGGCGTAAATGGGATGTCCTCTTGCCATGCCTTCTTTTTGCATACCGTGAGGTGCCACAGAAGTCTCTAGGGTTCAGCCCCTTTGAGCTCCTGTATGGTCACCCAGTGAGAGGACCTCTGAGTTTGGTCAAGGAAGGCTGGGAGCAATCTCCCAGGATGTATATAGCTACATGCTGGCCTTCAGGAACCAAACTAGGCGTTTCAGGCAACTTGCTGAGGCAAATCTGGAAGCCAGCCAGGAGGAAATGAAGCGGTGGTACGACCAGAATGCCACTCTGGTTGAGCTTCAACCTGGACAGAAAGTGTGGGTCATGGCCCCAGTGAAGCCCTGTGTGCTCCAGGATAAGTGGACCGGACCCTTTGAGGTGGTGGAGCACAAGAGTCCTGTTACCTACTTGGTGGACATGTGGTCTCCCAGGAACCCCTTGCGGGTCCTGCACGTCAACCGCCTGAAGCCCCACTTGGAGAGGTCCCAAGTGGGCATGCTCTTAGCTACAGATGCTGGGATGGAGGAGGAGACCGAGCCTCTTCCTGACCTCCTGTCAGCCCAAGAGCAAGATGGATCAGTGGAGGGTGTGAACCTCTCTCCCTCCCTGACACCTGAGCAGCAAGGTGACTGTCGCCAACTGTTGGGGCAGTTTCCTGACCTGTTCTCCCTGGTTCCTAGTGTCACTAACAGGTGCGTCCATGATGTGGACACTGGGGACAGTCTTCCTGTCAAGCACAAGGCTTACAGGGTGACTGACAGGGTGAGAGCTTGCATCAAGGAGGAGGTCTCCAAGATGTTTGCATTGGGGGTAATTGAGTCCTCTCACAGCCCTTGGGCCAGCCCAGTGGTCTTGGTCCCAAAGGCTGCCGCGCCTGGTGCCACACCCGAACTCCGGTTCTGTGTGGACTACCGAGGACTCAATTCCGTCACCAGGACTGACGCACACCCCATCCCCAGAGCTGATGAGCTCATAGATCGGTTAGGGGCTGCCCGGTACCTCAGTATGTTTGACCTAACGTCTGGGTACTGGCAGATCGCCTTGACTGATGGGGCAAAGGAGAGGTCAGCATTCTCCACACCAGATGGGCACTACCAATTCCGGGTGATGCCCTTTGGGATGAAGCATGCCCCTGCCACCTTTCAGAGGTTGGTCAACCAGGTGTTGGTTGGACTGGAAGAGTTCAGTGCCGCCTACCTGGATGACATCGCAGTGTTCAGCGCCAGTTGGGAAGAACATCTGCGCCACCTCTGGGAAGTGTTGATGGCGCTGCGGAGGGCAGGCCTCACAATCAAGGCGAGTAAGTGCCAGATTGGGCAGGGTTCCGTGGTGTACTTGGGACACCAGGTTGGGAGCAGCCAGGTGGCGCCCCTACAGCCCGAGATAGATACCATTCTGGCTTGGGAGCCCCCCAAGACCCAGACAGCGGTGAGAGCCTTCCTAGAACTCACCGGGTATTACAGGAGATTTGTCAAGGGGTATGGCAGCATGGTTGCACCCTTGACAGAGCTGACTTCCAGGAAGCAGCCCAAGAGAGTGATTTGGACTGACACCTGTCAACAAGCTTTTGACACCTTGAAGACAGCCATGTGCACGGCGCCCGTGCTCCTGGCCCCCAACTTCTCCAAAGAGTTTATAGTTCAGACAGACGCTTCAGAGCATGGTGTGGGGGCTGTTTTGTCACAGATGAAGGAGGAGGGCCTAGACCAACCTGTAGCCTTCCTTAGCAGGAGGTTACTTCCACGGGAACAGAGGTGGAGTGCTATTGAGCGTGAGGCATTTGCTGTGGTCTGGGCACTGAAGAAGCTGAGACCATACCTGTTTGGGACTCACTTCCGGGTTCAGACCGACCACAGGCCCCTCAGATGGTTAATGCAGATGAGGGGTGAGAATCCAAAGCTGTTGAGGTGGTCCATTTCCCTACAGGGGATGGACTTCACGGTGGAACACCGCCCTGGTACAGAACACGCCAACGCTGATGGTCTGTCCACATTTTTCCGCCTTAGTGAAGAGAACTCCCTAGAGGTAGGATAGTTCTCCCCACATTTCAGCTGGAGGGGACACGTGTTAGACCTGGCATCCTTGGCGTGGGTCTCCCTTCCATTTTTGATGATGCCTCCAATGTTATTGATCTGTTTTTGCTGGTTTAGATGCTTTGGGCACTGTGCTACTGCTATTCAGTGCCACAGTGCAAGTGCTCCCTATTGTAAATTGATGTATGTATTAGTGACTCCATGATTGGATGATTGGTTTACTTGTCAGTCCCTAGTACAGTGCACTGAGTGTGCCCAGGGCTTCTAACTCCAATACTGCTGGTGGGCTTGCAGCACTGGTTGTGCCACCCACAGAAGCAGCTTGTAAAATGTGTCTCAGGCCTGCCATTGCAGAGCCTGTGTGCAGCCTAGGGCTGCCATGTCGACTTGGTGAGTACACCCACTTACCAGGCCCTAAACCTTCCCTTTACTGCATGTTGGTCACCCCTAAAGTAGGCCCTAGGGCAGGGTGCATTGTAAGTATAAGGTAGGGCATGCCCTGGTGTGTGTGGCATGTCCTAATAGTGAATTACAGCCATTTTCGTTTTTTCATTATTGCAAGGCTACCTGCTCCCCATAGGCCAGAATGGGCAGTTTGATTATTACACCTTATAATCCTAACTGACCCAGGGAACATGGTAGAAAAACGAATTTAGTATGCCTGAACTCAGGGTGATAAAATACATCTTTTAGTAAAGTTGGTTTTAACATTCTGTGTTTGAAAATACCACTTTTAGAAAGTGGGTATTTTCTTGCCTAACTATCCAAGCCTGCCTCTGCTAGGTTGTGTATTCCTTGTCTGGGTTTGTGAGTGACAGGGGCTGGGGGACTCCAGGAGACAGGGTGAGTCAGCACAGGGCTGAATAGAGAGATCTGCATCCAGAGTGGAGGGAGGAGTTGCACCTGGGTCTGAATAGGGCTGTGCCTGCCTTCCACAATGCTGGCTCCACCTCCTGCCGGGCGGCTGAGCACTCTGCCCCACATTCTGAAAGGAAAGAAGGAGTCCTGTAAACAAAGTGCTCCAGGACTGACCAGAACTGGTTTTGGACTAGGCAAAGGCCTCTCTGCCTCCAGAGAACAAAGAGAAAAGGTGTATAAAAAGGGGACCCAGACCCCTAGGAAATTAGATCACTTTTGGGAAACAAGAAGAAACCTTTGCTGAGGAGCGGAACCAAGAAGAAACTGAGGAGAAGACTATCCCTAAACTGAGAGGGATCTGCCTGCAGTGGTTGCCTGACTGCCAAAGAAAGGAGAAGGGAACTTTGTGTGTACTTTCATCAACTTGTGAAGGATCTCCAAGGGCTTGATTTTAGAGCTTGCCTCCTGCTGAAGTCTCAGGGACAACAGACTTCACCCACCAGCTCCCCCTGTATTCCCTTGCTGGGAATTTGGACCTTCTGACACACTTGCGTGTCTCTGGGAGCTGGAAGCGCGACTCAACTCGAAGAAGCGTGTCGCCGCAGCCGCTGAGTCTCGCATCGCCGGAGAAGAGTGTCGACGTCGCATCAGATGCCGGCGCATCCCCGAAGAAGCGCGCCGCATCCTTCGAAGCGCCTCGCAGCACCGGAGAAGAGTGTTGACGTCGCATCAGACGCCGTCGCATCCCCGGGGCAGAGCATCGACCTCGCATCAGACGCTGACACATCGCAACACGAGGCGCGCCCCGCATCCCAGGAGAAGATCGTCGACCTCGCATCAGACGCCGTCGCATCGCCAGGGAAGCGTGTCGCAGGGCCTGTCGCGGCTCCAAAGACTCATCGAAATCGCCGCACGGCCGTCGGGCGTGCACGCATCACCTCTTCGTTGTCGCAACATCAAGAAGACGCCACTTTGTTTCTTTTGCACCAGATCTTCAACGCATCACCGTCCTTGCGTGTAAGGGACTACCGCATCACCTTCCCTGCAACACTTTTCGTTGCCCTGCGTTACGCATCTTAAGGTACATAACTCAAAGTGTTGCATTTTCATTTAAAAAGACTCAAGCTAATTCTACCATCTTTAAAGTACAGTATTGTGGATTATTTTTGTCGTTTATGGTCTTGTGGTAAATCTATATAAAAGATACCTATTTTTATAATACAACCTGTGTGGTGTCCATTTGTAGTGTTGTCACTGGATTACTGTATGTGTTCACAAATGCTTTACACACTGCCTCTGAACTAAGCCTGTCTGCTCCTGCCAAGCTACCAAGAGGGTGAGCAGGGGTTATTTCAGGAGTGTACCCCCTTACCCTGACTAGAAGCAAGGGTCCCTATTTGGCAAAGGTACCTACCTCTACCAACTAGAGACCCCCAGTTCTAACAATTAACTACTATTATCTTTAAAAGAGATGATGAGGGAGGTATTTGATTATAGTGCAATTAGAATCATACTGCTGTGTATGGTTCCTTGAAAGAAGTTTAAAGGGTTCTGGGTCAGAGCATCCATAAAATGTCGATGTTGGGCAAACAGGTTACAGATGTGATACCGTTGTGATAATGACTGCTTGAGGTATTTTCTGGTGGGGACATTAGCAAAGTTTTATATAAACATAAAACTGACTCCAGACTCATCACAGAAGGTGCATTTATGGTTCACTCAATCAAAAAAAGAGAATGGCTCGGATGTAGCATTGTAATGTGTTGTAATGATTCAAAGTGCCTAACTGTTCCATCTCCATGGTAGCGCTTCTTGCAAGCAGTTGCTGCCAGGGGAATGGACAACCAGCAGCTGGAGTTGGTGGCTCTACTAGAAGAGTAATAAAAGTCTTTAAACTTACCAGTGTCGTTCTTTGTAACACTGGCGACGAGCGACGCTTGCGGGGGAGAAGCCTGCCAGCAACTCTTCCCCTTTTTTGTGAATCCACTGATCTACCTTCTTCTCCACGACGATCGAGTGACCAGGGAAGATGTACCATTCCCCTGAGGATTTCCGACGTCTGCTCCTGCTTTTCCCGTCTTAGTGCGAGCCTCGAGCCAGAATTGGGCAATTTCTAACACTTTTGCCCTTTTCTAACGGTTCTTGCCGCTCGTGACGCTACTCTTGCACTCGCTGATGTGCACAGCCTCAGTAGCGTCGACCCGCGTCATCACGCGTCACGCACGCTACGTTATTTGCGTGCCACCATTTTGTTTGCATCCAATCTCCATGGTAACCACAACACGGAGCAACGCGCTCAGCTTCACAGGTGAAATCGACATTTATGCTTACAAGCGGCATTTATAATTGTAATCGTTTTTTTTGCCACAAGATTATTTTTTACATTTCTATATTCTCCTAAGGATCCTACAGGTACTGTGTTATTTACTAGCTGCAATCTTTATTTTTGATGCTTACAATTGACTTTTCACTGCAACATTTGCTCTGTCTACGTTTATTTAGACTTTTAACCAAAATACATGGCATTTTTCCCTTTTGTTGCTTGATGTTACTTTTCCTTACATGTACCAATTTTGTTGTTTTCCAAACCAATACTCACTTGAATACTGCTATCATGTCTACCACTTCCATGAACTAGCCTCCTCCATTTCTGTGTGAAAAGGGTGAACCATTATTACCATGGAAGAGGTGGAAACTACTTTTGATTCATACTTGGTAGCTATTGGAGGTGAAAAGTTCTCGGCTCATAGGAGACAAACTATTCTCCTTCATAATCTTGGAATAGAAGGACGCAACATATATGAGATTATTGACGTAATTCCTGTTGGTGAAGGTGATGGTGAACCATCTGATGTGTTCGAAATGTCCATAAAAATGTTAGAGATGTATTTTGGGCCACGCATCAAAGTTGTTTTAGAAAGACATACGTTTTTCATGAGAACCCAAGAAACTAATGAGAAGGTTGGGAACTATATAACTTCTCTAAATACACTAGCACGCACCTGTGAGTTTGGTGACCTTACTGACTCGTTGATACGTGATCAACTGGTTAGGTGCACCAACAGTTCTAGAGTGCAGGAGAAACTCTTGTCCAGAAACCCTTCCCTCAAGGAAGCCTTAGCCATCGTAGAAGGAATGGAAAACACCTCCGGTTGGGTCAAATAGATGAAGGCTCATAAGGGGACTACTGATGACACTCCAACTCCCAGTAGCATTCATGAGCTAACCTAAAGAGAGACACCTCAAGATTCTGTTGACAACGTCTCTAAAGTGGTGCGTGGAACAAGAGTCAAGCCTTCCATGGACCTTTCTAGGATGAAATGTTATAGGTGTGGGAGTACCAACCACTCCTCTAAATACCCTAACTGCTATGCGAGAAATACAACCTGCCACAAGTGCAGGATTAAAGGTCACTATGCGAGAGTATGCAAGTCTGGTAGCAGAGTACGCACAGTGGAGAATGTCGAGATCGTTAATGACACCTCAAGAACTGTCATGCTAAGTGTCAGAGGTGATGGCATGGTTGATGCAGATCTCATCAGTATGCCGGAGTGCGAGGTGGTAATTGGAGACAAGTTATTTGTGGTTCTAGCAGGCTCCGGATCCCCTTTTACCATGCTGGGCAATGATCTATGGAACAAAACCTTTCCTGAGTTACAACTTTTTGCCCCTGACATTAGCCCAGTCAGTTATGGTGGCTCACATATAGATGTAATTGGGTATGCCATCATGAAGATTCACTTCAAGGGAAGAGAGACCATCGGGAAAATTTATGTTGCCAAACGAGGTGACAACCTCCTTGGGTGGAGACAACAGAGAGACTTGGGGATAATCCTCAATCCTAATGCTCATTATCCATCGGAACAGGTCATGTTGGTTGACCACTCTGCATCCTCTAATAAGTTTTTTGAGGAGTTTCCCCAAGTTTTCTCTGACTACCTTGGTCTGCTTAACGACTTCGAACACCGCATTGTGCTCAAGCAGAGTGCGACACCTGTGGTACACAAGGTTAGGAAGGTCCCCAACATGATGTTGGAACCTCTGAAGAATGAACTTAAGAGATTGATCACCCTTGGTATAATTGAGGAGATCGAATCCTCTGAATGGTTGTCCCCAGTGGTTTTGGCCCCAAAGGATGGAGGGAAAAGTATCAGGATGTGTGTTGATTTGAGGAGTCTAAACAAGTGGATATGGGTAGACTGTCAACCCCTTCCTAATATCTCTGAGTCAATCAGCATGCTTGGTGGTGCTAAGGTTTTCAGTGTGTTAGATTTGTCCTCGGCTTATCACCAAGTTCCCCTCCATCCAGAGTCCAAACACTTAACATCCTTTGTGACACCACTGGGGGCATTCTGTTTCATCAGGATGCTGTTCGGGCTAGCCTCAGCAGCTGCCTGCTTTCAGCGCATCATGAAGAAGATCCTGGGAGACATTTCCAACGTCATGTTCTTCCAGGATGACATCTTAGTTTACGGAAAGGATGACTCGGAGCATGACAGTGTTTTGAGAGCCACTCTACAAAGACTAACTGACAAAGGTTTAACTGTAAATAGACTAAAGTGTAAGATTGGTGTGTCTTCCGTCACATACTTGGGTCATGTCATCTCTGGAGAGGGCATCCGACCCAAATTAGACTTGGCAAGGAGTATTATTGATGCCCCTGCTCCAACAGATAAAGAACAACTGAGGTCTTTTCTTGGCCTCGCCGAGTTTTATTCGAAGTTTGTTCAGGGTTTCGCCTCCACTGTTGAACCCATTAGAGCTCTTCTGATAAAAGCAACACACTTTACCTGGTCACCTGAGTGTGTTGCAGCTTTTAACTCTATCTAACTGGCAATAAGTAAAATGCCAACCCTTGGCCATTTTGACACCACAAAAAAAACAGTCCTTACAACTGACACTAGCTTGTGTGGCCTTGGGGCGGTGCTTTCCCAGATTGAAGGAGGCGAGGAGAAAGTTGTTGCATTCACCTCTAGAGCGTTAAAGAAGCCTGAACATCAGTATTCGTGCATTGAGAGGGAGGCTTTGGCCACAGTGTGGGCGATAAAACATTTTAAGTTTTACTTTGTGGGGCATTCCCTTCTCAGTGAGATCAGATCATCGCCCTTTAGTTCAAGTATTCTCGTGTGTGGCGAGTGAGAGACTTACACCCAGACTTAAGCGTTGGAGCGAGGGGTTGGAAGAATACAATTTTCAAGTACATTATCTTCCTGGTTCTGCCAACAAAGCGGCGGATTATTTGTCAAGATTGCTTATTGAGGGGGGCGTGGCCAAGCAGCGGAGCGCAATGGCCGCTTAATTCGCTAGCTCCATACATCCTGTCTCCCCTGCGTCTATCCGTTACTCTAATCCAGCCCCCAAGAGAAGGACACCGTGTCGGAAGGCGAGTGTAACCGTTGCTGGGAACTCCCGAGCTTGAAACTCGACTGCAGCCAAAGTTGCGAGTCCCGTTTGCCGAGGGCCTGCGACGGTGCCTGAGCCGGGGACTGAAGTGTGGGAGACAGCCGCGAGGGGAACCGAGAGAGGTGGCCCGCTTCGGCGACGGGACCCCGGAGCCGAACTGCACCATCAGAAGGAAGCATCGCCGGGACGGTTGGCGCCCACAAGACCCGTGAGAAAGTCCATCGGCCGACGGAGGGGTGGCGGCGGAGCCGAGAGTGACATCCAGCTTATCCCAGTGCAGAGTCGGAAGGGAAGTGAGGCCTGTGAAGCATCGTGACAATGATCAGGCTCCCGCTGCATAACGGGAGGGACGGTGAGGAGCGGCGGGGTGCCAGTAGTGGTATTGCCCTCTCTCTTCTAGGACTCAGCCCGCCCTCCCCAAGCCCAATCCGGCGGCATACCAGAGACCCTTCCCCCCCCAGGGTGACGGCGCCAAACATTATAAGGGAGAGCCCGGGTTTGCTTAGAGGCGCAGCTGCGCAACTGAGGGAGTCTGGGACGCAGCTGAGTAGACTGAATGATGAGTCTCTGGGGGTATGAAGACAGGAGGGCGGACTGAGCCACAGTGCATATGCATCACTGCCCGTAGTGGGGGACCGAGCCTGCCGCCTGAGAGCAACCCTCAACCTTGAATGAAACGCACGTGAGGGGCACGGAACTGCACCATTAATCCCGCCAGACCTACTACTTGGCGGACCGATTAGCTCGTGGCCTCCAGTGATTAAGAGACGACCCTGCACCAAGTGACGTAACGCTGAGAACAGGGAGTGAAAGAGGCCGTGTCACAGGGTCCTGGGTCTACGCAGACGTCAATATGGAGAAGACCAACACAACAGGGGCAAAGGGCTCCAAAACGGTCCAAACTAACAAACTCGATCGATACGCCTTCCCCAAGGACACGTTGCAGGAACCCCACACCAGAGGTAAATCCGCGGGTGACCCGGGAGGAGAAAATCAGGAGTTGACCCTGAAAGACGTAATGGAAGCGATAACTGGTATTAAGACTTCTCTGGAACACAAGATGGATTCCATATCGATCGACGTAAACCTTATCCGAGCAGACCTTAACAAACTCAATGAGAAGGTCAAGCAAGTGGAAATCACGGCTACAAGCCTGGTTGGGGATGTCATACAACTCCAGGGAGATGTCCGTGACCTGCAGACCTTCCGCAAATTTGCTGAATACAAACTGGACGATTATGAAGGGCGGCTCCGGCGGAACAATGTACGGGTTCTGGGCATGCCGGAGAGGGCGGAGGGGTAGGTGCCGGACCTCTTCGTAGAAGACCTTATCCTTAAGCATCTTCAACCCAAAGGCCTCAGCAAATTCTTCATCATCGAAAGGGCGCACAGGGTCCCAGGGGGACGCCCGAAGCCGGGGGCCACTCCACGCCCAATATTGGTGAGAGTCTTGAATTTCAGGGACAGAGACGTGATTCTCCAGAACGCCAGGACAGAGCCTCCTCTTCGCTACGACAACACCGAAATCACCTTCTTTCCAGACTTCACACAAATGGTACAGCGGCAGAGAAGATCCTTCTTGACAGAGAAAAAGAGGCTCAGAGAGAGAGGATTTAAATACGCAATGCTGTTCCCTGCGTGCCTTCGCGTGGAGGCTGAGGGGCGAGCCTGGTTCTTCGAACAACCGGAGATGGCCTCGGACTGGCTTGAAAGCCGGCTAGACCACAACTCTGGCCGTCGTGGCAGTGGCGAGGAGTCGGCCTCCCAGCCGAAGGGATGACGGAGCCTGCTATGATGATGGGGCCTCATCGGACCTACATTAGTCCTCAGATGTGTTGAGTCAGGTACCGGGGACACATGGCTGCTACTACTCGCCAGGAGTCCTCTCCTAGCCATCGGTATTTAGACCTGTTAATCATGACTTTTCTTGGGCAGTGCACTGTGGCAGTTGGGGTAGGGGTGACAGGGGGACGGAGTAATGCGCCCCACCTATATCTACTTTTAGTTAATTAATAGGGCGACAGGCACTCTGCAAGTTCCAAATGGGCAGTTCCACGCCCAGAGTGCAGGGAAGCGGGGTGGGGGATTGTTGGGTTGGGGGTTTGGGTTTGTTTAAGGTTGTGGTTTTAACATCGACAATACATGTTGACTCCGTTGCAGAGGATGCAAGGACTTACTCTGGACTCAATGAATACGCAGTGGGACAAGAGTGCCAAAATACTGAGCTGGAATGTTAACAGGCTTGGGGATAAGGTCAAACGAAGTGTGGTCCTTCAATGTATTAAAAGGCAGGCCCCTGATGTAGTTTTGCTTCAGGAAACACATTTGGTGGGTAACTCATGTAAAGCAATGCAAAGAGGGGGTTACAAAATGGTAGCGCATGCAGGATTCACGACTAGCTTGCGGGCGTGGGTATTATGTTGAAAAACTCATTCCCGCTCGCCATAAGCTCTACGTGGACTGACGACCAGGGCAGATATATAGGAATTACGGGTACATGGAAGGGACGCACCATCACTCTAGTGTCAGTCTACATACCACCTGGCCTGCAAGCTACTACATTTAAGCACTTGGGCGCTATTTTACTCGCGTTGCCAGACGGCTTGCTAGTGTTGGGGGGCGACCTCAACTCAGTAGTCTTGGGCACATTAGACCGCCATCCTCCACGTGAGATAGGGCCGTCTTCTCGCTGGCTGCCGGACTTTCTTGAGGCCCTGGGGCTAGCTGATGGGTGGAGAACATACAACCCAGATAAAATACAGCACACTTTCCATTCTGGAGCACACCGCAGCCTATCCCGCATAGATTACATTCTAGTACCTGCCCCACAAGTGGCGCACATCCACAAAATTAGGCACTTAGCTAGGGGCATTTCTGATCACTCCCCTATGTGGGTACACATAGTCCTCGACCAAGGAAAGGTGGGTAGACTTGCCCCCATCAGCCCATGGTACCTCCGCGACCCAATAATCCGTAAAGACCTCATCAAAGTCATAGATAATTACCTTTCCAAAACAAAGGGACAGTAGACTCTTCTCAGACTCTGTGGGAAGCCTTTAAGTCAGTAATCCGGGGCCAAGCCTTGTCCCTCATTGCTGGGCTGAAAAAGGACATACAGAAAGATATCGCGGAAGCGTGGCAGAAATCTACCGGATGGAAAGTTAACTGGAAAATGAGATCACACCGGAGACCCTTCACTCGCTACGCCTCAAACAAGACGAATATAAGACGCTAGTAACTGATAGAGCTAGGATTCTGGGGAGGGAAAAGCTGGGCAGAATATACGACCTGGAAGACAAGGCGGGGAAACTCATAGCTTGGCTTGATAAAAAGGAGTGGGCGAGCAGACTGGTGCCGGAGCTCAGAGACTCAGGCAACGTTCCCATTACAGACCCGCAAGATGTTGCAAACCGATTCGCCAGCCATTTTAGTACTATATACACAGCCATAGCCCCATACACTGAAGAGGACTCTCACGACCTTCTGCGAGACATTACACTCCCCACACTCTCGGTAGAGGATCATAACTTTTTGGATAGTGCCCTGACAACAGACGAAATAGCGCAGGCAATCCGTTCATTAAACTGAGGAAAGGCCCTCGGTCCCAATGGCATTCCCATCGAGCTCTACAAGCTCAGGCCTGACAAACTAGCCCCTTATTTAAAAGCCATGTTTGATGAGAGCAAGAAACTGGGGATATTACCAATAGATCAGAGGGTGGCTACTCTCGTCACCATTCACAAAGAGGGTAAATCCAAAACTGACTGTGCCTCGTACAGACCGATCTCGCTCCTAAACGCAGAACACAAAATTCTGGCCAAGCTCCTAGCTAATCGTCTAGTAAAAGTAATTGGGGGCCTGGTACACCCAGATCAATCTGGCTTCATGCCGCACCTAAACACAGCTCTTAAACTGCGCAGAGTCCATGGGGTTCTAGGTAGGGCGGCCATGATTCAAGAACCAGCTATAGTTGTATCCCTGGATGCAACTATGGCATTCGATACCATGGAATGGCCCTACCTCTTGGCCGTGCTTGCAAAGATGGGGTTTGGCCCGGGCTTCACCCAATGGATACGCCTCTTATATAAGGAACCCATGGCGCAGGTTGTGGTAAACAACAAAAATCAGACACTTTGACGCTCAGTCGTGGGACCCGTCAGGGATGCCCGCTTTCGCCTCTCCTGTTTGCCTCGGCCCTGGAACCGCTGGCAGCATGGATCAGAAGAAACCCAGTGATACGATGACTGCGTTGGTCCCCAGAGTGGGAAGACCGTATCTCACTCTACGTGGATGACATATTATTGTACCTAGCCTCTCCCAAGAGGTCGCTGGTGGCAGTTCTAGACATCCTGGCAATATTCGGCAGATACACTGGGTTTTCCGTTATTGGACCAAGTCCCTTCTATATGTCCTCAAGGGAGACCCTCCCTCCCCACCGCGAAACTGCCCAATACAAGTTAGTACAGTGGGCTTTAAATACTTGGGAGTATTTATCTCATTAGATCACACAATCCGTTACAAACACAATCTTCTCCCTCCGTTACAGAGGCTCAAACGAGACATAGCTAGTTGGAAGACACTTCCCCTATCACTATTGGGCAAAGCGGCTCTCTTTAAAATGATGTCCTTACCCCGTTTTTTGTACATCCTGCAGAACTCGTTAGATCCGGTCCCAATGTCATACTTTAGGGAAATCGAAGGACTTCAGAGGGATTTGTTGTGGGATGGGAAGCCACGCATTGCTCTGCACAAGCTCACACTAAACTGGTATGATGGGGGCATCAGCATCCCAGACATGAAGAAATACTACTGGGCGGCACATCTTGCAGCCATTAACCACGGGATATATGGCCGACCCGATGACCCCGCATACAACATGGACAGGTGGCTCCTCCCCTGGGGGAATTATAATAGGGCGCTCTATTCCAAACCTGGCCGGTACCCATTGACGGGCCCTACAAAACACTCAGTCAGCGTCTGGCATGCTGCAACTAGATCCCTTGGATGGGGACATAAACTAACTCTGGCAACTCCACTATGGGACTCCCAACGATTGGGAGATCTATGGAGATCGAAGGGATTCAATAGATGGGAACTCATCGGGATCTCACAAATCAAAGACATGTGGGAGGGGGCGGGGTGAAGAACTTTACCACCCTTCAACAGCAACACGAGCTGGCCGACACAGAACACTTTCGGTATATACAAGTCCACCACGCACTTCAAGCACTTCTCCCAAAAGGTTCCTCCCCTCCTGAGTCATCCCCGTTGGAAGACAGAGTACTCGACGGTCACTTGCCTGAGAAAACCATATCATTAATATATAAGAAATTGATAAACAATATGGTAGATCCCCTCCAACCACTGCGGGAGAAATGGGTAAATGATGGTATTGAAATGGATGATGAAGAATGTCAGGAAGCAGTGTCCTCCCCGAGAGTGGTTGCAATACCGGCACGACTTAGGCTTGTACAGCTCAAAATCCTCCACAGAGTATATGTCATGGGACCCCGATTCATACAGATGGGAAGGGCTGAGGGAGGAGAATGTAGGAGACAGTGCGGCCAACTAGGTACGTTCATGCGCATTATATGGAAATTCGAACACATGCAAACCTACTGGCGAAATATACATGACATTATAACTGAAGTACTCTCTGTTGTCCTTCACCCAGAGGCACGTAGATGCCTCCTGAACATATGGGGACCCACCGACCTGAACATGTACCAGACACAGTGGGTTACACTTGGTTTGATGGTGGCAAAGCGTAACATCGCACAGTTATGGGGAGCGACGCAACCACCTGCAATAGCAGCCTGGAAAAAAGACCTTGACTGGTGCATGCACAGAGAAAAGATGGTCTATGTGTCCCTGGGTTGCCCCAAAAAGTGGTCCCGTATATGGAGCCCGTGGAACTCATACCGAGGGGAGATATGCCGTCCACCGCATAGGATCGAGCGTGACGTTGCCCCCACCCCGTAGCCTTCCCCGCAAGTACAATGGTGTAATGATTGGCTGCTGATTGTCTTAACCATGTGTGGCTATGCTGAATCCTCTGTACTGTATATTTTATGTCGATGACTGTTAATAAAAAGAAGTTTAAAAAAAAAAAGATTGCCTATTGAGGATTGTGCAGATGTTCCAGACTGTGACTCTGCTAGTGTTTGTTGGGTCAGGGAGGCTGCTATTCAAGAATTAGAGTGGGATCAGGCCTTATTGGAGGATGTATTGATTCCTATTGTAACAGGTTTTGTTATCAAAGGGTGGCCTGACAGAAAAGAACTTGACTCTGACCTCTTACCTTTTTGGTCCATCAGAAATGAGCTTACCCTTTGTCAAGGTCAACTCATGTGTGGTGAGAGAGTGATACCCCTGATGCCTTAAGACCAAAGCTTGTCAACCTTGCTCACGAGGGGCACTTAGGTAGAAATCTCACTAAGTCACGTCTCCGTGAAAGGTATTGGTGGCCTAGGATGGATAGTCAAGTTGAGAAAGTAGTTAAGGAGTGCTGTCAGTGTGCTGCCAATGATAAATCCCAGGTTACCAATACCGCTCCTTTGTCACCTGTTGAGGTTCCACATGAGCCTTGGGTCAAGCTTGGTTTGGACCTTATGGGTCCCTTTGAGCTATTGGGTCCCTCAGAAAGATTTGTAATTCTTTTGGTGGATTACTCTTCAAAGTGGGTGTCCACCAAATGCGTGAGTTCTGTCAATACCAGGGTGGTTATTGATTTCCTCAAGGATGAATTTGCTTGTGAAGGCATTCCCAGGTTCCTTGTCACGGACAATGGAGTGCAATTCATCTCACAAGAGATGAAAGTTTTTCTGTGTGATTTTGGCATCATACATCAGAAGACTGCACTTTATGCACCCCAAGCCAATGGTCTTGCGGAACGGATGAACAGGGTTGTGAAAGCGTGTGTGCAGAGGGCAAATGAAATGAGGGTTCCTCTCAAGGGTATCCTTAGGGATACTTGGTGGGCACTTCGCACTTCCCTCAATTCAGTTCTTCAAAAGTCTCCTTTTCAAATATTAAGAGGGAGGGTTGCATTATCCAAACTTAATCCTGGCTGGTTACCTCTCATTGAAGGTCCTGTTTTGGATAAGGAGGAGGTAGGTGCTAGAACTAAGTCCTAACAAGAGAAGTACAAAGAGAGGTTTGATTTTAAGAAATCCACTAAAGCTACGACATGTAAGGTTGGCGAGTGGGTACTTATCAAGGGACCACGGTGGCATAGGAAGGGTATCTCTGAATGTATCGGTCCTTTTGTCATTACTTCTGTCTATAAGAATGTGGTTACTGTCCATAATGGTAATAAGTGGAGCATGTCTCGTCTGGTGAAATTCAGAGGCGATAAATCTTTGTTTCCTTCATGCCCTGATGTTCTGCCAGGTCCTAACTTGCCAAAGGGTGGTTCTCCTCCGGGTTAACGTTCACGAGGTCCTTCTTCAAAGTTTCGTTGTCCTCCAAAGCGTTATGAAGACTATGAAATGTATTGATCTCATTTGTGATGTTTTTGAGTTGATATGGTGTCATGTTTTGACTTGTGCACTTTTTTCCTCTTTCTTCTGTTTTCTTCCTTTTTCCTCCTCTTTCTTCATTTTCTTTTCCTCTTTCTGCTTTTTGTTTTTCCAGTAAGGGGTGTGTGTTGTAATGATTCAAAGTGCCTAACTGTTCCATCTCCATGGTAGCGCTTCTTGCAAGCAGTTGCTGCCAGGGGAACGGATAGACCAGCAGCTGGAGTTGGTGGCTCTGCTAGAAGAGTAATAAAAGTCTTTAAACTTACCAGTGTCGTTCTTTGTAACATAATGTTAATAATTGACATGGCAGTACTCAAATGAAGGATATTAATTGGTCTTATTCATTGTGTAATAAAGAGCTGAGTGAGTTGAAAGTTGGTTCATAGTCACTAGAAGAGGTCAGAATGTCAGCATAAAGAAGTTGTGCACAGTCAGTGAGCTCCTGCATGAGGATGCCTAGCCTAGAGAGAGAAACATGCTATCGTGCTTTCAACTATTAAAGGAGACCGAACATGTAATCATTTCATATCACTAATTAAAAGTAAGATGTCTTTTGTTTTTAGTTTGATAAAGGTTTATTGAAATTATTCAGCACAAAGGTACTACCTACAAAAGCCAACCAGTTAAAACAATAAGAAATATTACAAATAGATATGCAAAAAGTGAGTAGTACCCTTGAAATACAACAAACGATAGAAAAAGACAGCATTATAGAACTACAGATCAAAAGAAATCAATAAAATAGTACCTTAATGAAACAGCATTTTGTGTTTTGTGGTTAAGGGGAGGAGAAGAAAGAAAAGAAAGGGAGGAAGGAGAGGGGGAGAGAGTAAGGGAAAAGAGAGATAGATAAAGAAAATAGATAAAAAGCCAGCTGAAAAAAGTAGTAGACAACCTTACAAAGTGTAATCAACAATAAGTATCTAATGCATTATACAAGATGGATAATAATAACATATAGGCAACTATCAAGTAAACATGCTTTAAACCATATATAAGAAATAAACACGAAAAGTAATGGAGGTTGAAAAATGAAATGATTATCATGAATCCGCATTGACTGAGTGAATAAATAGTTAGTAAGCGGTGACCAGAAGGAGTCCTTTTGAAGAAGCTGTTAGCTGGATGCGACAGATGCTCTATCCAATCTATGATGATGACAAAGAAGGTTCCGCCAATTAGTAAAAGTGACTTTAGTCGAATCCTTCCAGTTAGAAGTATTAATTTGGAAGGCAATAGCAATTAGTAAGGCTATGAACATATCCAACTTGCGAGCACCAAACCAAATAGGCGAGGAACTACCCAGGAATATCAATTTGATCTCAACTGGGAAATTAATAGAGAATATTGAGGAGATTGTGTTGCATATCCTCTTCCAAAAAGAATGAATGCTTGGACGAAGGAAAAAAGAATGCAATTATGTACCTTGTAAATCGGAGAAAGTCCAGCAATCCAGTGATAAACTGGGACTGTTTTTAGAGATAGAAACTAGAGCTAAAAACAGCCATTAAAAAAATACTATAAAGTTTGAGTAGTGCTAGCATTACAGGAGGTGTGATTTGTTTTTACCAAATGGAGTCCCAAGTTTGTATAGGGAAATTGTGTTGTAAGTGCAATTCCCACATGTTAGACTTGGCATCCTTGGCATGGTTTCCCCTGACATTTTGCCTCTACTTCCTGTATTTTTGATGGTATACTGGATTTCCTTTTGGTAGCATAGATGCTTTGGGCACTTTGCCACTGCTTATCAGTGTCAAAGTGCAAGTGCTCCTTGTATAAATAGTTGTTGTAATTGGTTATCCATGATTGGCACATTTGATTTACTGGTTAGTCCCTAGTAGAGTGCACTGAGTGTGCCATGGCCTGTAAATCAAATGCTACTAGTGGGCCTGCAGCACTGATTGTGCCACTCACATGAGCAGCCCTGTAAATGTATCTCAGACTTGCCACCTCAGTGTCTGCGTACGCAGTTTTAAACTGCCATGTATACCTGGCAAGTGCACCCACTTTCCAGGCCCTAACCTTCCATTTTCTTACATGGAAGGCACCCCTCAAGTAGGCCTAAGTTACCCCCATGGGCAGGGTGCAGTGTATGCGAAAGGTAGGACATGTACTGGTGTGTGTGACATGTCCTGATAGTGAAATACTGTGTATTTCATTATTCACTATTGGAGGGCTATCTCTGCCATAGGCTAACATGGGAGTTACTTTATAATATCTTACAAGTATAACTTCCCATTGTGACCTGATAGAGAACTGGAATTTAGACCCTTTGAACTCAGAATTTAATGACACGTCTTTTTAGGGAGATGGTTTTTAAATTCTGTGTTTGAAAATGCAACTTTTAGCAATTAGGAATTTTCTTGTTTAACCATTCTGTGGGCTTCTGCTGTTTTTTGTATTTACTGTCTGGTTTTTCAGTGACAGGGGCTGGGGATGTGCATTCACTGTAGATAGCCACAAGGGGGGTTGAGGTGTGTCCTGCCTTTCCAGGGTGACTCATAGCTGAGCTGAATAGGCCTGGTCTGCATTTAGAGTGGTGGGAGGAGTTTTCATCAGCACCTGAATAGCAGTGACTCCTCTGCACAATTCTGTCTCCACCTCCTGTAGTGATGCTGCACCAGAGAGGACAAACCTTGTTTGGACTGGGCTCAGAAACCATTGCCACAAAGAGAACAAAGAGAAAATGGAGTCTAAGTATTGGACCTTATACCGCAGAAGATTAGATCACATCTGGACTCAAGAGGAACCTCTGCCAAGGAGAAAAGCTGGAGAGATGTATGGAGGAGTGCTGCCCCTTTGTTGTGTGTGCTTTGCTGGGTTGGCCTGCAGTTGCTGCTTCTGCCAAGGAAAGGACAAAGACTGGAACTATGTTGTGAACCTGCTTGAAGAAGAATCTCCAGGGGCTTGTTTGTGCTGGCCTCCTGTTCTGAAGTCTCAGTGGAATAAAGACTTCACCTGTAACTCTGACACCGTCAGTGATGCTGCCAGTGACGCTGCGACCTGCACCGATGCAGGGGCACTGCTCGTGAAGTGAATGACCTACCTCCCTGCCTGCACTGAAGCTCCGATGCCCATCGATGCCTGCAGTTATCGGCCTTCCCGACGCCAGCACTCGCACCGACGCTGTCACTGCCAGTGCCAGCATCCCGTTATCGCAGAACCGATAGCCGACAACAGTGACTTCATGAACTCTTCGACTTTGCATTGCCTCACTGGAACCGACGCCTCACCGCCGATGCCGCTGACTTCACCTGTACTGGACTCAACGCATCGCCTCCTTACGAACAAGATGCCTCGCCTCCCCTGTTGCAACCAGGGTACTGGCCTCGACCTCGATACTGATGCTACACCTCCACAACTCTGTGCTTCCTCCATAGACTTTGTTTCCAAGGTACTGTTGTTTGGGGGCCAGTGTGACTCTGTGCCTGGCGCCGTACTTTGGATTTATGCCTGTTATGACGTCGTAATAGCTCCTCCAGGTGGAGCTATTTTGTTTCTACAAGTTCTATTTTTGCGATAGCTGTTCTAAAGTGATATTTTGATACATGTACGTTAGATTTTTGTTGTTTTGGTCTGGTTTGGTTTAGAAAAAGATACTTTATTTTTCTAAACTGGTGTGGTGTCCATTTGTGGTGTTTTCACTGTGTTACTGTTTGTTTTGAGTACCAATACTTTACACATTGCCTTTGGGATAAGCCTGTCTGCTCGTGCCAAGCTGCCAAGCGGGTGAGCAGGGATTATCTAATGTGTAACTCCCTTACCCTGACTTGAAGGTAGGGTCCCTACCTGGACAAAGGTGCATACCTCCGCCAATTAGAGACCCCCATTTCTAACACCACATAAGTTCAACCTTACATTTAGGGTGGGTAGGAAGATGTCTATTTTGATGCTACGGGATAGGGTGAGTTCAAAGACATGCTTAAATACATGAAGGAGGAGCCTCCGTGTGGCGCTGTATACATTTTTGCTAAAGGCATGTTAAATACATAGGTAATGCCAGTGGTTAATTTGTGAAAAAAAATAAGTGCCGGGCCCATACAATTTTGGGAAATCTTTACATAGTTAATTTTGGACAGATTACATATTTTAAAATGGAAGCATGATGTAAGTGAAATCATGCCCCTTATGAACAACTTGAAAGCAGTTAAAACAATGTATCTTACGTTTAGTTGCAAAATGAATAATTTGCACACAATGGTGTCATCTCAAGAAAGTGGGCATATACAGTACCCTGATTTTGCGCTTGAGTTGTACTTAGCAATGTAGTCCTTTCTCAAATATTTATAGAAAAAAACTGATAATGATTAAGGAGATATCTCGCTGACTATGGAAATGTAAAGACCTGGAAGAGTGCAGGAACAGTGCAGAGATTTTCAACATTGTATTTGGAGCACTCTACCACTCCCTAATGGTGGTGCCACAAGGCAGCAGCTTAGATTTAGAGGCATATTTACAACATCTGTGGCGTAGGGCAGTGCAGAAAGCCACTTTGCTGTGCTCCCCTGCATTCACAGGGAAAGGGCAGGAATGCACTGTATTTATCCAATTGGGTGCATTCCTGGCTTTTTCCCTTGCGCTGGTGCCATTTTGGCACCCTTGCACCATGTTTCAAGGGTGTCTGTGTTGCAGGCAGGAATGTTTTGTGAAGGAAAGGGACTTTCCTGCACAAAAACAATCCTGAGAGGCCTTTTCCTCTTTCTATGCGTGCTGCAGAATGCAGCACACATAGAAAGAGTTAAAAATGAGGAGAAATAAAGATTTATCCTCATTACACCTCACCAGGGGAGGCATATATTTTTGCTGCATTCCCAGATTTACAAAGTCTTGTAAATCTGGGAATGCGTCAAAAACCATGGGAGCTGTGTGGGAACACCCACTCAATGCCCATGGAACGCCAACCCAGGGCAGAGTAACACAAAGCATCAATTTGCACTGCGTTGCATCACTCCAGATTTATGGTGCCAACCAAAGCAACTGGCTTTGCATGGCTTCAAAAATCTACTTAAGGATTGCTTCACTCTTGTACCACATTGCGTGGTGCAAGGGCAACACAAACAGGGTCATAAATATGTCCCTTAGTTTTTGATAGTATTGACACTGTTAGGGAAAGAAAATTAGCTTTATTAGGAAAGGGAACAAATAGGTTCAAGTATCAGTCAAATGAGAGATTGTATTTCAGAAACCGGGACAATAGTAAATAGTTTCTGTTAAGAAATGTACCACCTGTTGTCAAGCTTAATTTAAATTGAAGAAACTGCCTCTTTAAAAAAACACTGCACATTGGGGCATATTTACTAGAAACACCCAAAGCAAATGTGCCCCTGTTAAAAGCTCTCAATTATGGGAGCCTTTAATCCTCATTGGTGAGTGATTGCTCAGTTCAGCATTTTATCTGTGTCTAGGACCCAAGGGATATTTAGATAAAAGAACGAGATGATCTCACACACCCCCTGGGTGTCAAGCTTCATCATCAGCCACCCCACGCTCGCCAGAGTATTCTCTAGTGCTGGGTGGGCCCTCGTCATAGGCGGAGGGAATGTTCAGGGATGATCCAGAGAATGGGGGATCCAGACAGAATAAAAATCCTGTGCACCTACCCTAAATGAAACTATGATTTTATTAAGTGGGTGGTGAAGGGATGATTAAATCAAATAGGACACATGAGGCTTCATTATGCAGCTCATGTCCACCTAGGTCAAGATGTTTCAGCCTTGAAATGGCTCCAACTGGGGTCCGGAACTTTCCTCAGGACCAGAATCCTGTTTTTCCCTATCTTTTTAAAAAAAAAAAAATTTTTATTAAACAAGCTCATGAAGTTACACATACTGGAAGACGAGCACATACATTCAAATGTTCAAATATGTAATAACAAATTGCATTGTTACAGGGTCAGTACACCATTATCATTTCAGTCTAAATCTGGTAAGTTGCCGCGCAGTTAGGTCTGAACCAATTATGCAGTCCATTTGGCCTTGTGACTTCTTTATGCACAAGCCGCGCTTGTACCCCTTGACTCACATACTGTTGATCCTCACCCTTGTTTCTGTATTTCTCCCAGGGGGACCATATATTATCAAATTTTTTCTTGCAACCCCTGCTGTCATATATAACCTTTTCCGCGTGGTGACACCAATCAAGATCGGTCTCCCATTCAGCCACCGTTGGGGGGATGTGTGACCCCCACCTGCGCGTATGTAAAGTTTTGCCACTCCGGTGGCCAAGGCCAGCCAGGTTCTCGTGTGCCTAGACCAGTCTTCCTCCCCCTTAATCATCAGTAAAAGACCCTTGGCATCTACAGGTACCTCTTCTCCCATGACCCTTGACATTATCGTTGCCACTCCCTTTCAAAACCGGTTGATTACTGGGCATTCCCATATAATATGGAAGAAGGATCCCTCAGCCTGGCAGCCTCCTATGCAGTGCGACAACTGTACTATTCCCCATCTGTACAACAGTGTGCGGGGGTAGTATGAGCAGTGCAGTAGCCTGAGTTGTATCAGTCTTAATCTTGACCTAATTGCTATCTCTCTAGGGCCCTGCAATGCACCGATCAACTCTTCGTCCTCTATATTTCCTAAATCAGTCACCCAGGCTGCTCGTAGGGTGGTCAGGGGGTCTGGTGCATCGTATATTAGTTTTTTATATATTGTAGAGGTCCCTTTGTCAGGTATGGGGTCTGCTAATAGTCGGTCTTCCAGGGGGGAATAGTCGGGGATGGCCTCTCCTCGTTTTATATGTCTATTTAGTGCTTTTGCGAATTGCGTGTAGGGGAAGACCTGGGTAGGTGATAGTTTAAATTCGTTTTTCAAGTCCTCAAAAGGCATCAGTGCTGTTCCCCTCCATACATCCCCTAGATGGTCAATACCTATGGCCCTCCACCCCGAGAAGCCTGCCAAGGTGGTTACTTCCCTCAGTTGGTCTCCCACCCACAGTGGTGTCATCACTGTCAAACGGCCATGCCGTCCCAAATATTGTTCACTTCAGACCAGCATTCTATTACTGTTGCCGTATGAGAAGGAAGATCTCGAGGGGGCCTTCGGGCATATAGAAGGGCCTCATTATTCCTGTTGGGCATTGCTTCTCTATCCATTTTGTAGGCCGGTTCTTCTCTTTCAGTATATATCCACTCATTTATAACCATCAGCTGTGAGGCCCAATAGTACAATCTAGCGTCGGGGAACGCAATCCTGCGGTCGTAGACTCTTCTTTGCAATTTATTCCACGCTATTCTAGGTGTTCCACCCTGCCATATTAAGATACGGACTTCTTGAGCTATCTGTCTAAGAGTCATCATTTTGTACAGTGCTGCTCTTCCCATCAAAGACAGAGGGAGCATGCGCCAATGTCTTGTATCTGCTCGTAATCTTTCTAATAAGGGATAGAGATTTTCCTGTAGGAATGACTGAGAGTTTCGGATTATGTAAAGGCCTAAATACTTAAAGCCTCCTTCTACCACAGGGGCCACACAGTTTGCCAGTAGTCTCAGAGGGGGTCCCGCTAGGGGCAGAACAATCGATTTTGTCCAGTTTATAGTGAAGCCCGAATAGCTACCAAATAACTCAACAAGCATTTGCAATGCAATAGGTCTCGCATTATTAAACTTTGAGCTATTGGCATTGCTAAATAATGCAACACCAATAGCTCAAACTTTAATAATGCGAGACCTATTGCATTGCAAATGCTTGTTTCATTTGTTACAAAAATAAGTCTAAAGCTGCAAAAAAATCAACTTAGAACAGCCCATTGTAATAAATGAATGCCTTTTAACTTCGTGTCAAATATTTACAGACAGACACATGACTAATGGCCAGTGCCAGACTAAAAGTGGTCTATGAAGGAGAGCTTCTATTGACAACACATCTGAAAAGTAACACATGTTGTTGTCGCCATCTCCCGAAGAATCTGTATTTGATGTGGATTTAAGTTAAAGATTGGAGATCAGAGCTATAAGGTTGTCCATGAACTGTTCCTTGTTAGAACACTGTTGCTTATACTGTGTTGGACAAGAAACGTTTTCATTAATTCCACATGCGCCTATTCAAATCATGCCCTGAACTAAGGCTAGAAGCGGCGTTGAGCACCAAGACACAATGTTTGCCCTTTGTTTATCAACCCATTACTAGAGCACAACCCACACATATCCATTCTGTTAAAGTTAACTGGCTGCTGCAAACGTTCCACTATCCGCTGGCCGGTGGGAGAGCTGATCTTGCCAAGGTTGGCAGGAAAGTACTGTGCAGTTCAGACACAGAAAAAGGCTGCAAGCCTAAGTTAATGAGTGGAGTGCTTAAAAAGACATTTTTTAAGATATATCTTTCCAAACAGGTTAATAAGATTTCTCTTCTAGGAAAATGTAGCTAAAAATATCTACCTCCCCAAATTCTGTACCACAGTAACAATAGTTATGCATCTAAGAGAATATTTCTCTTGGTTCTGGATATCGCTACCCTGAGTCCTACAGTGTTTAGAACATAATCCTATATTCTCTGGGCAACATGCACCCAATAATTTCACACATACTGCTGCTTAGTAAGTGAGCATGAACTAGGGAGGGCATCTCGAGCAACAACAAAAAATGGTAAATCATTTTTTTCTGAATGAAGTCAAGTTCACAGAAGACATAACCCAATCAATTTACTTAAAAAGGCTTTGATGCATGAGGTTTCAGTGGTTTATCCCACGTTCCTAAACATCACCACTTGATCACATCCACTACTTTGATGGCTTCCATTTGTACAAATACTTGCCCAACACTCAGACTGCATGACTTCTACCACCCCTAGATTCACTATTACATCAGCTCAAGATCACAAGACTGAAATTCTAATCTCCATCCACCACTCTGACATCAAACCATTCTTGTGGCCTGTTTCCATTGGTCGTATTCCCTCAAAAGCTCAGAAGTAAAAGCTAACGCTTACTTTCAACTCTTTTTCTCTCCAACTCTTTAAATAAACAACAGTCAGCTTTGGTTTCTCCCAATTAAGTCTCCTCAAGAGAGAGAGTGACAGCCTCTACCTGTGTCTCCCAGTTGCCCAGTTTGCCTTTATATAGAATTACGTCTTACCTGCCGTCTCCTTGCACTACTGGCTCCTTGCTGTCAAGAAAACACTTCACTGACTTTTATACATGGCAGCAGCCCTACCAGGCAATATGGGGGTCAAGACTGCAACAGCAGAAAGAGAGTGTTTACATGCGCCAACATGCAAAACCTACACCACCCCATAAACAAGCCAGAGCCGTTCTGGAAGCGTTCTCCGGGCCGCTCTCAGTGCGACCCGGAAGTCAGGCAAGCTTGCCTGGGACATGGGCAGGGCATGGAGCGCGCGGCCGGAAGTGTCCGGGGCTCCCGTGAGCTGAGGGAGCCCCGCGTGTTGCAGCCCGCATGTAGGAGAAGCGCGGCGGGAGCCCACCCCGCACTGGCAAGCCGTAGAGGGAAGTCAGAGTGACCGGGTGAAGAGGCGAGTCACCCCTGACATGGAGGAGACCAGCCGGGGAGCAGTGCAGAGTCCCCACAAAAGCCGGTGAGTGGGGCGCGCCGTGCTTGGACAGGAGATGTGCACGCGTATGGTGCGAGCAGGAGTTGTGATAACGCCGCGAGCCGTACGCGTGCACATCTCCTGTCTCTTAAGCTTCGGCACAGACAGTTGATGTGCACGTGTACGGCTTGCGGCGTTATTACAACTCCTGCTCGTACCATACGCGTGCACATCTCCTGTCCAGGCATTGCCGTACGCGTGCACATGTCCTGTCCCCCTTCCGAGCCAAGTCGACGACAATAGATCTCGCATAGCGAGCAGCGCAAAGCGCTGCATCGCTAGGCGAGACCTAAAAATGTGGAGCACTCGAGCTATGGAGAAGTAGTGTCTCAATAAATATAGAAGTATGTCATCGGCATAAAGGAAGATGTGCTCCTCCCAGCCTCGTGACGCCTGAATACCCCATATCATCGGGTCTCCTCTGATCCAATGTGCCAATGGCTCCAGTTCCATAGCAAATAATAGTGGTGACAGGGGGCAGCCCTGCCTGGTTCCCCTCCCAAGCGAGAAACAGCGCAATAGTGCCCCATTGACTCTCACCTGTGCGAGCGGGTCTTGATATAGCAGTTTTACCCAGCTACAGAATTTTGGGCCGAAACCCAGCTTGGTTAGTACTGCAAATAGATAGGCCCATTCTCTGCTATCAAAAGCCATTGAGGCATCTAATGCCATCAATGCCGATTGGGGAGACATGGGGGTGCCCTCATATGTAGGACTCCGTAAAGTCATCATAGGTTGTGGCGGGTACTTCTATGCGGCATGAAGCCCGACTGGTCTATGTGAATAATAGTCTTGAGGGCTACTGTTAGTCTGTTGGCTAGGGCCTTTGCTAATGTCTTCGCTTCGAAATTCAGCAGGGAGATTGGCCTGTACGAGCTACAGTTCTCCAGGGGTTTTCCCACCTTATGTATCACCACTATCGTGGCCATACGTTGATCTACCGGCAGTGTGCCCAGTTCCCTGGCCTCTTCAAACATGTCCAATAATGGTTGAGTGATTTTAGAAGCCATGCCTTTGAATAACTCGACCGGGAGGCCATTTGAGCCCACGGCCTTCCCGGATCTTAGGGATCCCAATGCCGAGGCCAGCTCTTCTTCGGTCAGGTCAGCCTCAGGGTGTTGCTCACTTCCTCAGTAAACGTCGGGAGTGAAAAGTCGGCCAAAAATTCTACGCAATCCTGGTGTGATCTTGGACTCGCGGGGGCATATAGAGTTTCATAATAGGACGCGAATGCCTTTGCGATTTCGGCATTTGTTGTGTGAATGGCGCCTCCCCCATCTCTGATTCCCGTGACCCACGATCTCTCTTTGTCTCGTTTGTCTAGCCAAGCTAGTAGCTTGGAGGCTTTATCACCTACATCGTAGATCCTGCGTTGTGTGGCCAACGCATGCGCCTGTGCTGCATTTTCGGCCAGCACGTGCAGCTCATGTTGTCACAGAGATAGTCTGTGTCTGAGGTCTGAACTTCCTTCCTCGATCACCTGCTGTTCCATTTTTATTATTTCTCGCCCCAGAGTGTGGATTTTGAAAGCTTCCTCTTTCTTTTTCCCCCCGACTAGCGCCTGTACCTGCCCCTGCAGTACTCTCTTAAACGCTTCCCAGAGAATCATGTGGGAATCCACCGTCCCTTCATTTTCTTTAAAATACATTTCCATTCCCTCCTCAAGTTTCTCCCTCAGCTCAGGGTCTCAAAGGTGCCAGATTTCTATCCTAGGGAAACCTGTTCTGTTAATATCCAGTCCCATGAGGATGACACATGTGGGAAAATGGTCTGAGATACCCCTAGCCAAGTGTGTTGAACGCTCAAAGCTCCCTATTTGGTCTTGAGAATGACCCATTGTGGGTCGAATAATATGTGAATTGTTTTGCTTGTGGGTTATGGGCTCTGCCTATGTCCACCAACCCCATTGCCATTAGGAAGTCTGGGAGAACCCTCCCCCCGGGTGCTCACCCGCGTTGCTCAACCGATCCAACTCTTGATCCTTTACTGCATTAGCATCTATTCCCATCAGAAGTACTCCCGGTGGAAGCTCCAGCAGCAGGGCACTTATTTTGGGAAATATGACAGAGTGTAGCCTGGGTGGTACATACATGGAACAGAGGATAAGTGGACGACCTTCCCAACCACCCCCAGGGCCACCCCACAGCCTGCGTCATCGCGCACGACCTTGTGAATTGTTAGGGGCAAAGAGTTGTGCACCAGGATGCCTACCCCTCTAGAACCACCCGAGTATCCCGAGTGGGCTGCCAGCTTATAGCCGAAGCGATCTAAAGCTTTGTATTGGATACCCTTCAGGTGTGTCTCCTGAAGCAGCACCACGTCCGGGGCGTGGCGTTTAATGTATTGGAGGACCAGTGCGCACTTAATCTTGTTCCCAAGACCATTCACATTCCAGGACCATAAGCGGACACTGGACACTCCTCTCTTCGTATCGGACATACCGATTTTGTTTTGTGACCATATTACTTCACGTGCTGACCCTGGTCTGTGCATGCGCTCAATGTCGATTATTGAATTCATGAGCATCCAAAACATTAAACCAACATTACAACATAAACCCCTGAACTTCCCACTCCCTGCATCCCTGCTAGGTGAGTTACAAACCCCCCACCACCACAACATGCAGAGTGCCTGTCGCCCAAATAGTAACTTCATTACAATGAAACAATGAGGGGGGCAGCGAGTGCCAACTGCTTTAGAAATTTCGGAGCTCAATACGGATATGTTAGTGTCCCCAATTCTATGTGAGGGAATGTCTGGTTTGGGCTTGCATTAAAACAGGGTGCATGCTCCATATGACGCCTCTGGCCCTTTATGGGGGTTTAGGGTCTAATTAGTCAGGGCCTCGCCCCTAACCCCCGTCTCGTTAAGCCCCAAAACCCAGGGGCCCAGAAACCCGACACCCGTTTGAGTGTCCCTTGGATCCTCAAAGTCACTTATCTGTATCACGTTGATTAGCTTTGCCTGGCTGGGAGGGCAGGCCCTGGCTCTTCTTCAGTTGGTCATTGTGGACGGGCGATTGTGCTTGGTTGCTGTCTCCCCCAACAGTCCTCCAGCCAGTCCCACGCTGTTTCGGGAAACATGAAGAAGTGTGACTTTCCATCTGCCGGCATTTTGAGTTTTGCAGGGAATAACATCATATATTTTAAGTTTCTTTCCCTGAGGGTCCTTTTCACTGAGTCAAAGGCCCTCCTCTGGCGCTGCACTTGTAGTGTAAACTCCGGAAAAAAGCGGATTGTGGCATTTTCAAATTGGATGTCACCTCGTGTTCGAGCAGCTTGTAGGATGGCGTCTCTATCCCTATAGTTGAGGATCCGGGCCACTATCGTACGCAGGGGTGCCCCGGGTCGTAGGCGCGGGCCCAGCGCACGGTGTGTTCGCTCAACTGAGAAGAAGTTTGGCAAACTCGTTGGCTTGAGGATGTGAGTGATCGTGTGTTCCAGGAAGAGGTCTACGGACGGTCCCTCGGCCCGCTCCGGCACCCCCACGACTCAAATGTTATTACTCTCCTGATCCTCCAGTCGGGCCACAATGTCAGTGTGTTGTTTTGTGAGGATTGTAACCTGTTCTTCGAGGCGTTTAGTCTTGGCCTGCAGGTTTCCAATGTTCGCTTCAGCTCTTGTCGTTTTTTCCCCCAGTTTTCATAGGTCCACCCTGAGCAGGTTCACTTCTTCCGTGACGGAGTCCAGTTTCGGTTCGAGGGTGCTTCTGAGGCCTGCTATCGCCCTCATGATGTCTTTTAGGGATGGAACCGGACCTTGCTCCTCCTGTTCTTATAGCGGAACGGCTCCCTCCGCTCCTCCGTCTCGGCTCATCGCGACTGTGTATTTGTCAATTTGGTTGCTTGTCCTGGGCGCTTATTGCGTCCCATTATGTTGTCAACCACCCCGTCACTAGGGGGCTTGTGTCCTCCCAGTAAGCCCCGTGGGGGGGGTTCTCGGCAGAGATGCGTGGACTCGGATTGGTGCTGTAGCCCCTATGTCCTGGACGATATTTTACATGGGGCGGCACCTCTCAGTCGAGGAACCCCTACTGTGTGAATTAGGGAGGGGGATAATGAAAAAACCTCCAACTCACACCCTTTGTTGCAGTCGCTGTACCAGGCACAGCCCCCCCCCCCCCCTCCGGGTGTGTTATGTTGTCTCTGGGCCCCTGGGTGGCCCACCCAGTCCAGGGCAGCGCAGGAACACCAGCAGGACCCCCGGGTATCTCTACTCCGGGGCAGGCCCACTCTTCACCCTCACGATTACAGTGGGGTCAGTCTCAACCGTTTTTGGCTGCTTTCCCTGATTTCCTTCTCCCTGCAGCTCTTTTAGTTTGCCAGTCTCATGCACGGTACTTTCGTGGGTGCGGCTATGAGTGCCTCCCAATCCCGGAGATGTGGTCTGGGGCCTGCATGCACTCACACTATTGCGGTTTCAATTTTAAAATGTCTCTCACTTACGGAGCTATGTGTAGGAGCCAATACTTATTCACACCGGATGACGTTCGGTGCGCCCTGCCGAGACTCTGTGCCAGGCCTAGACGTCTGCCAGTGATCTTATTGGCCGCTCCGTGCTTTCCCCCAGTAGGCCGCAGTGCCCCGGCGCAGCCGGGAATCCTTTCCGGGCCGCTGTGCCCGCCGCTGTGTCGCAGACAGTCACGCGTACTCGCCTGGTCTGCTGTAGTGCTCGGGTTGCCACTCCATCTGCCTGCGTGGGCCCAGCGGTCGCCGTCTCTTGGAGGCCGAATCTTGTAGGTCCGCTCCGGATGTTTCTCTGCTGGCGGCTCCTCTCAGGGCGAGGTCGCCCCATCTTGTAGTGCGATCGTGGCCTTCTCCCCTCTCACCGATAGCGCTCTGTTATGCGCCGGGCGGGTCATCTTTCTATTGCGCACCGCTGCGATCTCAGCCCCTCAGCGCTCCACTTTTAAACAGATTGTGTCGGATTTAGATGGGGAAACTGAAGATGGCTATCGGAGTGCACTCAGTGTGTGGCCATCTTAGTCAGGCTCAAGTCACGCCCCCCGTTTTTCCCTATCTTGATCCCTGTCTTATTCACAAGCCCCGTTGAGTCACTTCTGCACCACCCAATGTGGTGCAAAAGCAATGGAAATACAAAAAGAGATTTATAAAGCCATGCAAGGCCACCTTGCATGGCCCTTAGTGGCTTCATTAATCTCGAGTAAAGCAATGCAGCACACATCACTGTGTTGCCTTATTCTGTGCCAGGGACACATCCCATGGATGTTATGTGGGTGTTCCTACGCAACTCCCATGGTTTTTGGCGCATTCCCAGATTTTCTAGAACTGGTAAACCTTGGAATGTGCCAAAAAGATACAGCTCCCCAGGTGAGGTGTAACGAGGGGAAATATCTTTTTTTCTCCTTGTTACTTTTTCAGCACACATAGAAAGAGGAATTTGCCTCTCAGGATTTTATTTGTGCAGGAAGTTGTCCCTTCCTGCACAAAAGCAATCCTGTCTGCACCATGGTCCAAGTGTGCCTGCATTGGTGCTAGGCAGCCAAAATGGCGCCAACACAGGGACAAGGACAGGACTGCGTCGTATTCTTTCCCTGTAACGCAGTGCAATGCAGCGAAGTGACTTGTTGTGCTGCGTTGTGTTACTTTGCCCCAAATATGGCCATTGTTTCTAAAATATTCATAGCTCCAAAAATCTGCTAATTGGTAATGAATTCTGCTAACAATAAAGTTCACTTTATTAAGTGTTTACAGATGCATAGGATAATTAGCAGCTCCAATAGGCCATGAAATGGTCAAATTGGGTGGGTAAGTATGTACCTCTGGAAATGTGCAACAAGTCTCTGATGCTGGATTATTCAGTTACATTTGATGCCAACTTAAGAATATAACATATATTAACTTATACAATACCTCTATTTCTCCAAAAAAGATTAGCAATTGGAGTCCATATCTATCAACTGTTTCACCTAGTTGTTGTTCTTGCTTTGTGGACCTTGTACATATGTTTTTAAGATGTCCTGTGATTAGACCCTACTGGAACTCAGTATTCGAAAAATATATCTGTGGCAGCTGGTTATCTAGTAGTATATCACACTCAATTAGTTATGATGAGGTAAACATCGAGAGTTAAATCCGTTTTGCCTTTTTTTCTGATTACTCACCTTCACCTTTCTTGCAAGGACTTTATGCATCCTAGTATCAAAGACTGGATACAAGATGTTTGAGAAATGGATCTATGTAATTAATACTACCAAGAGGTTTAGACAAACCAGGGCAACATTTAATCTAATACCCCTAGTAACCCTGACACATGAGCAAGCTGTCATCATGTGTAATGACTGAGAAGCAAAATGGGGACGACAGAAGCCTGAGGTTCAACACAGGCTGGATTTTAAATTATTTGTAAATTGAATTATGTAGTATGTACATCTGTCTGTATTTGATTTAACTATGCTAGGACTCTCTCGCTTGTTCCCGGTTTGCAAGAGCAGGAAGTGTCTTGAAGCATTCATAACATTTTATTTTCAATCGTACATTTCAGGTGTTATTGCAGCAGCTTTTGATAGGTATTATTTTATAATCTGAAAGGTGTTTGTCATATTTCTTTTGTACAAGCTTTACATTTCTGTATAAACTATGTGATCTTGCATTTCCTTCATACCTCTGGTGAGTTGCTTTTATGTGGGCAGTTGTGTGAGCTCAGTGGTGTAGTATGATTGCTTGCCTCTTGTGGCACCTCTTCATTACGTTTGAAACTGAGCCTTCATTTTCTTGTGTGAATGATTTTGAACTATCTGCAGCGAGTACAGTCTTTGTACATTTTTATGATGCCATTGCTTTTTTTTAACTTTCTACATTGATTTACATTGAGGAAGACTAGGGTGAGCAGACAGTCTTTTTTCCAAATAAGTTCTTTGCTTGTGTACGCTGATGTTGCTTTCTAAATAGGGCAATCTAGTACAAATTATTGGACTGCTTGCTGCAGACACATTTTGCCCAGAAGATATCTTTCATTGGACTTTTGCTTGTTACCTTTCTGTGAAGATTGGATCTATGTATCTTTTATAGCCAATTGTGATCCAATATTGCTGATGATCTTAATAATATGAAAAACGTGATTTGTTGCCCATGTAATTTCAGCTAAATTGGTGAGGAATATGTTACAAGTATTTGTGAGTAACTTTAGTCTTTCATAAGTATTTGTAAGTCATTTTGCACTTGCTGCTTGTTATGATTTTATGAAAGCATATTGGAAGAATTATGCGGTTTGTATACTTGCAGCATTAAGGTGTTTTATATTTAGCAAATGGATGTTTTTCCCTCATCTTTTCTGACTGTGCTTATTAGCCTCTTTTTAGAGGGTGTGTGGATGTATATATGTATGAATGTACGTATGAATGTATGTGGTATTTATATAGCCTGTCTCCAATACAGGTCTGGGTTGGGTGACAGCTACAATTTGTGCATTCCCTTTAGACAGACACAAACACAGGAAGGGTGGGTGTGACAGAGAACTCATCTGCATTCATCTACATTCTGATAGCTCTTCCTGTGCAGGAAGAGGGAGAGGTAGCTGACACTTACATCTGAATAGGCAGTGTCCTGTGCCCCACACAAAGGGCTGATTACCTCCCACAGATAGCCTGGCATACAGGGATGGGACGAAAGGGGACCAGCGCACTTCAAGGACCTATTTTGGAGTCACTCCCACTCCAAAGGCGCATTTGGGTGTAAGTACTTGGGCTCTGACCCTTCCAAGACAGTACACTACTGGACCTGTGAAGAACTCTGCCAGGAATAAAGACTACTGTGCTACAAGGATTGCCACTCTGCTTGACTGACTGTTCTGAAGGAACTGCTTCTCTGCGTTGCTGAGCTGCCCTGCTGCCTGATGATCTCTGCCCTGCAGAGGAAAAGGCTTGGACCCATCTCACTTGAACCCAGAGTGACTCAAAAGGGCTTGCCTCCTGTTTCTGAAGTCTCAGGGCCATCAAAGACTTCCTGCAACCATGCTGCCGCTGGGCTCTGCCATCTGTGAGCCATCCCCTGCTTGAGGTACCAATCCAGTCCTGGGACTCAGAAGTGGGTTCTGCAGCTGATTTAGCTTCAAAAGTGATGCAGTGATGACTTTGCATCGATCGGAACCAACGCATTGCCCTTCAACATCGACGCAGGCGCCGATTTATGTCATTGCCTTGATGGACTGTGCAGCTCGACACTAATGGACAGCGTGGCAAAACATCGATGCAGCACCTGTATCGTAAAGGGCTTTGATGCCAAAGTGTTCATCAACTACGCGGATCAGCGCCGACACCTCGCCTCCATCCACAGGACCTCGACTCCTTGCATTGAGGCATCAATGTCAACGCTTGCTCCATCCAAAGTAGTTTGTCAGTAGAACCTGTCTGAGTCCAGTAGCTGGACTGCTCTCTTTAGCGGCCAGCCTGAACTTTCGATTTACCCCAGTTTAGCATGACCTCAAGTAACCTTTTAGTGCTATTCACTTCTAAACACTATTTTTAGCCTTTCTTTAACAATATTCATAACTCGGGTTCTACTTATTGGATATTTGTCATTTTGTTCTTGTTCTACTCATAAAATTATTTTCTATTTTTGTAAACCTGTGTGGAGTATTTTTGTGGTGTTTCATTGTGTTACTGTGCGTGTGTGTGTGTGTTGCACAAATACTTTACAGATTGCCTCTTAAGTTAAGCCTGCCAGTTCTGTACTAAGCTACCTGACAGAGAGCAGAGGTTAATTTGAAGTGTGTATCTGACTTATCCTGAGTAGGATTGTGGTCACTACTTGGAAAGGGTGCAAACCTCTGCCAACTAGAGACCAAATTTTTAACGGCAATGGAGCAGTGTACAGGGCCAAAGACAAGCACAAAGTCAACGAGTGTTAGAAGAGGTAGCTGATTTGTGGACGATTAATGCATTATGATGTGAGGAATGTTAATATCATAGATAATTGATACTTGACGTGCTATACATTATTTTACCATTTTTTCACTATTTTATTTGGGGAGGGATTTTAATGTTTATGGTATTTTAAGTTTTCCCTTGGCTTTGATGTTATGCTTTTAATTTTCAGGGTGGTGTCCTATATTTAGGTGTTTATTCTGGGTGTTTATTGTGAACTCTATTCTTTTTGTACATTGCCTCTTCATGAGAGGACAAATAAAGGTTTGTCTTCAGGGCACAAACCAAGTATCACTGCCTCTGAACAAGTGGTATAGTTGGCCTGGGTATTGAATCTGTTTGTCTCAGTGAATAACCAAGAGGTTCATTGGGTTTCAAACCACCTTAAAATGTTTCCAGACTGTCTGCCAGCTAACATCAGTGTTGAAAAGAAGTCAAGCACAGCAGATGAAGGACAACGATCTTTATTCATCAGACACCTTCAAGTCACTTCTACAGAATCCCCAGAGTGCTGTCTGAACATTCTAAGGCGAACTCCCGGGCGTACCAATGCGGAACAAAGAGTGGAATACCATTCTTAGTAATATTATAACACATGTCCCACTTAAACAAAACAACAAGATAGATATTCAGTTATGATAGATGTGCAAGATGTATGCTCCTCAATTTGAGCATGAACAATCCAGGAGAATAGGGACAGGAAGGAGAATACAAGATCAAGTTGTGACATACTACTAGAATGGGATGTGGGAACCTCCTTCTCCTTACTTTCCTTAAGCCACCCAACGCCACATCAGAGGAAACCGTACACTGCTGCCTGGTCGTATTGATTCCAGAGGAAAGTTTCCTCTAGTGATTATTAACACTTTTAAACTGCAGAGAAAATAAATACTGAATTCCAGAATGTTGGTTAATTACTTCATTTGCTATTCCTATGTAACAGAAAATCCTCCAATGTAAGCTACAAGTTACAGACCTACGACGATTGATGAAGCCTCATTTGAGGGAAAGTGACCTCAACCACAAGGATGAAGGTGTCGTGCTGACCCCTGATCAGCTGATTCCATCCTCAGTCACCAGTGTTGAAAAGAAGTCAAGCACACCTTCAAGTCCCTTCTACAGAATCCCAGAAGAGCCATCTGACCAGTCTAAGGTGCACCCCTGGGCATACCAATGCAGAACAAAGAGCAAGGGAAAAAAAGGTAGAAGAGGGAAAAAAGGTAAGGGGGATTACAGATTAAAAGTGAGGGGAATACCATTTTTAGTAATGGATCACTGACAGAATATCGACAACAGAAATATCGACCTACAGAAATATTGTGACAAAAATATCGTTGTCAAAAATATCGACCTCCTATCTTCATAATGGTAAGTACAAAAATATTGGAAAAAAAATATCGTTGTTAAAAATATCGAAGTAGAAAATATCGTTTTTTTTATATGTATAAAAAATAATGTAAAATAAATTAAATAATAGATTTAACTTAAAGAAAAATATTTAGATTTATTTGTATATTTTAACAATTATAAGTAATAAATGTAATGTAAAAATAAATTAAACATACATATTTAAAATGTAATATATATATATTTACTTAATTTTTTTTTATAAATAATAATTTTAATTAATTATAAAATGTTAGAAATATAATAAAGTTTATAAATAAATATATATATATATATATATATATATATATTCCTATAATAATGTAAATAAAGCGATCACTCAGAGGTCTGCATACACCAGAAGATGATTTAATCCAGGTTACGCGTTTCGCTTGCACAGCAAGCTTGATCACACAGTGTTCCATGGGAAATGACTTACAATACATAGAAGTTGTGGAAATCAAGAAAGGACCAAACGTTAGTGTTCTGTATACAACAAAATTGGCATCCATTTTGTAATATGCTATTTCATCATATAATGTGATAAACCTCTTACTTTACAGTGGTCAAAGGGTATTATCATCATATTTACTTTACCAAAGTGGATTACAGATGGTCCTCTCATTACATCATTGCACTTTCTGCACCATTAAGTAATATAAACTTCTGAATACAGCTCAGCCACTGTTAGAATATAAGTAAAGTTGATGTAAACAGTGTAAATGCGGTGGCCATTTTGTAATGGTATAGTACCTACTTTCCACCTTTTGCTGTTGGAGTAGTCCCTGCACATGCTAGTACGTGGATGGTATTGGTTAATCCAATACTTACAAAGTCTACCGAACTAGCAGTAGGTGGTGCCCTAAATAATGTATTCTTTCAATCGGCATAGTGCCATAAGAATGGACAGAAGTGAATACGGTCCAAATATTAAGGGACGTGCTCAGGTTGCAAGGGACTACTGAAAAACCGTTATCAGATGTAAAAACACAACTGCTGGAAATATAAGAAAAATAAAAATAAAAAATAAAAATAAAGCGGTACCTGAAAAGATAACTGTATATACCGCAAAGCGCCAGAGGGGGCATGGATAATGCCTGTCTAGACTCTTACAGTATTGGCAAAGTGCCATAAAAGACTAACCTCTCATGTCATTCTTACACAACTTCATGTAAAGTGCCGTTCCCCATACATCAGCACTACACCCAATAGTCCACCAAAATTAAAACAAATGTGTCCGTGTCAAAATTAATATAAATAATGTTGTCGTAAGACTGAAGAGAGAAAACTAGAAAAGCGTATCTCTTATCTGTCTTGTTGGAACCTTCACCATATTGATAGAAGAAAAGGGTAGGGGATTGCAGTGAGGGTTGATTCTCAGTTTCCGCCCCTTTCTTTTCTCCTGTGGAAAGAAAGAAAAATAAAAAGGAACATTTAAAATCCATGAGCAATCTCATATTGGATTAAAACTTTCATACAAAATACAAACAACATAATTGCATGACTGTACAGTTAACAGGAAACTGCACATCAACATAAGGAAGGATATTCTATTTTGTCGTTTATCATTACTCATGTAAATGAATACTCATTTCTTCGTCTTGGTTAAGCCCTTCTGGGCTTTTGGTTTGAAGGTTGATTATATACCAGGATTCCTTTTTACGTAGTTGAAGGACTCTGTTGCCCCCTCTCTGTGTGCGTTCAATCTGTTCTATCGCAAAGTAAGTCAGAAGGGAGCTGTTGGACAGGTGGTACTCTGCGAAGTGTCTGGCTACAGGATATTGTGGGTCCTTATTTGTGATGGCCCTCATGTGTTCTAACACTCTTTTCTTTGTTGCTAGGGTAGTACTGCCTACATATCTTTTCCTACATGGGCATTCAAGGACATAGATGGTGAATATCGTGCCACATGTAAGGAACTGTTTTATGGTTTTTGTCTCCTGTGGGTGTATGATAACTTTTCTTCATGGAGCTGTTTCTACAGGCCTTACAGTGACCACAGGGAAAGAAGCCTTGAAGATTAATTTGAGTGTGTGGGCTGGTGTTAGTAATATCTCCCTTTACTAGGAAATCTCTAAGATTTCTCCCTTTCCTGTATGTTATCTGTGGTCTTTCTTGTAAAGTATGACCTATAATCGGGTCACTAGTGAGGATATTCCAGTTCCTTGTCAGTATCTTGGATATTGCCTTCGACTCCTTATTATAAGTGAGAATCACTCTAATCGGGTTGTCGTCCTCAGGGCTGTCTTTATCTCTCAGGGTTTCCTCTCTGTTTATTTTACTGATTTTATCTTTCGCTCTGTTCAAGACCCAGTTAGGGTACCCTCTCTCTTGAAATCTTTTCATCATATTCTCTTGTTCGTTCGCAAAGCTATCATGTGTACTACAGTTCCTTCTTGCTCTCAGCAGTTCACCAAATGGAATACTCCATTTGAGTGTTTCTGGGTGACTGCTGAGAGCATGGAGGAGGCTGTTTCCTGCCGTTGACTTCCTGTGTAATTTGGTCACCAACTTGTTGTTTTGGACCTCCACCATCACATCCAGAAATTCAAGCTGTTTCTTGCTAATAGTATAGGTGAGTTTAATGTTAAAGGTATTGTTATTAAGGTCTTTAATCATGTCTATGGCACTTTCCTCACTACCTTTCCATACTACAAAAAGATCATCAATATATCTATACCATTTAATCACCTTACAGGGTGTGTGTTCTTGCTCAAGGTTTTTGAGGATCTCTTCCTCCGATACCCCCAGGAACAAATTAGCAAAACTGGGGGCAAAGCAAGTACCCATTGCCGTCCTGAGTACTTGCTTAAACATGGTGCCGTTAAATAAAAACATGTTGTTCAATAGGCAAAATTTCATAAGTACTAGTAACATTTCTGTATGTTCCAGATAGCAGATTTCACGCGTACTTAAATAGTATTTACAACAGAGGACACCTAGGGAATGGTCAATAATGGAATACAATGAGTTAACATCCATAACAATCATTTGAAAGTCCTCCTCCCATACAATATCTTTGATTTTTGCCAGGAAGTCTTTGGTATCCCTTACATGTGAGGGGAGTTTCTCTACATATTCACGGAGAAAATGATCTATATATTTTGAAATATTTTCTGTGACACAACCAATAGAAGATACGATAGGTCTACCAGGAGGCACTATAGGGTCCTTGTGTATCTTAGGTAACAAGTACAGGATAGGGGTTCTGGGGTAATCACATTTAAGGTAACAGTATTCCTCCCATTGTAAAATCCCTTTGTCTTTATACTCGGTGAGAGTATTCCATATGTTAACAATGCTAGCGTTGTACTCATTAACATCAGTAGGGACATAGAATCTTGTGTCTGTGAGCTGTCTGGTGGCTTCCTTGATGTAAGCTGCCCTGTCCCAAAGTACAATGTTACCACCTTTGTCAGCAGGACGGATGATAATGTTCTCGTCCTCTTTCAGGGAATTGATAAATTCCCACTGTTGCTTGGTGAAATTGGTGGGACCACAATTTCTGTTATATTGACGTTTGCGGAATTTTATCAGGTCTTTGGTTGTAGTCTCATGAAAAGCATCAATATTATCGTGTGCCATAAGTGGTAAGAAGATAGATTTAGGTCTAAAGTCACTTAAAGCAGGATGATCGGTTCTAGGGGTGAATTGTTCTGTGCACTGATCTAGACCCGATTCCAGATATAGGTCCTGCATTACTGTCAGTGTTTCCCTATCTCTTATACTAAGGGTTGCGTTATTCTCTCTACCCGGTCTATTTCCAGGGATTTCTGATGTACCTTTAAGACTATGCCATTTTCTTAATTTCACTTTCCGGACAAATTTAAACATATCTATTCGTGTTTCAGGATAGTTAAAGGAGACGGTAGGGCAGAATGATAATCCTAGGCAAAGTGTACGTTTTTCAAACATAGTAAGCGGTCTGTATGATAGGTTTATGATTGTTTTGTTTACCATATCGTCATCCATCATTTCAGATTCCTTTGGCCCATTTGTCTTGTTCCCATAAGCCGATTGCCTCGTCCTCTGCCTCTTTTGGATTCTTTGTCGTAGGAGTTTCCTCCTTCTCCAGTTTCTTCCAGGTTTCTTCCTCGACCTCTGCCTCGTCCTCGTCCTCTCCCTCGTGTTTTCGTTGGTTGGACAATCCGCGGTATCTCCCTCCTTGTTCTTAGCACGCGGAACTCGTCTAAAAAAGTCGGTTGGATTCTTTGGCCTTGTTCTCTTATTATGTGTGGCGTTTGTATTTGACGTTCTTCCACTTCCACATCACTGCTTGTCACGGAATCCGTTCCACTCATGTTCTCCGTTTCACTTTCCAGGGGTTCACCCAGTGATAGCTTTTCATACAGATGGTCGTACTTATGTGAGTAGGTAAGTATTCGACCACTCTCATAGTCTATGCAGTCGCGATGAAGTTTGCGCTGCTTCCGTATCTTGATGTCTTCTTCATACGTTTTTAATCTCAATTTCAGGTCATCAACAAATTTCTTTATTATCTCTTGTTCTTTATGATTTTTCAGTTCGTCTTCCAATGTTTTAAGTTCCTGCAGCAGTGAAGCCCTATCTTCCCAAGCATATTTTACCAGAATGGTTAACATTTGTTTAGAGCTTCTCGCCGAATTTTCGGACCATTCTTCAAGCATCTTGGGATTGGCGGATTCATACGAGGGAGTAATGTAAATTCGTAATCCTCTGGGTATCATATCCTTTTCTATATAATCTTGTAATGAGATAGCCTCCCACCATTTAGATATTTCTGACTTTTTAATTTTTTCTAATCTCCTCAGTTTGTCTTGTAAGGTGGTATCTTTGGGTTTTGATTCTGTCCTCACTTGTCCTTTATTCGGTGCTCTGGCAAAGAGATTGAGGGCAGCTGCCCTTCTTTCTGATTCTTCTTCCATGTTGATGATATCCTTTCCTGTCTGTACACTTCGTGCAGCAAAGATGTGGACTACGTGTACAAAACTGGCAGTGTCCTGGTGCATGCACCTCCCCTCACCACAGTGTGAGGTTCCTGCTGCCTGAGGTGTCGTAAGTTATAATTACAGCGTGCTGTATTGATATGCACGATCTATGTTAAGTGTTCTTAAAAAAATATATATATTCAAACAGAGTTGGATGGGAGAAGTCTTTCGATATTCAGTTTATTACTTCGTACTTTGTGAGGTCCCGTTGGTAGATATAGGTAGGGAAAGCAGGTGGGAAATCATGGGAAAGTCAATAATTCTAGTATTAATAATAATACTGAAAATGCCCACTGACAGGCACCACTGTGTGACGTTTCATAATATTTCTGTAATATCCCCGATGGACAGGGTGCCTGCTGGTCAGTCCCACTTTCTATTATCCCATATGTCCGATCTTCGCTCCGAAATCTTTTTGGGCAGTTTTAAATAAGATACAAGCGGTGCCCTTTACCGGGGCCGTTTCCTGCTGTTTCAGCCCAGAGTCTCTCTCCTATTTTGCCCGCTTTGCAGGCTCCGTGTCTTGCCACAGACAGGGCGGAAGGTGATATATATATATATATACATACCCCTGTCACATAAAAATAAAAATTATATTATAAATTAAAATATTAAAATATGTAATATTTTTTAAACCTACATTTTACACTACATTGACTGCAACAGTAGGGAAAGTGTTGGAAAGCGGAGGAGAAAAAATTACTATTCCCACTCCAGCGAGTGCAACAATGGGGAAAGTGTTGGATAGCGGTGGGGAATAATTTACTATTCCCACTCCAGCGAGTGCAACAGTAGGGAAAGTGTTGGATAGCGGAGGGGAATAATGTACTATTCCCACTCCAGTGAGTGCAACAGTAGGGAAAGTGTTGGATAGCGTAGGGATAAAAATTACTCTTCCCACTCCAGCAAGTGCAACAGTAGGGAAAGTGTTGGATAGCGCATGGGTAAAATTTACTATTCCCACTCCAGTGAGTGCAACAGTAGGGAAAATGTTGGATAGCGTAGGGGTAACAATTACTATCCCCACTCCAGCGAGTGCAACAGTAGGGAAAGTGTTGGATAGCGTAGGGGTAAAAATTACTATTCCCACTCCAGCGAGTGCAACAGTAGGGAAAGTGTTGGATAGCATAGGGGTAAAAATTACTATTCCCACTCCACCAAGTGCAACAGTAGGGAAAGTGTTGGATAGCGCAGGGGTAAAAATTACTATTCCGACTCCAGCGAGTACAACAGTAGGGAAAGTGTTGGATAGTGTAGAGGTATAAATTACTATTCCCACTCCTGCGAATGTAGCAGTAGGGAAAGTGTTGGATAGCAAAGGGGTAAAAATTACTATTCACACTTGAGAAAATTCAAATTTAAAAACAAACAAAATATCAACTACTATACAACATATAATAAAACACCCAAAAACAAAACATATCTATTATACATTTTTACAAACCATAGACACTTATAATAATGTAGAAAAAATATAAAATTTACATAAAAAGATTATTTTTTTAATTTTAACAAGAAATTATCAAATAAATATTTTGTAATGGAAATTAATTGTAATCTAAAAAATAATTATTACATAAATGTAATATTTTTTTCCTACCCTATAACAGCACACAATGTACAAACCACATCTAAATTAAATAAAAAAGTGTACCTACATAATTAACACAATTAATTACCAATTTAAACATTATTAATAATTAAAAAACATATTTAAAAAGTTCAAGATTATTGTAGTAACCAAACATCACAGCTATACAACATAAATTCCCAAACAAAAAAAAATAAACAATTACCAAAAATATTTAACAATTAATAAATAAATTTTAATGATCAAGTAATGATTAATTAATGTAAACTAAATTACTTTCCAACATCTACCCCAATAAACACCATAACACACACCTAAACATATTTACACAATTTCCATAACTAATTTTACATTTGTTAATTTAATTTCAATGAACAACAAATAAGTAATTAATTTTAAAAATGTACTTCCCACCATTTACCACAACTCACACATCAAAATTATTACACAAATGACAAAATTAAAATGTAATTAATTAATTAGCATCAATTAACAAAGAATTAATTAATTAAAAATCAATTACCTCTCACCATATTACCCTATAAATGCCGCCAACAATTTTGCAAAAAAATATACTATTAACATAATTAATTAACAATTAATTAATTAATAACAATTAACAATCAAAATATAAATATAAATAATTATTAATAAATGAATTCACACAATTAACACTATAAAATAATAATTAATAAATATTATATAAAAGAAAATATTAAATGTATTAAAATTAAATTACTTCCCACCCTACTCCCCTATCAACCCACAACCCACTCCTAAAAAATCACACAATTAACATAATTACCAATTAATTCATTCTAATTAATAACAAATTAATAAATAGTTATTAATATATTATTTCCCACGATTAACAATATAAAATATTAAATAAAGAAATATTAATTATGAAAAAATATTAATAATTTAATTATAATTAAATTACTTCCCACCCTATTCCCCTATAAATCCACAACCCGCTCCTAAAAAATGACACAATTAACATATTTACCAATTAATTAATCAATACAAATTAACAGCCAATTATTAATTAATTAATAATAAATTAATTACCATAATTAACACTATAAAATAAAAATTAAATATATACTAATAAATAAAAATTATTATTCAATTTATTATAATTAAATTACTTCCCACCCTATTCCCCTATAAACCCACAACCTGCTACGGAACTATAACGCAAAATTTAATTAAAATAAAATTTATAACTTCTAAAAATTTAACACATACATTAAAAAAAATGCAATACTTAGACAAAAAAATATAGCACATACATTTAAAATACATACTAAAATACATAACACTAACTAAAAAACGATATTTTTAACAACTATATTTTTGCAAACGATATTAATAACTTCGATATTTTGGAAAACAATATTTCTTACCTTAAACTCGATATTCTTGACCACGATATTCTGGCAGTCGATATTTCTGCATCACGATATTTTGCACCCGATATTAGTGCAAGTCGACATTTCCTACTCGATATTCTGACTGTTTACCCTTAGTAATATTATAACAATCCGTCAGGTATGACATTAGCATATGTATCAAAAAGAGGAATGGAACATTGTGAAGAACCAAATGTTAACAACGAAGTAGCCATGTTTGAATCTTTTAAAAGAGGTGAGTGTCCACTCCTACAGTTCAATGGCAGCTGCAATGACGTTTCCTACTATTCTTTAGCTGCCTGAAGAGTTGGTTTTGCCTCTCCTTACCTTGGGAAGGGTAGGAGGTACGGAATTGCGTTCTCCAGCAGAGGCTGGGTTTAATCTACAGGCTTAGAAAGCTAAGGTCTCTGTAGTTTCTGAGAGTTTACTTCAAATGTCTCACTTTGCCAAAAAGGCCAGGCTCTGGTATATCGAATATGAGCTACTACACCACGTCAAGGACATTTGTGTCTTTAGCTGCCACTTTGCTTTCGATGAGTGCCAATACAGATGATGTTCTGATGGCCATTTGTGTTAATCCCATGGCACTGAGGTGATAAGCAGGTCATGCTAAAGGTGGCTCATCTGTTAATGTTACACGGGGCACATTGGCACCAACATGACCCTAGCACCTTCACACTGCTTCCAGATACATTTCCTTTCCTACATTTGCAATCCACTTTAGGACCGCCATACTATATCAATATGGATTTCATGCTAGAGTTTGCCATCCAATTGCCAGCAGGGGCCTGGGCCTTCCTTCTTCTGTTTATCCCACGTGGTAGGGTTGGCTGACCATACCCCCGGGGGGGAGGCAGTCTGACGAAAGAGCAGGGCAGCCCTTAACTGGTGCTTAAATCCGGCACCCTGGTCCAACAGTCCAAGTCCAGCCTTGGGTCTCACCAACCCCAGGGTTTCAACCAAACGGAGGCATCCTTTTTTAGTTCCAAAACGAAGTGACACTCCCGAAGCCTGATTTTCCGTGTGCTTGAGGTGTGGAGATGACCCATAGAACTTCGTAGTCCATGCACAAATTTGGCACCAAGTCAATAGGGAAGTTCACCTGGGAAATCAGCCATTTCAGTTCATTAGTCACAGCATGACAAGTTCTAGCCCCGTTCCTGACTCCCATCGTAAGCAGGACATTCTGCCTCCTACTCTCCCCTAATGCTTCAATTCTGTTCCGGACTAAGACGGACCTCATTAAAGAGAAGTGAGAGCTGCATCCCCAGCTGGACAGTGGGAGCATTGCCCCAACAATCCCTTTGCGCATCTGCGATCAGCGGTACTGTGTATTCCACTACCCCCACTCCTGGCTCCCCCATCCTCGCTGGCAGTCCTCCACCAAATATCAACAAATCCCTGTCGCTGATCCACTCACAGAGTCCCAGAAGGTGTTATTATACACTATTAGGGACAGTAGCCATTAGGCTGCAACCAGACGATTGACTCCACCATGCCTACGGCCTAACACAGAGACCAGGTCCCCAGCACTCCTGTCCTGAAGAGACCCCATATCACGAGAGGGTCGAAACATCATCAACAATAAAGGAAGGGAGAGTCCCAGAATATTGGAAATAATTATGCATTAGATTCAATTCTCCCATAGGACCTCCCTTACCATTCCAATAACCAATTGTTCCTCTCCATTTGTCACTGTAAATTACTTCACTGTTGGTTATGGTCACTACACTGGGGCACATCAGTCACGTTTTTTTACCTTGTACATAGTGTAAATACTATGGGGCCGATTCCGATTCGGGCCGGAAATCTCTCCGACCGAGCCGGACTCGGAAAGATTTCCGAACGAATTGGACTCTGGCAGCCCGACCGAACGAGTACGATGCGCACGTATGCCATCGGACTCGAGTCGGTCGGACTCCCATTGAAGTCAATGGGAGCCGGTCGTACAACGCGTACGCGGGCTCCCATTGCCTCAATGGGTGCGAGGCAAACAGGGGCGCCCCCTACAGCGGGTACGCGGTGAAGCGACTCGCGCCGTACACGCACAGGTAGGGGGGACCCATGGGTCCCCCCTGTGTGCGACTCGCGTGGCTACGCGTACAGGAGGGTCCGACACGGACCCCCAAAGTACGTCTCCGACTGCTCTTTGGAGCCGGAGTGCGCAGCTCGGTCGGACTGCTCGCGGCGCGCATCGTACTCACCCGGCCGGGGAACGTCTCCATTGCGCGGTGCGAGTCGAGTCCGAGCGAGTCGGTCGGTGCGGTTCGACCCGGGAACGAGTCGGTCGGAGCGGTCGGGACGCCCGGACGAGTCGGTCGGCGAATTCGCATCGTACTCGCTCGCCTGGACTCGCGTACGAATCGGTCGGGAAATAGGGCTCCGAATCGGATCCGGTTAAGCCGAATCCGATTCGGAGCCCTACCGGCCGAGATCGGAATCGGCCCCATAGTGTCATTTCTCTCTCCAAGCATTGTTTTGCAAATAAAATTTATGCCCATCTTCGGCTGAAATGGGCACAACAGTAAATCCGTTGTTTGTGGGCTTTCCCTATTTACATGATTAATTCATTACCATTACTAATGAAATAACAGTGGTTTAATGTTATACCTATTGAATCTAACTGCATTTCTTATTTAGTTTGAAGGAACTAATGCTCCTAGCCTATTTGCATGTTTTATGTTATAATGAGTTCCTTGTGAACAACTGTTTTTTGGCTGAATTGCTACACCCAGTTCACAAGGACATATGGGTTGCTCTTGTTTTTGTTAGCCCTAATGCTTCTAAGCACATCCAAAGTATGCTCATCGGATCATGCCCCTCCAAAGCAGTGGGAGTAGCGTGTCATCGGGTAGGAAGTCCCTGATTCCCATCGAGGACAGCCGACCCAAAGTATCCTGAATCCGACAGAGAGGGGGGCGATGGGAGGGAAAGGGCTTCCATAGATGGCCATCAAAACCTCTCGCACAAGGTGCATGGATATGCTCATCACCACACCCAGCTTGTTGAATAAGATACACAGGGCCTCACAAACATCGTCCAAGGAAGCAATAGGCCCGATCTGAGTCATTGCCACATCCAAATCACGGGGAACACAGATCAGCTTCTCATTCCCCACCGGTATGCGGCATTACAACCAGCCCTACATGAGACCTCAGGAAGGCACCCAATAACCTGATGAAAGAAGCCCAAAAGTAGTCCAAAAACCAAAGCTTCCAGAAAAAGGGCATAGTCAAAACCCAACTCCATTAGGGAGAACATCATTACATGCCACGTGCAGAGACCAGATGGACATGCATATGCCAACGGAAACATGCCTTTACCCACAAAACCCATAAAAAATCATGCAGGCCAAAAGGACACCCCGCATCGGTAAAATGACACACACATATTTAATGGAAGCAGCCCACAGAGGAAACTACTCTTCACACTGCAGCAAGGAGAGTGGGGACCAAAGTACTGACAAAATAATGCTACCCAAATTAAAATGACCATTCCCTAGAAGCGCCACCACCTCTTTCCAGTACCTCGCTTGAAAGTTTCGCACACAGTGAAAGATATAAAGTGTACCCCTCAAAAGAAAAACACAGGAAATCTCCAAAAACTCTGTTATTTCCAAACTAACCTACAGCGCACAGCTGTTATCCCACAGGTCTACAACAGAGCCACATGTGCACCGTTGTTACATCGGCCTGCCGCCCCTTCAATCGAAACTCTCGAAAGGATGTCAACAAGGCCAACTACTCAAGAACACAGACTGCAAATTGACTTTATGAAAAAAAAAATGGAAAAGAAGAGAGATTCTTTTTTTAAACTGCACCAAGACAAGACACCCCTGGGCACCCAGAAAACAAAAAAAACCCTGTAGACCATCCCAAAACCTAAAAAATGTTTTCCAAGTTATGCATATTTGCATTCTTGTTCACTTTCTGTTTAGCATGGGTGCTCTCGCGCCCCTCCCGAGTCAGACATATGCCTAGTTTCATGAAACCTACTTTGTCATTCTTGCAATGCATGCACTGAGACCTCTCCCACCTACCTTACACCTATGCTGAACCAAACACTAGCATTCCTCACAAACTACACTGCACACTGCTACACAACACCTGGTATCAGCACATGACCACTGTGGGCACTCAATCTACGAACAGGTCATGCTACATATGTTCACTCATACACCACGCTGTATTCGCAGGCAGGCTTTACTTATCTGAAAAGATAGCCCCCGAGAAAGCAAAATGTCTCATCCCCTTGTACCTATGTAGGATTAGGGGCAAGATTCAACCCAATAGAGTAGAACCCCATAGAGCAGTAGTAAACATCACCCAGTATGAGACAAACCCCATGGCACTGTACCTTTTTTTACCAGACCTAGCGACATGCAAACAGAACTAGACAGGGTGCGCAAGAGGAGTAGTATAGGGGAGGACACTGTTTGGCCTTGGGACTTCGTAGAAAAGAGGCTATTGGAGGTAGCAAGACCACCGCACTAGTGCACAAATATGTCCACTCCCACTCCGTCAGCAGTCCCAGAGTGGCCCTTAACATATTTGGGTTTGCCTTGTTTAATGACAAGTGGATCCAGGTATGAAATTCCTCAACCTTGCTAGGGGAAATAAGTCCCATGGGAGGTGGTCAAACGGCAGCATAGACACCACGCGGCAGGAAATCTGGGATACCGAGATTAATAGGTACACATGATTTAGGGGAAAGGAGCAACCTCTAATTGTATGGAAACTTACACTGTATTCTTTTTGTTTCAGAGGTATAGGAACCATACTGCTTGGTTCCAATGAGAACTGTGAAGTAATACTGCATATACCGGACCTACAATGGGTCACTTCCATGTTGATGGATATGTATTGGCAGTGCAGCGAGTTTGCCTAAACCCAGCTTGTCCCCGGATGGCGGGGCATCTGCACCCTTGTGACCATACAGACTCCAACACTGGTCATCCCTGGTAAACATCTGTCCGAGTTGTCCCAACATCTGCTACAGAAGAAAACAACTCTGTTGCATCAGGTACGAAGAAAAAGAACTGCTGATTATTTGGCTGGGCTCAGGACATTCCGGAAGAATATAGGCTGTTTTCTGAAACTCAAGTACATGCAGGAGGGTCAATATCCTTCTTCACCTTGCAAACGAAGGCAAACATACACTGGTTACAAATAACCAGGTGGGAAATGTTGAAGGTGATCAACGGCGCTGAGCTCGGCCTAAACGCTATTATGGTGATGCAACATCGGTACTTGTTGGACTTGATGACCTTTATGGAGGGTGGGGTGTGTGCCAAGATTGGTGCTTCCTTTGCTTAATTTCTGAAAATGATCTTAAAAACGGAACTCTCTCTCTTGCCATCCAGGCACTGCATCGTCTACAAGCTGACATGAAGGAAGGAGGAAGGTGCCCCCGAGCAGGACTGGTTTCATAGTATTTTTTCTTGGATCCTCATATGGGTGTCCAAACTATTTACGACATTACTTCCAGTTTTCAGTTTTTGTATTACTGTTCTGTGGTTTTCTACAATGGGGGTTTCCTGTTGTAAAAACGCAGTCCTCAAATTAGGTAGTGTGCAAATAGCTAGAGAAAGAATACCACACACTGTAGCAACACATACCTGGCTGTTCGAGCAGTAACTTACCCCCTCCCCCAGCGCCTTGAGACCCTCCCGGGTGAGTAGCGCGCTCTATAAATGCCGTGATTGATTGATTGATTAAATTATGTTGACTTTCATGACATACGAGGAAAACGATGTAGTTGAAAATTCAACTGGGGGGGGGGGAATGTTAATATCAGTGAATGCAATGTCAATGTACACCATGATATATGCATGCACAAAAGTGGCACTACCAATAAATGCAAGGCCGATGTACACCAAAAACTATGCATGCATAACAATGTCATTATCAGTAAAAGTAATGTCGATGTATGCTATGACAACTGTACGCATAATAATGAGATTGTTGGTAAATATGATATCAATGACCGCCATGTTCTATGTACGCGATATAATGAACTTGTATTGCTGTTGTTGAATTCACCCAAAATGACCTCCCAATCAACCCCGAGTCAGAGATACATGGTCAGGTAGGCACTGCAGCCCAATCGGAGGCCTACCGATTGATGGGTCACAGGTGGGGTTACACTCAACCCGAAGACTAATGTGCAACCAGGGTAAACTCAGATCAATCCCACAGTAACACCACAAACAGGTCATTGGAAATCGCCCCAATAAAAAACATTTGTCCAAAGGCACACATTCCCAAAATACCACTAAGTTAGATACCACATGTAGTTAGGAAAGCTCAGCCAATCAGACACAGCATGCACACCACACATAGTGATCACGCATTCCCCATGCCGATCATCTGGACACACACACACACACAGACACACACACACTGGCCCACACTAGCTCTCCCCGAGAGAGAGAGCCACCTCTGTACCCCTTATCAGATGGTTGTATTCATGCTATATGACTAGGCCCAGACCCACATACTCACTATGAATGTGAAATTGTTTTATTGTATCTCACAAACTGTATATATGATCGGCCAAAACTTCTGTACATTGAGACTGTCTTCAGATGCAACTCTGTCGATGCTCTCCTGGATGCTACCTTTAATTAAACCAACTTGTTCCTGTTTTGCCAAACAGCTCTTGTCTTTGCAATTTTTCAAGGTAAATTCATATCCGAGCAACAAGTTAAAGCTCACAATTGTGCATTATGCTGTTGCGTGGCTGATACGTAAGATGTAGTTCGACAACCTATGATAACACATTCCTGACTGCAATCGCAAGAGAAACAGTCTGAACAACGCGTGCAGTGCCATGCATGCCATTCCAACACAGGCACAACCATGCTTGCCTTAACCACACATATGCCTTACCCACGTATATGCGTGGTTACTGCAATGCGAGGTCTGGATTCTGAGATGGGCAGACCCAGGAACAGGAAGGGTTAGGATAGGACGCGGTGGGGCTGGGGCCATGTTTTGAGGGTGTGAGGGGTCGTTTTTAAGGGTTGGAGGTAGTTTTTAGGGCTCAGGGTTAGGGCTGGGGGCGGGGGTGTTTTTAGGGCTGGGTGTCAGGATTGCTTTTAGGGCTCATGGGGGGTCTGTAGATTTTAGGGCTTGGGGTGGTCAGGGTAGTTTTTAAGGGTCAAGGGCGGGTTGGGTAGTTTTTAGGGCTCGGGGGGTTGAGTCCTTTTGAGGGCTCAGGGTGTGGTCAAGGTACTTTTTAGGGCTCGGTGGTTGGGGTACTTTTAAGGGGGGGTTGGAGAAGTTTTTAGGGCTCGGGGGGTCAATTAGTTTTGAGGGCTCAGGTGGGGTCAGGGTACTTCTTAGGCCTCAGGGGTCAGAGTAGTTGTTAGGGCTAGGGACAGGTGGCATAGGGTGTGATCTTTACCACACATCCCTATACCAGTCACGCTTTTACCACGAAATTGCATGGTAAAGGCATGCACGGTAAAAGAATGCATTGTTGAGAAGCATTTGTGGTTTAGGCAGCAAAATAGAGGCACGCATGGTTTAGCCATGCTTGCCTCTGTCATACAACCCATTCGCCAATCGGATGACGAATGAAGAACTGCGTCTGGTCTTCAGTAACACTAGGCACATAATCATAAGGTAGACTGGAAAGGCCGACATAAAATCAGCATACAACACTAAAAGGTTACAATACCTCACAGGAACGAGCTGGGGGTCTAGTTGGCTGTTACAATTGCGATTTTGCACATATTTTACCTGAATAATAATTGTAAAATCATGAGAAGAAGTTTTGTAACCTTTGATTGCTGTATGCTGACTTGAGCCAGGGTTTTAACAGACTTTTATATTAAATATTCGATGCTTCGTTACTAATGTTACCTCATTCCAACATCAGAGTCCTTGTCCTCTAATTGGGAAGAAATGTACTTGTTGTTCTTATAAAAAATGACTCTAAAGAAGTCCTCTAGTGTATATGCCCTGTATTGCTGCCTCTACAAATGTGATGGGTCCGACCAGTATTTGTAATCTTTAATATCATCAGCTGTTGACAAGCTATTCTTTTTTGTCCATCCATAGATGACAGGGTGATATATCAAAGTTATGGACACAGCCTCAGCTCCCGATGTAAATTGTGTGAAACTTCATAATAATATCTTGTGAGGAGCCCCCTTTCATTAACCACCTATCCTTTAGGTAATGTAATGCCATGGTGAACTCCTCTAACTCTAAAAATCTAATCACGTTGATCAATCACTTGGAATTTTTAAATGAATTATTTTACTTATTTGTATTCATTGTTTATAAATCGTTATTTGAATGACACTGTTACCACATTGGGATGGGTCTAATTGTCTATATAATAATCTATTTATATTTTCATTGATTAACATTGACATGTGAGGGAAACGAAGGCAAATGGTTGGGTAGGTGAGGTGGTGAGGCAGTATAAAAATATTTGTTATTTGCATCAAATGCTCCTCAATATTCCCAAAAGTGCTGCATCAAAGAACTTCTCATTTGGGGTTAAGCTGTTCTGTTTACTTTTCTAACTTAAATTCTATTCCCTTAGAGGTCAAAGTGAGCATGCATGATTGTGATATGATTGTCAATTCAGGCAATTAAAGGTCAGTCGGTTAAACGTGGTATGAACCTGAATAAAGTACATTTTTGTTTGAGAATGGAGATCAATAGGTCTGAGGAGATTATGCATACACATTCACTTGGGACGCCTTTTTTCTGGCGTGGGGATATATATATAATAACATAAGTATTTGTAAAGCGCACGTTCACCGTAGGTCTCTTGGCGCTGAATTACAGATGTTTATTGTTACCCAACTCAATGGTACTCATTTTATTGACCTCAGATGGATGGAAGGCTGAGTGGACCCGCCGGGATTTGAACCTGTGACCATGAGGTCGAACACAGGCCCCTGCAGTGAACGCATTAGTCCACTGAGCCACCAGACCCGGGTATATACATACATATAAATGTGAGTAATGACTTGGAGTGTGGTTTGAGCTATTTCTGAACAAATGACCCAGGCAAACATCGTCCTTTTTATGGCGATCATTTATTTAAAACATTGTTAGTTTGCTTAGACGTTTCCCAGAATTGACCTGTCTAACAAATGGAGTGTGTCCAGCGAGACACATGTGGGTGCCATGTCCAGGTACACCATTCTTTTTTGTAGGAGGCTTTCCTTACATGAATTAAATAGGAGCAACACTATGGGGCCTATTACGATGGCGGTCGGGAAACCTCCCCGACCGCCATGGTAGCGGGAGAAGACCGCCCGCATGTACCGCGACATCACCGCAGGTCGAATTACGATGACCCACTATTGGAATGCAACCGCGGCGGTCGGATCACAGGCCTTAACATTGCTGCGGTTGCTGCTGCCCGCAGCACTGCTGCGATGCCGAAAGGAGCATGTCCTGCATTTCCCTGCACTGCGTGGCAGGCACTGCACAGTGCCTGCCACCTGGTACAGGGAAATGTAGGGGGGGACCATGGGTACCCCCCAGTGCACCCACACCCCCCCAACACATTGGGGGCCCGCAACGGGCCCCCAGAAGTCACTCACCGCATGCCTTTCAATGGCGGTCTGACCGCCGGCATCATAATCCTGCCGGCGGAGCCTGCTCTGCACCGCCACTATTATCCCGGTCCTGCTACGTCTGCCAGGCAGGAGTGCGGATGGCAAGCGGCGGAAAAGCGGCGGTCGGTATTTCACCCCGCCGCGGTCACCACCGCCATCCTAATTTGACCGGCGGTTTTCTTGGTTGCGATGGCGGGCGGATGTCCACCGCCGGTACGGCGGGCGCCTCCGCCGGACCGGCGGTGGACATCTGACCACCATCGTAATGACCCCCTATGTACTCCAAATGTAAGCATAAGCAAAGCCAATAGGAGTGACATAAAAATAAAGCTAGTGACATTCAGAGGCACATGTAGACAAAGTCAATAGCAGGTTTTCATTTGCATAGACCAACCACGTACAAGCATCTGTCCATAAACGCAACACATGCACAGACCCCTATACACAATACAGCACATATATACACCATATAGACAACATACGTATAAACACATGTGGATACAAAAAACAAACGTACAAATGCCTTTATACACAGACATCTCACAGTGCACACTTATTTTTTTTTATTGATGTATACACCCAAGTGAAAACTTTGAAACAACATTATCTAGCCAATCAGAGCAGAAGCAGTAAAGAGCTACATGATAGCAAAGGTACTGCTATAAATAAATAAATACAACTTTGTCATAAATAAAGACAATAGAATTTTATGTGATGGATAAAGTGCTGTGTGGTAATAGATAATCACATAATATCTTGTCATTAAATTTCATCTGAGTTCTTCAATACATATAAAAGCTGACTCTAATATACAGTAAGATAAAGTGCTATATAGTCGTGGCTTCAAACTAATGTCCTGCTACAGGCTAAGCCGATAGATAAGGATATACTGTCCTCTAGCAGGTTACTCCACTGAAGACCATCTGAGTGGATTTAGTGTTTTTATCTGTGTTGCCTTATTGCATTTGATGTGGGTACTGGATCAGCTCTAGGTTCTGCTAGCCAGGTTGTAACTGGGGACCATATCTTCTCACCCAATCTTTTCTTCTTGTTACCTTTGAGTTTATACAAGCTAATCTCCATATTATAAATGCACAAAAACCTGTTCCTCCAGCTTGCGAATGTCGGGGGATCGGGTTTCAACCAATTCGAAGCTATACATATTCGTGCTACCGCTGTGGCTACAAAGATTAAATACATTTCTTCCTGCCCTAAAATGTTAGATCCTATACTCTCTGTGGATCCCATGAGCACTGTGGCCGGCATAAGGCTGATAGGGCTTTTAATGGTATGTTTTAGGAAAGCCTCTATTCCTTTAATAAAAGGTAATAACTTATAACATGAGAAGAACATATGTAGAATCTCTGCTTGATCGGCTCCACACCGTTTACATTTTCCATCAAATTCAGGACCCCATTTAGACATTTTTGCAGGAGTATAACACAAGTTACAAACAGTCTTAAAAAACTGACTCTTAAGATTCACTGTTAGTAAAACTTTATCGCACATTTCTAAAGATTCCTGAAGACTTATTGTTGGTCTACTGAGCCTTTCACTCCACTTAGAATCTTGTGCTTCCAAGTCATCACATTGTATCCGGATCAATATTTCATATATGGCCCCTATCCTATATATTTGCCTGGTTGCCTCAATAATTGGAATCTTCTCTATTGCTTCTACTTCATTTTTCTTTTTGGAAAGAAAGCCCCTGACCTGTAAAACTTTAAAAAGTCCCTCTTTGGTAATTCATACTTCTCCTGTAATTCTGTAAATGAACTGAGCTGAACATTGGTGCATAAATCTCTTACTGTATCACTACCCTTCTGTTTCTACCTTTCCATCACTGAGTCTTGGAAAATAGTAGGCAATAGGGAACTAGCTGACAATGGTGTAGAAAAGTTTATTTTAGGAATCACCAGTCTCCGTTTGAGCTGAGACCATAATTATGGGCAGCTTTTAATACCTTAAATCTTGTTTTCTTGTAGCAACTTAACTCCAGTACTTTCATAAAGCACCCTTTGGCTTCCGTTCCAAGCTCCATTTCATATATGGTTGGAGATTTAGTAGTGCCATCCCCACTTAATCCCCCTGGCAGTAAGATCCCCATATATTGTATTGCACAAGCCCAATAATAAAAGGTAAAAGTCGGAAGTGACAAGCCACCACATAATCTCGGGAGAATCATATATTAACTGCCCTTCTGGGCTTTTTATATCCCCAAAGGAAGCTGACGCATCACAGTGCACACTGATAGGTACATATTGCCAAGGTACGTGAATGTGAATCTAAGAACAATGAATCCGTGTGTTAGAAGGTGGTTCTGACACTCTGAGCTGCCCAGATTTTTCGCTTTTTGAGCACCTATTTGTTGAGCTTTTACTGTGGGAGAGCCTCATAAGTTGGGACTCACCCACAGTGAACTCATGATGAAAGAGACTGCATGTGGATTTTACTGGTGTCCCCCTAGCTTGACTAGGCCGCTGCGCAGCAGCTGGAGTAAGGGGAACCGGGCTGGTTACATGCAGACACATGTGTACATGCGTGTGCACACGTGTACGGGTTGCGCAGGGGAGATTCCTGGCGTGTGCAGTCCAGGAGCAGCTACAAAGTGAATTGTGTGGCAGGACTTATGCAGAATTGGGTGGTGACATGGAATAGGCTCTATACAGTGGGAAGAACCATGCCAGGGAAAGTCAGTGTGCTTTACAGTGTTTATTCCATTATTCTCTTATGAGGATAGGGAGCACATGGGCTAGTTTCACTTTCCTAGGGCCTACAAATTCCAGACACGCACCAAAGTCCACTGTAACTTATGTGAGAAGAAGTATTCTGCAGAGTCCAGAGTCATATTTGTACTGCTTTTGGGTCATCCAGAAATGTTATATTTCTCTGAGTCAGCTCATAACCAGGGCCTGGCTGGGGGCTGACCCCATCAGCCTGGATTAATGACCTTTCTTCCCAGAGCGAAGACCTTCCCTCCAAGGAGAGAAGAGGGGTGGAGCTACAGGCTAATCCATCAGCAGCTGTCACTGGGTGCCAGGCACCAAGCTGCACCAGGGCGAAGGCAGCCCTGGGGGGAAGGGGCTCTCAGAGATCAAGTGGCAGGAGACCCTGGACGACGCCATCTTGAACCAACCCAGAGGCCTGGGCAGGAAGGAGGGAGCAGGGGCAGAGAAGTGATGTGTCGATGTGTGATAGGGCAAACAGAGACTTCCTGCCAGCCCCCTCCCCAATTCTTTTAAAAGTGTTTGCACAGGAAGAGAAGCTCTCTCTGGGGTGTGGTCTGCTGAGGCAGAAGGTGCTGGAGCCTGGTGCAATGGGCAGTTGGAAGGAGGAACCCCCTGACTGTCCCAGGTTCCTGAACAGCGCCAGGAGAAGAGACCAGGACCAGTGCGCAGAAGCAGGGGCCTCTGCGCAGGGAGAAGAGAGGCCCAGGAGGGGAGCCAGGCGAAATGCTGGCACAGGGAGCCAGTGAAGACAGCTCCCTGCTGAATCCACCCTCTGTGTGACCAGGAGGGCGAAGGAAAGTGCTCCCAGTGGCCGGGGTGCACCACCAGGAGCAAGAAGAGGCCAAGATCACCAAAATCGGCCGCCTGGGGGCCAAGATACGCCCTCCAGAAGGTAGGCGACCTTTGACCTCTGGAAGGACCGACGACGAAGCGCGTGGGGCTCCGCCGCCGGTCCATGATGTGCCCCCGGGGTGGGTCAGGTCCCGGGGGGCCGAAGTAAAGTCGGGGTGCGCCGTTGCACACCCCGTGAAGGTGATCCAGCGGTCTACTAACAACAGATACTCTACTACCATATACTCACTTGGGCCCATACAACTTGCTTCCGCTGCACTCTAAGTAAACCACTGGAGTCTATTAGTTTTATATGTTACTCATACCTCAAGATCTAGTTATTACTTCTTTAACTAAACCTTTGCTGATCAAACAGTTCTTTCCTCTGGTCAATGGACCAGTTAGGTGGAACTAGTTGATGGCAATAATTGACATTACTTATTATACATTTCTTAATAAGTATAAAATAATGACAGACTCAATAAGTTTTTAAATCTTTATCTAAATTAGGGGTTTTGAACCATCTCAAAAGCGTTTCAGTACAAACATTCGCGGGAGAGCCAATTCAAAAATATCTCAAATAACACTTATCAATTCAGATACATACAATAACCATGCTCAGAAAGAAGAGGATAGAGACAGAAGAGCATTTATCAAACTATGAATTTCATAGTTACCAAAGTATGGTGTGAAGACCAACCCCCTGGCCAAAGGGCCTCCCAGGACAGATCAGGAGACAAAGGCTTCAGGACAAGAATCAGGACAGGATACTTCACCTCTCTAGTTACCGACGACTACGTCGCACCCCTCTCTGACACTCTCTTCCTCCTCGTGGTTCTTCCGCGATCTTCTTTCTAAACCCACCCCAATTAAGTAGATGATTCTGCATTCGGTTTCTTCATCAGCATTTCAGAGCACCACCCCGGCACACCCCGTTGTCAAGCTTCTTCAACGCGCATCAACCTTCTTCGTAGCTTCCCCAAAATTCGCATCTCCAAAAAAAACTTGCTCCCTCCTCAAACTAAACTACCTCAATTATACCTTTTTCATAGAGATGTACCACCCATTAATGTTTCATTTGCACAGAATACTAACTTCTGATTGGACAGGCGAGGGAGGATGATCATCACACCACACTTTTACTTCATTTATTCTCTTTTAACCATTGTTCCCAAACTCCTCCCCTCAAACTTTTATTCCGCCCTTCCTTTCCCATACATCTTTAAACTTTAATAATACATTTGTAACTGATTTCTTGAACAAGTTCCTTCATATGAACTCTTCACCCTCATGTTCCCAGGGCACATCTCCGCCGACCTTGGACTCGTGACAAATCCTTAGTCATCTTCCAAGCTTCTGTATCAGGGCGCATGCGTCGCGCCATATTGGTCTGCTCGACTCGGACAACTTTAACAGGCCCAAATACGCACTAATAATAAAGTCAAAAAGAAAAGTATTATTCTCTAAAATAAATGATTTCACTGTATACCACCAACCTCTACTCTAACCCATACCATTTGTTATTTCTCTCTCTGCGTTTGCGTTAGTTATAAACCCATTTCTAATTTCAGCAAAGCAAGTACCATGCATGTGAGATTTCAAGCGGCCATTTTATAGCTCTTTGTGCAAGCGCCAGAATTTCCCTCCAAGCGAAAGCACGTCATACTACGTAGATGCAGTAGACGCATGCGCAGTAAAGATCCCATGTTAAATTGCTCCTAGTCCTACGTCCGTGTTATTTGCAGTTAGTAAACTCATAGGCAAGCTTCGTTCTTTTCCCGCGTATAATGAAAAATGCATATTATTAATCACGAGACATGTCGTTAGTAATTCGTTAGTAAGTTAAATCGAGAAGATTGCTTCCGAGCAAGTCTCATGTCCGAGACCTTGCTCCATCAAAGGTACCCCCACGGGGTGCCAGGAGCCCACCCTGGCCCACGCCAAACATGAAGCCGGGGAGTGCCGTCGCGCTCCCCGTGGAGGTGTGCCGGGGGAGGGACCCGGGATCCCAACTCTGGGCCCCGTGTGAGAAAGGAGGCGGGGGAGCGCCGTTGCGCCCCCTGCAAAGATGAAAGTCAGGGGAGCGCTGTCGCGCCCCCGCGAAATGTGCCCAAGGGGCCCGGGACCCCATCCCCGGGCCCCGAAGAAAAAGAGGAGCAGGGGGCAGGGAGCGCCGTTGCGCCCCCCACGAAGAGGTCTCTAGGGGCCTGGGACCCCATCCCCGGGCCCCGAAGCGAAGCCGGGGAGCGCTGTTGCGCTTCGCATGAAGATTTCCCCCAGGGGGTGCCAGGAGCCCACCCTGGCCGCCGACGAAGAAGCGAAGGATGGGGAGCACCGTCACGCTCCCCGCGAAGGTGAGCAGATCCGGGACCCCATCTCCGGGCCCCGAAGTGCTGGAAGGAGGGGGGAGTGCCGTCACACTCCCCCGAGGTCCGGCGAGGCCGAGGAGGCCTCCGCGTCTGCCCGCCGGAGCGGGCAGACCTGAATGGATGTGCCGGCTCCTGCAGCTGCACCCGGAGGTGCGGGCCGAGCGGGGAGCCGGCAGGAGCAGCCGGGGGTAGGCTCCCCGGGCTGCCCTTCAGCCTGGTGATGCGGGAGGGCCCGGGTGGGACCGGGCCTCCCTGAAACAAAAAGAGTGGCTCTCCAGCAAGTCGGAGGCACGGGGTTTCCGGGTGGGACCGGGACCCCGCGGAGGACAGAGTGTGGTGCAAGGGGCCCGGGTGGGACCGGGCCCCTGAAAATCGGCATAAGCAGCCGGGGGTGGGCTCCCCGAGCCGTATCACTCACCTGGGGGTCCGGGTGGGACTGGACCCTCCAACGGCAAGCAGACGCAGCTGGAGGCCCACATCGCGGCTCTCCCCGGAGCAGCGGGAGAGCCGTTGTTCTAAAATGCAAAAGCGCTCATAATGCCTTGCAGGCCTGGACCGGCCTGCAAGGGAGAAACAGCGTTTTTTCTGGTTGTGGTGGCCCCAGGAGGACGGGGTCACCACCCAGTGAGTGCGGAGGTGCAGTGGGAGCTGCAGGAGAACGCAGTCTCCCTCAGCACGAAGAGGAGAAGTCCCTCCTTAAGTCTCTGGGGACTAGGAAGAAATAACCCCTCAAGGGCTCAGCCAGCTTTTCAACACCTCCTGGGCTGGAACTTTTGTTGTACAGCTGGGGGTGTAGGGAGAAGTGCACCAAGGGATAAAGAACTGAGCTGGGGATGTCTGGAGAAGGGCATCCCCTGGAGGTGAAGAGGTGTAATTGCACCAGAAATGCATTCACTAATGTTATTTCTTTTGGAGGGACTGAAAGTCACATGTGTAATGTGAAGTACCTGTGTAAGGTGATGTCATAAGCCAAGTGGGGTTGTGTGGCCAGACATTCCTGCTAGGTTGTCTGGCTGTATATGCGTAATCCTGTGATTCATCTGTGATGCCTTTAGGGGCTGTAATTGCAATGCATTCTAATGTCCAACAAATATGATGAGTACTGTCATTCTAAAGTGATGCTTAAACATGTATTCTTGCTGCTGCGCTTAGGTGAAGAACCCAGACTGTTAGCCCTTAAGATGTAGATGTGTATACTTCATGGTCAGTAGGAAATGCTCAGTCAGGGTTGTGTGTCACCAGGGCAGGTGTACCTATTTTAAATGCTTGTTGAGGTAATGGGGTGGGTCGCCGCTGGGATGATGCCAGTGCGCAGGGCCCTCGCTCCAGGTTATGTTCAACTAACTGCATTTGGGGGCAAGATGATGTGCATACATGGGAGTGGTGGTACTAGACCCCACCCCCCTGCGGGAGGGGTGGAGATGTTATGCAATGTCACAAAGTAATTCCAACAGCTTATGTATATTTGTAAATTGGTGCATAGTATTGAGTAGTGTGTATGTTTAATAAATGTACTCTTATTTTTATAAAGCAAAGTACAGACTGGACAATCAATTATTGAGTGTTATTGCTGCGCACCTGTAATAGCGGTTACTAGCCCACACCACCTCCCTTGAGTAAGCCTCAGACTGCTCTGCAACGCTACCCTCTGAGAGTCAGGCGCTACAATTGGTTGTTTGGTTCCCAGTGAAGGACAAATGTAGTCATGTTATTTGAGCAGGCCTCACAGATACTGCCTCGTTCTCCAACACCTATGTACACTTACCCAGACAATATTTAGCCCATTGTTCTTTTCCCCTCAATATTCTGTCATACAACCAATTCTCAGCCAATCTCAAAGCCAGCAACTCCACATGCAACACTAGTGTTCCTCATTCTTACATTTCCAACTGATATTTGCTTATTTGTCATGCAAGCAGCATTCATAGTGCAGTTGTTGGCCTGGGGCTTGATTCGATAGCTTACGTCATAAACAATATCTTCAAGCGAGGCCACCATCCAAAACAACATTTCTACTTGTGCTTGCACTAAATAGGGGTCTTCTAGTGAGTATGGTCTGCCCACCAGTGGCACTCCCAAAATTGCTCAGGAATCCACAGGCTTTGCGCACTCATGAACTTCTTTTAGGTGTGCAAAGTCAGACGTAGGGCAGGTGAAAGTGCACAGCTCAGAGTGTTCATTGCACTGCCCCCATTCTTTCCCATTCCCCTCACTTCATTCCTCATGCTCAGCCGGTGCTGGAATGTTGTGGGAATGCGCAGGCTTGCCATTCCAGCAGGTATTATTGCTCGGGGATCCTGGTTCTTGGCTGGTGCCAGCAGCTTCCCCACTTCTTTCCCGATACAGAGACACAGGCTGCCCTCGACAAACGCAGCAGCCTCTCACACGCAGTGTGTGGATCTGGCTGAGCAGCTGCCTGGAGGGGGTTGAGGTTCTTTTTCTCTTCTTTGTGGCGGTGTGCTGCATTGTTAACTAAAGATGCTAATATTGGCATATAATTGTTTCCTTTCACTCTGGGTGGGGCTCTCCACAACTGCATAGTTCGCAGGCAATTCATTAATTTTCAATAGGTTGTCTGGTATGAATATTTATGTTAAGCAAAGTGATGGGGTTTGTAAAATGTGGTCTAGATGAGACAAATAAAATATGCCAGTACAACTTTAATATTGCCTTTTTTAATTGTTAATTTCTTTTGGAACAGAGATTATAATAATATGTACTAGGTGACATTAAATGTTAGATTGCCTACCCAGGGCTTTAAGTGGGATGAAAAAACTGGGGGGGGGGGGTCTCTCAAGGGGGCGTGGCCAATGTTATTAAGGGTGTGGCTTAAAACACCTAAGCTAAAAATCTGTGCTTAGCATAGTGTGCCACCCGACTTGTATTTTGTTGTTTCTGTCATTGCATCCAGATATATGATACAACAAGTAACATCATAGCTACAAGTAGTCAGGACTATTGGCTTTGTCAATGGTTGTTAGTTGCATAAATATAAACATAAATACGCAGCAACTATGGCTTATATATAATATTGAAAAAACTTCCACGTAAAGCTCTGTGACACCATGGCAATGTTGCTGCTCCTGAGTTTCAAAAAGAGAAGGGAAATCCAGAGAGAAAAAAATGACTCTCTTTAAAGGATTTGCCTTTCCCTACAACGCTCACAATGGCATGACATCATGCCGTAACCTCCACTGACGTGAGCAGTGTGAGCACGCCACATCGATGTGCCTGCTGTCACTGCAGTCCGGAAAAAAACGGACCGCCTGTGCCAGGGCACCAAACAGAGCCCGATAGAGACCCGTTTCGAGGCACCATTTAAAAAACTGCTCAGCACCGGTGAGACCCGGCCCACTTAAAGCCCTGTGCCTATCACTGAATGAATAACTTCTAACGCTGCCTTGCCTGACTCCGCCTCCTTTAACCTGACCCCCGACGTGTCCCTATTTAAAAGTCCCCACAGTTATTGTTTTCCAATCCCAGCACTGCGCTCAGCACCGAGTGTCGAGTATTGTTAGACTACAGGTCAATGCTGGCTAACTTTGCAGCACCACAGGGGAAGGTCTGAAGACAGGGGAGACATGGATGGCCCTGCTGCATGAATGATGCAAAGAGAACACTTTATGCACATTCCTTCCACGCATCCTGAATGATGCATTTGAAAGAACACGCATAAAACCTTGGACAGCCTGAAAGTCAGAACTTCTCCAAATGCGTCATGTTTGCCAAACTAATCACCTAAATGACACCAAAAAGATGTACAGGAACAAGATGTCTCTGTCATGCTTTGCAGGTGGCAGCACTTCAGTCTGTGAAAGGCGTAGCCTTCTGGCACATTCGGGCATTTGCAATAAAAGAGGAAGTAGTCTTGAGACGACTTTCTTGTTCACCTGGCAAGCTGTCAAGATCAGAGCCTTTCCCTCAGCAAGTCTTTGAATTGCAGCATTCACCTCAGGTAATTATATATCATCTCCCCGCGAGGAAGCTTCTTGCAGGAATTAGCATTTCTCTTTCAGAAAGGGAAAGCAAGTAACAAATGTGCTCGCTGGCGAGTGTTGTTCCGATTTATACAGAACAGTGAACCCTTGATAGTTGCAAAGAATGTATCTTTTAAGAAAATGGTTTGCATTCCTTCCGCATGAGTAGACATCACAAAAATATCCAAGGCAGAAATCAATTCCATAATTAGTGGCGTGTGTATTTGAAAAGAAAATTGAAAGACAGGTTTCTCAGCTTGTCAAACGCGCATTCATGTGGAAGTGGTTTATTGAACGACCCCACCGCCCCATGTAATCTAGTATTTCCTCTCCTTAATTTCTTTCTAACGAGAGATATGGATACATATTTACTCAATTAGCGAGCTGCCATGATACTTTAAAAGATTTACTTTTTAGATTTTAATATTTAAATGATTAGTCACGATAATTACTATTCAGATAATACTGTAGTATATACGGAAATTAGGTTGCTAACATGAAGTGACTGGTATACTATTATGAATACCTGTGGCCCACAATAAAAAGATTTTACTTGCATTTCTACCGATAATAATAACAAGAGTTGTAAACTGTTTAATTTCCTGGAGTCGGTCTCTAAAAAGGTGTGCAGGTCCACAAAATGGCGAAAAAAGGAAACTAAATTGGCATGATTTGTTAGGGGATTTAGTATCACAGGGCTGTCTATTAAATACAAATGTATCTTGAGGCTGCCCCCAAGCGAAGCAAATACAAGCTCCTGGCCCTCGGGGAGCTAGTGATGGGTTTCCGGAGCCAGAAGTCTGCACCTGGGAGATGTTTCGGACTGATCTACAGACACTAAGCAGCAGTCCATGTTTCCCCAAAGGGTTCTTTGCCTTTCTGTAGAGTTCACAACAATGAAACTCTGGTGTCAACGGCTAACAACGCTGGCTACGCTTTCACACTCGGGTGACCACAAGAAAAAATGTAAATTCTAGGTTGCCTCACCTGCATTTATCTTAATGCACTGGGGAGGAATGGGACATACCTCTAATCAGTGTGCGACTCCACTTCCCAGCAATGTATATACAAACTCCTGCCACTTGAGGGAACTGGTGATCGGTTTAGAATAATAAAATGCTGGTATCAAGGGCTTAAAGGGCCAGCTACACTTCAACAACCGACGGCTACAAGATGATACACCAAGATCGCACCAACAAACAAGGCGGGGGTATCGCCATCATCTTCAAGGAAACCATCCATTGAACAGCCATCAACGACGACCCAACACCTCTCATGGAACACCTCAACTTGTGACTACAGACCAATGCCAAGACCACGATAAGAGACACCCTTGTGTATAGATCCCCTGGATCCCGACCAGCGTTCTGCGATGCGATCTCCAATCTCATCGCCCCCCTAGCCATCGACCCCTACCACTACGTCCTACTCAATTTCTCAATTTCTACAGCAATGATCCCAACAACGCCAATTCCATCGCTGTCTTGGAGAACCTGAATAACAACAGCCTCACCCAACTGGTCACCAAACCCACACACAAAGCTAGACAAACACTCAAATCCATTTTTACCTCCATCAACAGAATCAAATTCAGCCATGTCACAGAACTCACCTGGACTGACCATGCCATCATTCACTTCACAGTCTCCGATGCCCAGCATGCCATCGCCAAGAACCACAGCTCTCCCCACCGCCGCTCGGGCAAGGTAACTGTGACCCAGTGGGCACAGGCCCTAAGCTCCATCCAACCTGAGGCTCCAGCAGACCTTGATCAGGCCATCCAGAACTTCTCCACCTGGATCATCAAATACGCCGACAGAGTCCCCCCTCTGACACCAGCAAAAGCCAACAAAACCTCAAAACAAGCCAAATGGTACACCCCAGAGCTCAGAACAACCAAGCGCAACTTTTACCAACTCGAGAAGTGATGGCGCATCACTAAGAACCCCTCTGACAGAGCCGCCCACAAAGCAGTCTCAGCAACTACCACCTGCGCATTATGGATGCCAAGACAACAGCCAGCACCGCCTGCATCAACACTGTGGCCAACCACACAAAGGAACTTTTCAAAATAGTCAAGGAATTCTCAGACAACACCATCCACCCCTCCCAAGAACTCTGGGACACCCTCTTGGACTACTTCCACAACAAGATTCCACCATCTACAGAAACATCTACCCACAACCCACCACACCCAGCCTCGACAACCTCAACTAACCAGCCAACACCAGCCGAATGATCACCACCTGGTCTCTGCTCACAAATCTGACCACTACAGCCATCATGTTATCGATCCATTCCGGAGTGCACACCAACCCCTGCCCCCACCATCTCTTTAACCTCCAAACCAACCCAATCAGTACGGAACTCACCAGTATCCTCAACACTTCCATCTCCACAGCAACCTTCCCTGACAGTTGGAAACATGCAGAGGTCAGACCCCTCCTAAAAAAAACCTCAGCCGACCCCAGCGAACTCAAAAATGACTGACCGATCTCCTTGCTCACCTTCCCAGTCAAAGTACTTGTGAAAGCCATCAACCAACAGCTCACCGAATACCTAGAACAAAGCTACCTACTCGATGCCTCACAATCAGGATTTCGTGCAAAGCACAGCACTGAGATCTCACTGATTGCTGCCACAGATGACATAAAAAATCTCCTCGAGCATAGAAAAACTGTGGCCCTGATCCTCTTCAACCTCTCCAACAGCCAACTGACCATAAAACCCACACAGTCCCCTCCTCATGATTCCACACCCTTTGCATGCTCCACTGAATCTTCAGATGGATCCCGATCAACAACAGAAAGACCCTGATGTAGTCCCTCGTCACCAGCCACCTTGAATACGGCAACTCTCTCTACATCAGTATCTCCACCCAGCTCCTCAGAAGACTCCAGACCATACAGAACACGGCAGCAAGACTCAACCTGGACCTCCCCAAATGGACCCACATCACCCCTCCACCTCAGAAACCACCACTGGCTCCCTATCCAGAAAAGATGCCTGTTCAAGATTTCACACATGCCTACAGAGCTCTACACGATCAAGGACAGTCTTACATCAACCATCGACTGAATTTCCATCTGCCCACAAGAGACCTGCACCCCACCCCCTCGCCTTCGCACACATCCCCCGCATCTGTTGCAGTCGCAGCGAGCTGCTCCTTCATCGCCAACAAGACCTGGAATGACCTGCCCCTCCACCTCTGAAGAGCACCCTCCCTGGCGGACTTCAGGAAGAAGCTCAAGACCTGGCTTTTTTATAGAGACACAGCATCCTCAGCACCCAGCTACCCCTAGGGGTGACAGTGCTGTGCTATACAAATAGTGATTGATTGAATGATTGAACAATCAAGTGAGCACAGGAAAAATTGAAAGCTATACACAGCTTTGAACTGCACTTACCATGATGCACTCGGAGGACTAGGACATACCTTCGATTAGTGCACAACTCCACCCACTAGCCAGTGCTTAATTTGAAACAATGAATGCCGGTGCTCAAAACTCTGCTGAGAAGTATGTGGTCAGTACTATTAAATGTCCACACATAGAATATGAAGTCTATGTATTCAGCGCATCAATACCTGGCACCCCATGCCCCTTTATTTCACTGGTACAGCACCCTGTTTTCTCCCTTTGTGACAGTTTTCAGTCTTTCACTTCCTTCTTCTTTCCCCTTTGTGGATTTTTCCCTTGATCTCCATATGTCTGGTGAGGAAAAATAAGTGTCCGTCCCCAAAAATGAGGGCCGGTGGTCCCTACTGGCAACTACTGGCTCAAATTAGGCACTGCCCCTAGCAATGTATGCATACGCTGCTGTTCCTTGGTGGAGCTGGTGATCGGTTTCCAGAGCCCGGACTCTGCATGTGGAAGATGTCTGGCACTCATCTACACAAAGTAAGCAGCAGGTCCTGTACTGCCCAAAGGACTCTGCCCTCCTGAAGAGTTGAGAAGAATGAAACACTAGTCTCGATGGCTAACAGCACTGGCTTCACTTCAATATCTAAGAGAACAATGAAGCATTGTTGGTTATAGACTGCCTTGAATTGCAATTACCATGGTGCACTGGGGAGGACTCGGAGATACCTGTTACCAATGTGCAACTCCACTCCCTAGCTTAGCACTTAGATGCTTGTGAACTATTGCTTGAATCCTGTCTATCACATTCTGATATTCACTCGGCAGGCAGTGATAGAAGTGTGCCATGGTGGGCATTCCAGACAACTTGAAAAAGGAGTGTGAATAGATGTGTAACGCAGTGATGCTGCAAAATTGCTGGCACAATATTGCACCTCAATAAACCCTGAAGTAAGGCTCAGAACTGGCTCCCTCAAAGGGGTTATTGGGTGGCACTTTTTGGTGGTGCCCTCGACCGCTGCTTTACCTGCGTGCACCCTAGAACAACCGCTCAGTGTAGTTCATGAAGTCAACTAAAAAATTTATTACCAGCAGTCAATCTCATAATACTATAATGTAGACATTAATCTCTCCTACCACATCTCTGGGAGTATTGTAAATTGGAGAAGATGATCAAGTGGATAGATTATATATCAAAGGAACAGTGCATTGGTGGATGCTGGTGTGTGAAGGGTCCAAAGTATCACATTTTTCAGTGTTTTGGTCAGAATTTTCCCCTGTCTACAATTTCAGTTACATTTTTAAATTTAGGTGGAAGATTTTTCAAAATTTGGTCAGATTGTCAATATTGTTTGTCCTCCTCTAATGACGAGAAAACAGATGTTAATTGATGAAGAGGTTAACAGTTGGTTAATTGGAAATTGAACATGTTCTCAGACTAGAGAGGTGTGTCTGCCTTACAAAGCAATGACGTATTTCAGAGCAGAGGTTAAGGATGCGACTTGCACCACCTTTGCTGCTTCTGTATCTTTGTCAACTTCAGAAGGAATGGAAGGATGATCTGGATCTGCTGGAATTCATGGTGCGAAATGGCAAGTTTACCCCTGATGTCAGCAGAAATCACTGACTGACCCATCTAGCTGGCAAGAAGAGTACCCCAAGGAGCTAGCTTCACCTACATCTTAACATCCAGAAGAGAATACTAACAGGCACATGCATCAAGGTAGGATTTTGCGAGTCCTTAATTGCGATTATTAAGGAATCGCAATTAAGGACTCGCAAAAGCCTATGCATGTAGGAATCGCTATAAAAATAGCGATTCCTACACATTCTTTATTTGCGACTCGCAAATTGCGAGTCGCAAATAAGGAATGAGCTTCCCATTCATTCCTATGGGCCTACAGGCCCATAGGAATGAATGGGAATCACCAGTGCAATTTGCGAGTACCAATTGGTACTCGCAAATTGCGCATGCACTTCAAGGGTGCAAGGGTGTCAAAAGGACACCCTGTTGCACCCCTGAAATTGATCTGTGCACAAATGTTACGCACACACATGTCCCAAGGACATGTGTGTGTGCAACTCTATAACTTTGAAAAATGCACTTTAGTGCATTTTTCAAAGTTTTTGCAAATTACCATCAAGTTCAACTTCATGGTAATTTGCGCCCCCTAGTAGCGAAATCGCTACTTCATAGTGGTTCTTGCATTGCATTTAAGGAATTCCAAAATGCGATTCCTTAAATGCTATCGCAATTTGAGAACTCGCAATTAATTGCGAATTCTCAAATTGCAAGTGCCTTGAACCTTGATGCATCGCAAATGCCATTTTTGCGGGCGCAAACGGCCGATTTTTGCGAATTGCACCGTTTGCGCTCGCAAAAATGGTTGATGCATGTACCTGTAAGAGTGGAAATAACTTTTTTTCATACACTTCTTCCTTCATATCATACATATGCTTTTTGCTAATAACGCAAATAACAGATGTTACTATACTAAGAATATGGTCAGCACTCCCACAGCTGCGTAGACTTAATGACAGTTAAATGTCTCATGAACTCCATGAGTTCTACCATATTCCAGTAGTGTTTTGCACAGGTTAGAGTGGTGGGGCGTGGGCGGTGGTGGAAGTCGCAGACGATGGGATAAGTAATATTAAATAAATAAATAAAACCACTTACTTTGCGCTCGCCGCTTGGTAAGTGGTTTTATTAATTTATTCAGTGGCGTAGCAAAGGGTGGCGTACCGCCCCGGGCGACAAGAGTTTTGGGGGCAGCGGTCTGTCTCCCCCCACCCCCTCGCTCAGGCCAGCAGCCATTGCGGGGCTCACACCAGCTCCCACTCGGCCGTCGCAGGAATCCGTCAGCACACCCCCGCTCTTACATGCCGCCACGGGCGGTTAACGCTGGGGCTGCACCAGGCGGCCAATGGTCTATAGCTACGCACAGGATTTATTTATTTAATATTACTTATCCCGTCGTCTGTCAACTTCCACCTCCCCCCACCCTGCCCCACCCTACCGCTCTTACCTGTGCGAGCCGCCACTGCCATATTTGAACACTGAAGTTTCATTAAGTATGCACGTTGCTCTTGTTTTTTTATGTGTTTATATGTGTTTCCTAAATTGCCGCTATTACATCCTTTCCCAGCAGCACCAAGCAAATGTATACCATGAAGATTTAATGACTCACCAAGCTCCTTCGGATGCTTAGGGCCACGGCCAGATAATAATGAGTATAATTACGCCTACGAATCTAATCTATACATCATGTGCCCAGAGGCGGCTCGCCGAGGGAGAGCTGCGGGGCGGTGGGGCGGGGCGGGGGAGGGGCAGGGTGGGGGGTAGTAAACTCCGGCATACGGCGGTGCGGAGTTAAGTAAATAAATAAATACATGAATTTACATATCGCGCGCTGCAACGCCGACTCGGCGATGCAGCGCGCGCAATGTAAATTGTTTATTTATTTATTTATTTACTTAACTCCGTACCGCCGTATGCCGGAGTTTACTACCCCCCACCCTGCCCCGTCTCACCGCCCCGCAGCATCCCTCGGCGAGCCGCCACTTCATGTGCCAATGCTTGTTTTGTTTGATGCAGAAAACAATCAGCAATGATGAATGCCTATTGTAAATGGCAATTACAATCAAACACTGTTTTAGGCAAGACGGTAAATGGTGGGGATTCACTTCGCATACAGAGGTGCAATCACTGGCACACTTCCTTTGAGAGTATAGAAATACGGTGAACACACGTATCCAGTGGATGAAGACGTGTGCAGTGCAATTTCGGGAGAACATATTTAGGGTTTTGAAAAAAGAATCGCACCCCCAAGCAAATTCAAATTTGTAAAGATATTTTCATCACCATGTTGTCAATAAAATGTCCAGGTGTTATCTTCCATTTACTACGCGTGCGTATTTGTAAAAGGCGAGCAATGTTTTTTATTTTTATTTTTTGCTTTTGCAATCCATGTACAGATCTGTGGAAGACTCTGAACTTTCACATATTTTCCGATGTTTTTTTTCCGCTTCTGGTCATGCCAGAGAAAAACATTTTTTTTGACAAATGACCTCACATATATCATTACTTAATGCTAAATATAGGGTACTGTAGGAAATGTTTCTCAGAAAATTGTTTTGGTGTCTCAATAACATGTTCCGCATCTGGGTATTGGAGTAGAACAGATCGGGCACTATTTATAGAGCATGTACTATCTCATCATCACTTCAAGTTAGAACATGAGCTGTGAATGACACAGCTCGGAAATAGCTCAGAAACACAAGCAATGGTTGTTTAACTGTGATACAACTGTGCAATCTCTAGATCACGTCCTAAATTGCGGTACTTTTGAGGAAGTAGTACATACATTGTAAAGAAAGCAATAGGCAGTTTGCCAGAGTTGCGCTCTGTGGGTCGTATTGGATTTCACTAGTCTGTTGATATGTAATTTAAATTGTTAAACTGTTAATTGCTGGAAATAAAACCTTTCAACTGGAGAAGGAAAACCAAGAATAGTCACAAACCCTGTGTAAGGCAGAAATAAGGAACTTTGGGCTAGATGTTTGAATGATTTGCGACTCACAAATTGGTCACAAATAGGTCAGCGACCGAAAAAGTGCCGTTTTGTTATGTACGAACGCCATTCGCTAACCAAAAATAACAAAGCAACAGAATTGTGAATTGCTATTTTTTTGCGACCAATCTTTGAGAGTCACAAATAGAGGAATCAGTATTTGCGACTCGTAAACCTCATGTTTGAGGCTTTCACAATTAATGACTAGAAGCAAAAACACTCATTCAATTCAATCAATCTTTATTCGGATAAAAATCCATATAAGGACACATACATACCACAGCGGCGGCTAGCGGAGGAGCGTCTCCCGCACAAAAACGGCAGGAATGGGAAAAAAACAACACTTGTTTTATTTCTCCTTTCCTGCCAAGTCTTGGGGGTGGGGCCTGGGGGAGACCGCAATGAGGGGAGTGGTTGTGCACTCCCTTCACTGCGCATGATGGTATGGCTGGCCCTCTCATGCCAGCCAAACCATCATGCGCAGTGAACCTCTCTCCAACGCCAGCTGCATTGCTGGTGTTGAAGAGAGCAGGCTCAGACTCCCAGTCTGTCCTGGAGCGCCAATCGAGGGAGCTCAGGCCAATCCTGAAGCTGCTCTCATGTGAGAGCATCTTCAGGATTGGCCGCAGGGCATTCTGGGAGCCTGTGCCTGAAGCAGTGGAGCAGAGGAGCGCAACGCAGGACGCAGCCGGCTGAAGGTAAGTTTTTTTTAATTTTAATTTTTCATTTTGCCTCCCTCCCATCATGACCCTATGCCCCCATCACCCACCTGTGCACCCGCCCGCCCCGCCACTCATCCCAAACATGGCCCGCTACTGACAAACAAAACAAAACAAGAAATTTCTTCAAATGAAATCATTTAAATATTGAATACAAAAGGGAAAATATTAAGAGGATTCATTCTGTGTTACGGTAAAAAGATGTGCACAAGAATATACAGGTTACTCATTCATATGACCTGGCTTGATCACTCTGAGCAAACTGGGTGTAAATATTTTATTCAACCTCATTGAGTAAATTCTCCAAATGGGTACCGAGCTGAAGCCTGGTGAGATAAAACCTGTTCTGTATATTAGTTACAAGTGATAGATAACCTTCGATACTGTTATGCAAATGACCATTAATATAGCAACTAACATTTGATTGGGCACTCTCACTAAGTTCCCTTTTGGCCTCTCTTTGGCCCATCAAGATCATCTTTATTTCCTTTTTACTGTAATATAGAATACTAGATGGGTCATACAGAGTAAACTTCTCTTCTATACTCTTTAGGAGGATACTCACATGCTCAAACCACAGAATTTTTTCTCTAGAGTCTAGGGCCACACAATCTTCAGTAATTTCTCCAGTAAACTTGGTCCCTGTTTTGGACCATATTTTGTGCGATGCTAGTAATGCACTAATATAAATAGAATCTTCTATAAAGGAGGATGCTAATTCATTCTGCGCAATATTAGATGAGGTAGAACAGGGTACTGCCAATAATCTACATAAGAATGTATTCTCCATTGATTGTAGCAGCTTAATGTTTGATGAACCCCATAAGGCTGCTCTATAGGTAACTACTAATGCATTTACTTTTATAAAGTTGCAATATTTTATTTAGAGGTTTCCTACATATTTTTGCTGAAAACCTAAAGATGGCCTCTGTGGATCTTAAAATTTTTATTTTCGCAATCTTCAAGTGGGGGTTCCATATACTCGTGTTAGAGAAATGAAGACCCAAGTATGTGAAGCTGTCTACCTCTGCAAGCTTCTGTCCTTTAACCAAAAGCTTTTGTTTAATTTAAACGAATGTCACTGTCCTCCATAAATGTTGAAAAACCCTCAATCAGTCGCTGGCGGCTAATAGCAGTCCGCGATAATAATACCTCATCATCAGCGTACAGGAGGACTGGGGCTAAACAATTGCATATTTTTGGGGTGTCGGCGGGCAACTGTTGTAAATGTGCATCCACACCATTAATATATATTGAAAATAGGAGTGGTGCAAGGACGCACCCCTGGCGGATGCCTTTCATAATTCTAAGGCCTAACCATTTGCCCCATAATGCACATGAGCAGTCAGATGGCTGTATAACTGTGCGAAAAAGGAAACTATAACTAAAGGAGCGCCCAAATCTACCAAAACCTTCCACAACTTGGTATGATTAACAAGGTAAAATACGTTACTAAGATCAGCAAAGCACAGAAGCAAATGACCCTTTTTTGCTGTAATATATTTGATCACAATCACGTTTAGGTTGATACATTGCTCCAAAGTACCAACTTCAGGCTTAAAACCGAATTGTGAGTCAGTAAGCACATAATTTTTTGTTGCCCAGGTCTCAAGTATTTCTAGGAGTATCCTACCGAACAGCTTGCCTAAGGAATCAAGGAGGGAGGTAGTCTATAATATTTGGCATCTCCCCATTCGCTTTCTTTTTTAAAAATGGGGACAATTATACTTTCTGCCCATGTATCTGGTATATATGCTTTCGATACTTCTAAGTATACTTGGGATTAGAAGGGTCCCCAAAGTACAGATTGTGACTTAAAGCATCTACGGGGCAATATGGGCCGGGTGCCTTCCAGTTTGCACATTTCTCTAGGGACTACATTGACTCAATCCAGGGTGATAGGGTTTAGGAAGGGGGGGCTGACCTCAATTATCTCAGTGTGGGAGGAAGCCGTGGCTATATTATCTGGATTAAATATCCCACCATAGTGAGTAAACCAATCGGCTGATTGCACGTTTCGTAATCTCGGGGGCAGGTATATCTCTGAGGAACGGCTGATTTACAGTCTTCCAGAACAAAGAGCAGTTTCCAGGTTTTGCTGTCTGCTCTAGAGCGTCCCATGCCTTCTCCCATAGTTGGGATTTCCTTTTCTCTAATGCATGTTTATAAATCAAGCGTTTATTTTTGACTTCCTCCATATTTCTAGGCCGAGCTTGTAAGGCGTTTTTGAGCTTTTGATTCACATGTGAACAAAGGTGATTAAACCACCCCAACTTATTACCATTTTTTGTTTTTATGCTACCTGAAATAGCAGTTGTAAGGTTACTGAAGGCAATAAGGATTTTACGAGGGCATTGATTCCATTCTGTTAATTCAATAAAGGGGTGACTCCTGTTGTTTCTTTTTTGTCCTCCTGCTGTCCATCTGCTGCTCCTTTTGCCTAACACCGAAGGAAGACCCCTGGTGGGACAAGGGTCCCAGGGGCTACAGCGCTGCCTTTTATCGCTCCTGAAACTCACCATCATACCTGGGGGAGGACTCCAACCTCCAGAGTGCACCGCACCATCACGCAGCTGCCGTGAGTGAGGGGGAGGCGTGTCCAACGCGCTTATAGCGCAGCCTCTACCCCCGCGGCGTGGGTGACTCCTGTTGTTTCTTTTTGTCCTCCTGCTGTCCATCTGCTGCTGCTTTCGCCTAACACCGAAGGAAGACCCCTGGTGGGACAAGGGTCCCAGGGGCTACAGCGCTGCCTTTTATCGCTCCTGAAACTCACCATCATACCTGGGGAGGACTCCAACCTCCAGAGTGCACCGCACCATCACGCAGCTGCCGTGAGTGAGGGGGAGGCGTGTCCAACGCGCTTATAGCGCAGCCTCTACCCCTGCGGCGTGGGTGACTCCTGTTGTTTCTTTTTTGTCCTCCTGCTGTCCATCTGCTGCTGCTTTCGCCTAACACCGAAGGAAGACCCCTGGTGGGACAAGGGCCCCAGGGGCTACAGCGCTGCCTTTTATCGCTCCTGAAACTCACCATCATACCTGGGGGAGGACTCCAACCTCCAGAGTGCACCGCACCATCACGCAGCTGCCGTGAGTGAGGGGGAGGCGTGTCCAACGCGCTTATAGCGCAGCCTCTACCCCCGCGACGTGGGTGACTCCTGTTGTTTCTTTTTTGTTCTCCTGCTGTCCATCTGCTGCTGCTTTCGCCTAACACCGAAGGAAGACCCCTGGTGGGACAAGGGTCCCAGGGGCTACAGCGCTGCCTTTTATCGCTCCTGAAACTCACCATCATATCTGGGGGAGGACTCCAACCTCCAGAGTGCACCGCACCATCACGCAGCTGCCGTGAGTGAGGGGGAGGCGTGTCCAACGCGCTTATAGCACAGCCTCTACCCCCGCGGCGTGGGTGACTCCTGTTGTTTCTTTTTTGTCCTCCTGCTGTCCATCTGCTGCTGCTTTCGCCTAACACCGAAGGAAGACCCCTGGTGGGACAAGGGTCCCAGGGGCTACAGCGCTGCCTTTATCGCTCCTGAAACTCACCATCATACCTGGGGAGGACTCCAACCTCCAGAGTGCACCGCACCATCACGCAGCTGCCGTGAGTGAGGGGAGGCGTGTCCAACGCGCTTATAGCGCAGCCTCTACCCCCGCGGCGTGGGTGACTCCTGTTGTTTCTTTTTGTCCTCCTGCTGTCCATCTGCTGCTGCTTTCGCCTAACACCGAAGGAAGACCCCTGGTGGGACAAGGGTCCCAGGGGCTACAGCGCTGCCTTTTATCGCTCCTGAAACTCACCATCATACCTGGGGGAGGACTCCAACTTCCAGAGTGCACCGCACCATCACGCAGCTGCCGTGAGTGAGGGGGAGGCGTGTCCAACGCGCTTATAGCGCAGCCTCTACCACCGCGACGCGGGACGCGCGTGGGACGAAGCCCGGACCAAGGGCGGGCCCGTCTGAGCCCGTCCGAGACCGATTCTGGCCGGGTCGGGCCACCCCCCTGTTATTTATCCAGACACGTGTGATTAGTCTTTGTCCATCCATGTTTGCCATTTAAGTGACATATTGCTTTTGTCTGGGTTCACAGGTTTACTGAATGAAAAGAAAGGACAAGCTTTAACCATTGTTTTAAATCGTGGTTTTACTGTACTCACATATTTGTCCATAACTGCTTATTTGCAAATAGGATTTAGGGTTTCCCCTTAAGTGAAATTAACATGGGAAAGGATACTGCCCCTCAAATAAAGCCTAATACCAGGCTTAAAACCCAAACTCATCCACTGACACCTAAACCCACAGCGATAGACAAAATGCTGCAGCAAGCGATAGGTGCTGTTTCTAGTGAAATTGAACGAGCCGAAAGACGCCTCTCTTTAACACCGACTCTTCCAAGGTTTACAGCCCACTCGGAGCTTATTGCCCCAAATCCCCACCAACTATTAGATTCCCCGCCTATCATAGAACCATCGTCTGCACAAGCAGACTTAGTTAGGGAATCTCTTAAGAAAACACCTATAAGGGAGGTTGTTAAAAAAAAGGGCCCACACCGAAAAAATAAAAACCAAAAGGGAGGGAAACAAGGGAACTTACTACCTGAGGTGGCGCTTACTCAAAACTCTAAAAACAATGTACGCTGCGATAGGAGCAAAGTTTTTATGGAGGCACCATCATGGGCACAAAATTTGATTGAAGAGCTCAAAACTCATTTTGAATTACTCATTAAACATGAGCTTGAAGTAGCATTGACACGTATTAATAGGCTGTCCTCCTTGGTTATGTCATGGGGTAACAAAGTTGAGGCTATCTGGCATGCCACTAAGCTACCTGAAATCCAGATTCCTGAAAGATCTCTCTAACTTCATCTAAATCTAGAAACTCCATCTGTAACAACTGTGCCCCCTTCTCTCATAGGCCAAGTACCATTAGTACCTTTAGCCCAATCATCTGCTCGTGCAGAGCCTATCTCTCCACTTCAACAACAGCAGGGCTCTGATCCACCCCAGCACAGGATGCAAAATATAATTGATGGATCAAGAGGCACTAAGGTGGTGACAACCAAACAAGGTCCATTAACTGACCATGCACTTAGAAATACCAAGAGTAATAATAAAGATAATTCATTCCAATTAAATCGAAGGGATTCCAACTCATCACTGCCATGTATCGACCTACCTCCTGCTTCTACCCCATATGTCGTCGTACTAGCAGGCGTTCCAAGGCTAGATCCAGGATATGTGGAGACCTATCCAGACCTAAAAATAAAGTCACTCATTGGCTCAATGAAAATAGACCCCTTCCCTTCTTATACATAGTGAAATTTTATTCACACGTAGGGTTAGCTGGGTGGGACAGAGGCAGAAAGACATCAAGGGAGACTGTGTCTTGGTCAATTTTAGAGACAGTCGGGTGACCCAGCACATCTTTGAATGGTGCCAACCCGGGACGAGCAGTGCCATCCAGACCCTTTCCTTGGGCTATTTTTATCCTCCTGGTCCCTTGTCAGAGAGAATGGGAAGTGTGTACAAGAAATGGGAATTAAGGGCCCACCAATGTAGTGCACCAAGCAGGGGTTGGATTTCTATTCCAACACCTTTTTTTTCCATCCCTGTTAGTAATAGATACAGTCCCCTAGATTTGGTTGACTGACTAACCTTGTACCCCATTCAATATTCCTGCACAGGTACCGGTAGAGACAAACTCCAACTCCAAGAGAGACTAGAGTACTTAAGTAATGATATATCTGTCCCTACTGACTATGTAACGGGAATTCACTTAGCTCCCCCGGGTCATCTTATGGGAATACATCAGGTAAACACCTCACGGTCCAGCATCTTATGTGCACCCTCCAGTCCACCTAGGGCCCTTGGTAATAGCTTATTGGGCCAGGAGGCGACTCAACAGCAAGAATTGCGAACAGAGAGGGACCTTTTGACTACATCTACAGGATCTGTAGATAACGTGCAGAGTATTAAAATTCTGTCCTGGAACATAGCGGGTCTAGCCGCCAAAATGGACCTCCCGGATTGGGGAGAATTTGTAGAATCCAATGGGGTATGTCTCTTCCAAGAAACATGGGCTACAACAGCACTGCACAGGGTAGGGTATGCTACTTACTCCATTCCAGCTGTCCGGGGGCCTAGGGGGAGACCTCTGGAGGTCTATGTACCTGGGTTGGTACTCATCTAGGTTGTACGATTAAGTTGATAGATACGTCCTCACCAGATATTCTGTGTGTCCTTCTTTCAATTGAAAATCTTCCTAAGTTGGCTATTATTAACATCTACTCCCGTCCGGTGAGGCATGGGCTCACTTCACCTACTCTAGATTCCTTCTCGTATTTCTTCCCACTTTACCCAACTCCATTAAAGTAATAATTGGAGGTGACTTTAACTGTCATTTCGAGCCTCTTTCTGGCATGACTTCCAACATCACTAGTGAGGAAGACTCCGTTTGGGCAATTCCAGAATGTAATACCTATCAGATAAGAGGGTGGACCCCTCTTGTCCTTCAAATGAATACCTTGACACTTAGTCACTCGCTTAGGGCATGCAATGGTCGCTTTCCCTGCGATAGTCCGGGCAATTTTACTTTCGAGAAACCCGGACAGGGCTCCATAATTGATTATATCCTAGCCGATGTTGAGTTATGGCACAGAATTCGCAGTTTTTCGGTCTTATTTAGATGTGAGAGCGATCATAACCCACTGGTCCTAACTTTAGATCTACCACAAATCACAGGGGCCCTTGGTGTGAGGCACCAACCTCCCTCGAACCTAACAGCAATTGAAGGGGGTAGAAGAATACGCTGGGCAACAATTGTGCAAGCACCGGAAAAAATGGCTGCTATGTACAATTGTATTATTCCCCACCTAGTTGCTGCTTTTTCAGCTTTCGAAAATAGTGATGCTCCAGAATTTCTCTTGGCATTAGGCAAGAATCATCAAGATTTGGTAACAACCCTTGCTGAGTTCTTTTACAATGGTAGGAGCCCCGCCAGTTCTGTACTGAAAGCTAGAAATCCTTGGTACACCAAGGCGTGTAGGGCAGCTAAATGCGCCCTGACACTAAAGATCAGGGAAGGTAATAGTCTGGGTATCAAGGAGTCTAGAGCGCACTATAAAAACATCCTTGCGGCAGCGAAAGCAGAATGAGAAATTGACAGATGGGACGCGATTAAGAAGACGTTAGAATTAAGGGACATGAGATCTTTCTGGACCCTAGTCAAATCAGGGAAATTGGAAGGTAATACGGCTTTGGAACCAAATTTGGGGGAGGAAGTCTGGAGATCTCATTTTAAAGATTTATACTCAAAAACTAAAGATAGTGACAAAGATAGAGTTAAAGATGGCAGGGTCTTTGATTCCAATGAAATTGCCACTAAACAGCATCCCCCACCCCTGTGTACACTGGCAGAAGTCTTATTGGCATTGTCTAAACTACTACCCAATAAGGCTCCAGGGTTGGACAGGATCCCTGTTGATCTTTTTAGAAATGAACAAGTGGTCTGGGCCCCCTATCTACAAACTTTATTTAATGCCATCTTGTGTGGTATGGCTATTCCATCAACATGGGCTGGGGCAGAAATTATCCCCATTTTAAAAAAAGGCTCTCCGCTAGATCCAGCAAATTATAGACCAATAAGTCTCATTGATGTTAGCCAAAAGTTATTTGCTCGTGTTGTTTTGGGTCGACTGCAATCCTGGATGGATGAGACGGAAGTTTTAACACCACTACAAGCTGGATTTAGGTCTAAAATATCAACAATGGATCAGTTATTCAGGTTGCAGTTGATCCATTGGAAAACTGTCACTCTGGGTGGTGGTACCCTTTACTTAACTTTTGTGGATCTTAAATCTGCGTTTGATATGGTCCCCCATGATCAATTATGGGCCCTTCTTTGTGATATGGGAGCCCCAGTATATTTATGTCATCTCCTGAAGCGCCTACATGAAGGCACCTATGCTAGGATTAGATACGGCAAGCATGGGGAACTGTCAGCTCCATTCCCGGTTGAGAAGGGGGTGAGACAGGGTTGTGTCTTAGCACCGACCCTTTTCTCCCTCTTCTTGAACGGTTTAGTGAAAACCTTGCTTTCAGTCAAGGAGATTGATTGCCCAAGGCTAGCCAACCGCAAAATGCCAGCCCTAATGTTTGCAGATGACACGTTGCTCTTGTCAAAGTCGCCAATGGGTATGCAGCGGGTCTTGAAAGAATTTAGTCTTTTCTGCAAGAGAAGAGACTTGGAGATTAACCTCCAGAAGACCAAATACATGGTATTTGGAGCTAATTCTAGAAATCACCTGCACCTCGCCTGGATGGTAGACCACTCGAGCGAGTATCTATTTTGATTACCTGGGTCTCACACTCAACGATAAGATGGAGTGGGGGACCCAAGTGAAGAGAGCTAATCTTAAACTGACCCAGTCAATAGGGGGAATCATAAAAGTATTCAATAATTGCACCCATAAAGTATTAGCCCCCCAGTAGAAATTTATAAAATTCAAGCGAGGGAGCTTCACTATATGGTGCTGAACTCTGGGGCCACTGTCCGACAAATTCACTGACAAAAACTGAGAACACCTTTATTAGGCAGTTAACAGGGCTCCCCATGAGTACCCCCTTAACCCCATTAAGGATGGACCTGGGTATTAATCCAATAGCCGATCAAATAGCCTCTCGTCCTCTTCACTATTGGCGACGTCTTTGGAGTACGCCCGAGCTGCAATCATATAGGGAGGAACTTCAGGACGTTATGTCTATCTTGGGAGCAGGTAACTTACCGTGGTTGACTTACATTAGGACAACGTGCACCAAATGGGTTGGGCTAACATGTGGACAACTCCTGAAGTGACCTGCTCAGCTACCCCAAAAAAATCTTTTACAATTGCTTTTAAAAATTTCAAGTTAGCCTTAATTTCCCAGTGCTCAGCTTCTTCCACCTTGACGTCCAGGTTTTTGGACATAAAACACCAATACATTCTTGAGTCTGTCCTGGATAGTATCCAATTTCCCTTGGCTAGGAAACTATACTTACAATTTAGGCATGGGACGCTCCCGCTACGTGCACTTACCAACAAATGGAAGGGTGCTAGAATCCAAGAATGTCCGGGGTGTACTCATAATGAAGATACTGAGATTCATGTCATCTTCTTTTGCCCCGCATACAGGAATGTGAGGTCTAAGTGGGTTATTCAGCTTTGTAGGAATCTAGGGATTAGACATTATGCTGAAGTGTTCAGGCTTTTAAAATATGACTTGCAGCCACTATTTGTAATTGTCACCTCAAGATTCCTCTTTGCAATGTGGAATATACGGAGAAATATTATTAAGACGCAAGAGTTGGGAAACAACTTAGTCTCGCTCTCCAATTAGACAAACTAGCATATTGCCACAAAGTTTTTAAAGAGAAATTCTGTTTCCTCTCCCATCTAGGAAAGCTTGTTTTAATTGTTTTTTAAAACTATTATAAGATTAGATATTATCTGGTCTTTTCATTGTTTTTAACTTATATTAAATACTCTTGATATTAGATGATTTATAGTCTAGCTTTAACCTAGGCGATGACCTGGATCCTGGGGATGATGATTGTTTTCCTATTGATGAGGTGCAATGAGGTTCATTTGTTATATATTCGTTTTATAAATGTCCTTTTTTATTCTTATTATGCCGATCATATTTGTAAACAATCCTAAATTTCTCTAAAAGCTTGTTTTTAAATCTTTTATTGTACTTTTATGGCTGTTCAGCCGAAATAAAGATTTTTTTGATTGATTGATTGAATAATTTCCTCTTTGTTTTCTTTAAGGATTTTTTCCTACAAATCAACTTCATTCATACCCGCACACCTTAGGCTAATCCCATTGTATCCTTCTGTTTCCAGGTAAGTCGCTAACTGTTCCCCTTCTTTATGTTGAATTATAATAATAATGGTTGATGATCAGTAAAAGAGGTGGGCAAAACCCTAAATGAATCGAACATTGGTAGACCATGTGTAGAGATTAATATGTGGTCAATAATCAAGATGTGCCCCCCGTCCTATAAGTTGGTATCATGGCGTTTCTTAAATCAATATTCTACACCATCAATTCCAGATCATACCCATATATCGTTTGGTTCAATGAGTCCCCATACATATCATGCAAGAAGTGCGATTCGCCATTTCCCAATTCGTTCGTATAACCACAGACTTCGTCTGCAGTCGATTGGCATGCAGCAATATTAAAATCTCCATCCCATATCAAACTATAGAGGGCTGTAATGCCTACCAGAAAGTCCTCTAAATCTTTCTGAAGGCAAACACCACCATGTTCTTAGGTCAGTCAAACCTATTATATTAGTTAATCAGCACTATTCCCATCTTATGACTGAAAAAACAGACACTGAAAGTATGGGGAATTAGTGAATGACTTTATAAGCATAAACGGTATTTAGGTAGAAATCAGAATTGCTAGCACCCTTTTGCTCTCCCACTAAGAGATGGTACAGCTGGGGTAATAACCGAGGGATATCCTTCAAGATGAAATACCCCCATATGCCATGACTCTTGAAAACAGATTATTTTTTAAGCTTTAAGAAAGGCATGCCATTCAGTATTTGCCCTCTTATTTTTAACACCTGCTACATTTCCTGACATTAGTGTGAGTTGCTTTCCCTGTGGAACAGTATACGGTTCTGCCGCATGATCTATTGGGGACTTATCCACAGGGACTGTAGGGGCAATTTCAATATCTGCCAAACAGTCTAGCAATAACTTTCCCATATAGGTAGTGGGCACAGTCCCATCAGCTATAGTCTCTGATTGTCAGTCCAAGTCATCACAGCCACCGAATCTATTGGTACACCTCCATATGTCAGATCTTGCTTGGTTGTTAGTTGACTGATTTGGGCTACATGACAGTTGTACATTATTTCTGATTGTTGGCTTATATAAGAAACCCAAGGGTACAGCTATAATTTCTTCTCCTATTGTAATACTGTTTCACTGTCTATTGTAAATATTGGTGAGATGTTTAACCAGTGATGGATGTCGACAATGTATCACTATACAATCATCCCCACCATATTTCCTGGTGTGACCTACCATTCCACATATCACACCATAATGATGTCCCGACACAGCACATTGGGTGAGCATATATTATGTGACATCCAAAGAACGCTGATGGTACTGGAGGCCGGACCACAAACCCTGGTAAACCTTGCTGCAAGACTCCACCAACACTGTTTGTTTGCGCCTTCAAATCCCGCTTTGGCTCATGCAGCGTGGGACGCGCTCGAGTGTGCACCCGGGTGATGACCAGGCCCGTCCCCGTCATAGTGCTTCATAGCACTACAGAGGCTGGGCTGGGCCACTCCCATTTCACTGGCAAACTAAAGGCTATTTGAACTGCATTGCCGTCAAGCAATGATTATTAGGGGGAAAAGGAAGATGAGGGCAGATACTGTTGAGGGAGACACTATTACAACCATAGATTCACTTTTGGTGAGGGCAGCAAGTTCCATTTCCAAAGAAATCACCCTGCCCGAAAGGAGACTCTCCCTAGAGACCACGAGAGGTGAACCTGGTCTGCTGCCCCAAATGGACACCGAGGTGGTGGCCACCATACCACCAGGTGAGCTGTTGCTCCCCACTGCTAGCCACAAAGTGGTTGTGGAGGACTCTCTTGTCGATCCCAATATCCCACCTGATGAGCAACTGAGCAAAAGAGAAAGGGGGGGGCACCATCAACACGGAAAAGGGAGGGTGTCTTTCTGAATGTGGGTGCTGACTGCTTAATGGCCCAAGTTGTTGACAAACTGTTCCCAAGGTTTGAAGCATTGTTAAAAAGTTTGTTGGCACCTATTATGTTATGTTTAGAAGGCATTGAGGCAAAGTTATGTCAACACTTACGCCCCAAGACAGGCTCTACTAGTGCAAAGGAAGTGGATTCTGTAACTAAAGGTCAGGGTGGTCTTGCAGGAGTCGTTAATACTGCCACAGGGAATGCAATGGAGGGATCCAGTCAGACTACGATAGGGGGGTGGAGTGGCATGAGTGGTCCATCAAGGGGTCTGAGTAGGATTGGTTCATCCCAAATTACCTAGGCCAAATGTATTACTGGGCAGGAGGGCACCCTCCTAGTGTCTGATCAGTCGAGGGGTATTGTACAAAGTGCATCTTCCTCAACTGGGTCTCATAAAGCACGGACAGGTGATGTTACATTATTACATCTACCACCCGAATCAGCACCCCTGGTCAGAAATTTAACAGGGGTACCACCTATCAACCAGGGAGTGAGGGAGACCACAGTGGACCTCTTGCATCAGGTAAAACATTGGTGCAAAAACACCCTAGTGCATGGTCATCTTCTGTCCCTCCATAATATAATGGCAAGAAGAGTTGGCTGGGTGGGACGGAACATGGAGAAGAACATTGAGGGGGATTGCATCATTGTTAACTTAAGGCACCCAAGATGCACTAAAGAACTTACACAGAGCAGTTTTCATACACAGGACAAGGAAACAAGGATCAGGATTGTCTCCTTACAGTATTTCTCCCACCCCCCAATCTTCTAGGCTAGCAGGCACAGGTTGGACCACCATAAGGCCTCAACCAATGACTCAGAGGGCTCAGAGGGAGGCACCGGGGAAGGATCTACCACTAGACAATAGGTTTGCACCATTATGTGGGCTGGATGAGAACGATTGACTGATGCCATCACAAGTTCACCCAACTAGCCCTAGTCCTTTGGAATGGTGAAGCTGCTTTATCCAAAAGCCTGAGTTCGCACACCCCTCTATTTAAAGTCATGACATGGAACATTGCCGGGCTGAAGTAAAAAAGGGATGACTCAAGGTGGTTGGAATGCTTTGGGGGATAGCACATCATAGCCATGCAGGAAACATGGGATACTGAAAACTCTTTCTTTATAGACGGATTTTGTACTTTATTAAAGCTGCGCTCACTTCTTCTGCAGGGCAAGCTCAGGGCGGTCTTCTCATCCTAGTTTCCCTGAAGACCCCTGCACCACCACCTTGGTGGAATATACCTTGCCAAATATATTAGCAGTTGAGTTGATCTTTAATAACAAACCCCCCTTGCTGGTGGTGAATTTATATAACTCCTTTGGCAGGCAAACAGAAACAGAATATATCCACACCCTGAAGTGTTTTTGGGAATTTTGAGAGGAGAAAAAGGTCACCTATTACCAGGTAATGATTCTGGGTGGCTTTAACATTAATATATATGTCAGCAAGGTTTTGTCCTTCGAAAGGCCCTTTTGACGCAACTCCTGTTCCAATGTACTTTGAAATTCAGAGCAAGGTAACCTGCTGGAGGAGTCTTTGGCGGCCAAAAACCTGTACTGCTTGGAGCAGACATGGGAGGGTGAAGCTACTCCTTCTTTTACTGGTAGGGGTTCCTTCTCTACAATTGACTTCATTATCTTATCTGCCCCTCTGGCTTCCGCAATCAAATCCCTGGGTGTAACCTGGAGCACCTTTAGTGATCATAACCCTACAATGTTGGACTTAGCCTGGGATTTTGACATGGATGATAAGGAAAAAAAAGGCACGTCCAATAAAATCCTTGGTAATAAGGACCAAGCCCGGAGGTTGAAGTGGGTCAGGGTGATACCAGGGGCATTTTTAGAAAACCTCTGCATAGTGAATGCAGGAGATATTGCACTCTATTTAGAAAGTGGCTCACAGGATGAGGAGGTTCTTAATGCCTTTGGCAGACTCTGAGCAGATTGCCACCAACCTCTTGTCCCATGGTAAACATCGGGACATTAAAGAATAAAAGTGATTTGATGGAAACTGCTCCAGAAATTATAGAAATCTAATGGATGCCCTGAAGCAGGGGCCCAGGGATGATGTGAAGATTAGGGCATACAGGAAAGCATATACATTAGCAACACTGCAGAGGAAAAATAAATCAAGGACCAGGTATGGGAAGATCGTCTGCAGACTTGCGTGTTAACAAATAGCTCGACATTTTGGGAGATTGTGAATAGACCTTTTTTTGGCAGTAATAGCGAACTCCAGGGTGAACTGCACCATCACCCATTTTGAGGGGATGTATAGTGGGCATAACATGGAGGGCCCAGATACCCTGTAGGTGCCTGGGAGTGACATTCAACCACTGACCTTCAGCACAGACGAAGTATGTAAAGCAATCTCTGCTATGGCAGGGGGGAAAACGCCAGGCCCAGATGGGGTTCCCCAGATATATACAAAGCTGACTCCCAAACCTGGGCTATGGTGCTGACTCACGTTTTTAATGTGGCTTGTAAATATGGCTTCCTTCCCACTTGGTCTAATGCGATTATACTATCTATTTTTAAAAAAGGGGCAAGGGATGACCCACTCTGTTATTGCCCCATTTTTCTTTTAGATTCTGCTGCCATAATTATGGGGAAGGTTGTTCTGGGACAACTAACATCCTGGTTGGAAAATACCAATTTGATATCTGAGTTGCAATACGATTTTGGACAGGGGAGGGGGATGCTGGACCAGTGCGTCAACCTGCAGTTGATTATGGGTAAATATACTGTACTCAAGGGGGGTTGCCTGTATTTGGCTTTTATGGATTTTACTTCGGCCTTCGACCGAGTTAATGAATACAAGCTTTGGTATCTTCTCCTGGACTTGGGCATTGAACCTGAGCTAATGGCCTTTTTACATTACATTTAGTGCCAATTAAGAGCACTTTAAAAACCACGCTCTCCCCACATCCATTTATCGTCGGGGAGGAGAGGAGCACACATATAGGTGCACTTACGGGATACGCACCTTGAGGCAGTAAGAGGATGACTACGGGCATGCTTGAAATGAATGTTTGGAAAGGGAGCACTTTTGGGTTCCTTAACTTTCTGCAAAGAAATTTGAACTCTTGTTACTGTTTGTTCTCTGTTTTTCACCCCTTTAGAGTCTGACTACAGGGGTCTTCCTTTTGCCCTCCTCCCATGGGGCATTTAGGTTCATGTCCTAGGGTAAGACGGTGAGATACTCTCTCACGTATAATGTTTCCAGTGTGTGCACAGATGAGTGTCAAGTGTCACACATATAGCCACTCACCATTAATTAAATGTGCATGTGGTTGAATGAAATATTGACAAAGTGACCCAGGTTCTTTTCATTGTACTTTTGTATTTTTATTGTTTTTCAGGCTTCAAAGTGAGCCCCTTCTCGGTGGAGTGTGACATAGGTCACCCCACCTAGTGGCATCTTATCACCACAAGTCTGGTAAGAACGGAGCCCTCCTTTCTTTTCTTTTAGGTCCTGATGAATACCACGGACCCAACTGGGCCACACAGCAGAAACATGTCGACCGCACCTACAACGGTGAGGGGACAGTAGTCTCCCCATAGCACCGTTCACTTGTTTTTAATACCATATAGCTGCCTGCCACATTAAAAATTAATTTGGTAACTATAATGGTTTTTAAATCTCACTCACTCCGCACGGGCCCCCACTTAGTTTAGAAGTGCTTCCCTGTCGTCAGGTGTATGCCCGCCCTCTACCAAACTGAGTTTCTAGAGGGCGAGGACTGGTCAATGATGAAGCATGACACCTGGTGGTGTGTGAGACCAGTCCTTCACATTTTGTGAGATGCCCACACTCACAATTTAATTTGCACCTAGGTCACTACTCTTGCAGCGGACCCATTTTGTGTTGAACTTTTTACATAGCTCCCATTTTAACTTATCTGCCTCAGTGAGGTATGATGAGAATGGTAGTCTGTCTGCCTCATGGGCATTACAGAGGAGGGTAAGGCAGGGGTGCATTCTGGCACCCCTGCTATTTATTCTATACATTAATGAACTGGGAGAAGTTTTGACAGCCCCCTGTAGGGACATTCCTAGAGTGGGCCCCAAATTCATACCTGCATTACTATACGCAGAAGATACGGCCCTGAATGCGCGGACCGCCGTGGGCCTACAACACCTTTCGAATGCCTTAATAGATTTAATGGATTCTCTAGACCTGTCCACTAACTACACCAAATTACACACAATGACAATTGGCTGTCGGAAGGCCGCTAGGACCAAGTTTTTTGGTAAAGGGATTGAGCTCACCAAAAGTATTGACCTTCCCTCATCTTGGAGTATTCTTTGATGGCAGAGGGTCCTGGCTAGCACAAAAATCCCTTAAAAAGAACATCTTAATGAGGGCAGTAGGTGCGAGTATGGACTTTGCCTAGAGGCATGGAGCCAAACTGGTGCAAGCTATGGTAAAGGTGTACTGTGAGAAGTGGCTTCCAATGGCAACCTATGGGTGTGATGTCTGGGGGTACAAAGATGTTGGAGAGCTCCAGGTGATTGAAAATAAATTCCTGCGTAGTCTCCTCGCCATTCCCGCCAGTACTCCATCATTTTCGGTTCATGAGGAAGAGGGTCTAGGTTACATCACCAACCTCATTGCTCTGGCACCCATTTTGCGGTAGTTTAGAATTTCGTCTAGCCCAGCTCTTTAATTAAATAAGCTAGTGATTGAGGACTGTAGATCACTTGCCAGCACACTTGACATACCATGGTTTAGGAATGTCAAGCTGATGTTGAAGAGTGTGGGTTGTGTAAATCGGTTACCAACCCTAGACTGCTACGGCCAGGGGAGATGCAGGATATAAAAACATGTTCCTAATGAGGTTGCAACGCAAAAAAGAGGATAGGGAGTTGCTCAAATCTACAGTGAGACAATATATTCTACTGAAAACATGCCCCTGGGGAAACCTTATATGTCATTTGTCACCAATGCCCACAATCGTTTTTTATTAGCAAGGTTCAGGTTTAATTTAATTCATTGGTCTTTAGCTGTTGATTTTAAAAGCCGGGTGATTTAAAACTGTGTTCCTGCAATAACTTTACGGATCAAGACATTTTAGACTTTGGGGCCGATTCCGATTCAGGCCGGAAATCACTCCGACCGAGCCGGACCCGGAGAGATTTCTGACCGAATCGGACTCTAGCAGCCCGACCGAACGAGTACGATGCGTACGCATGCTATCGGACTCGATTCGGTCGGACTCCCATTGAAGTCAATGGGAGCCGGTCGTACAACGCGTACGCGGGCTCCCATTGACTCTATGGGTGCGAGGCGAACAAGGGCGCCCCCTACAGCGGGTACGCGTCGATGCGAATCACGCCGTACATGCACAGGTAGGGGGGACCCATGGGTCCCCCCTGTGTGCGACTCGCGCAGCTATGCGTACAGGGGGGTCCGACACGGACCCCAAAAGTCCGGCTCCGACTGCCCTTTGGAGCCGGACGGCACGAGTCGGTGGGACTGCTCGAGGCACGCATCGTACTTGCCCGGCCGGGGAACGTCTCCATTGCGCGGTGCGAGCCGTGTCCGTGCGAGTCGGTCGGAGCGGGTCAGACCCGCGTACGAGTCGGTCGGCGATTTCGCGAGTGCTCGCATCGTACTCGCTCGCCCGGACGCACGTACGAATTGGTCGGGAAAGAGGGCTCCGAATCGGATCCGGTTAAGCCAAATCCGATTCGGTGCCCTACCGGCCGAGATTGGAATCGGCCCCTTTATGTTTTTCTGTGATTTTATTCAGACATTAAGGTCTAGATACAGTCTTCCGCTGGTAAGAAATAATCAATTCGCACAAGTAAGACCAGCTTTGATGTACTTACAAATGTCGTCTTCACCCACAGTTTGATTTGGGGTTGCAAGTTTCTCGCCAGAGCACTTAGACTTAGGAAAAAGTTACTCACTGATTAGAGGTCTTTTTTAATCATAACAGACAGTGCCATGTAGGGCTAGTATAGGGGATGAACTCATGTTTGCACTTTATGTATCTGGAACTGTAATGATGCATTTACACTTTACACGATTGTCTGATGTAGCCTATGCCTAGAGCCATATCATAATTTTTATACCAGATTTTAATCGATGTAACTAGATTAATGGTATTAGGTGGCCCTGATTATTTCCTGCTAACATAGGGGACCTTAAAGAAGAGATTTTTGTTGTCAGGTTTTTATTAGGATGAGCCCCTACACTGTTTACTTACAACCATTACTTTTTTATTTTAGATGTTTTTCTATTTAACCTGCGTTTGTGCACATATTATCATGGAATGCCTCGTATCTATGTCAATAATTGAACTGTAATTGTTTTTATCCTGCACCATGTTCGTGTTTTATATACTTGTTTGCATACCATTATCAAGATATGTCTCAATGTATAGCTGTTATATGATCTGACTTGTGGGTGTTTTTATGTGCTTTTATGGCCTACATTGGCCAAATAAAGAGTTATTGACTGACTGACTGACATCCAGTGTACTACCTTATTACATACGTCTGTCCATGACTCAGATGTTCCTGGTTTTAGTTTTGGGACATTCTTCAGAATAATTACATAGTTGGTGATTCTGGGGGCAGATGTAAACAGTCTTAAGCAGCAAGCGATCTACTTGCTTTTTTAAGGGATCCAGTTCTGTTTGTGGCCTGTTTCACGATTTGTATAAGGCAGTTTGGTGGATAAAACCTATATTTGTTTTACCATATTGTTAGCCTGTTGAATACTCACTGTTCCCCTCTCTAGAAGATATATGTTCTCCGCCAAATGCAAAAGGGGAGGTGCAATGCACATTTGGCTCTCATTTACGACAGTGTGGTCTGCAACAACTGAATTGTGTTTACCCAAAAGATCTTTAACGGACTGTTCAATTGGAGTCACACGATCTTTTATTGCCCTTGTTTCGGTAAGTAATTTTGATCCAATGCTATCAAGTTTATTGGGTATCCTTTTTAACAATAGGTTCAAGCCTTTAGGGAAAGAGGTATCATAAACAGATGAAAAGGCCAGAGATATTGTATCATTTCCTTTTGGTTCTGGAAGTGTCTTCGATTTTCTCAAATGAATAGTCTTTATCAATCAATCAATCAGGGAATTATTAAGCACGCTACTCACCCGTGAGGGTCTCAAGGCGCTGGGGGAGTGGAGGAGCAGCTCCGGTCAGTCAAAGAGCCAGATTTTGAGGGTCTTCCTGAAGATGTGCAGGGTGGGGGTGTATCTGATGTTGACCGGCAGCTCGTTCCAGGTCTTGCCCGCGATGTAGGAGAAGGTTCTTCCACCTGTTCTTGCTCTGCAGATGCAAGGGGGTTTGGCGGATCGGAGGTTCCTCTTGGGTACATGGAAGGAGATTCTGTCATTGAGATATTGAGGTCCGGTGTTGTGGAGGCATTTGTAGGCGTGGGTGAGTATCTTGAAAGTTACTCTCTTCTCAACGGGGGGCCAGTGGAGGTTGCGCAGGTGATGGATGATGTGTTCGTGTTGAGGGATGCCGAGGACGAGTCTGGCTGCTGTGTTCTGTATGGTCTGGAGTTTGCGGAGCAGGGACTTGTTGATCCTGGCGTAGAGGGCGTTTCCGTAGTCCAGTCTACTGGTTATGAGTGCGTGGGTGACAGTCTTCCTTGACTCAGGGGGGATCCATTTGAAGGTCTTGCGGAGGATGCGGAGAGTGTTGAAGCAGGTGGAGGCGACGGCATTGACCTGTCGGGCCATGGAGAGGGAGGAGTCGAGTATGATGCAGAGGTTTTGGGCGTGGTCCGTAGGCGTGGGGGGCTGCCGAGGGCAGTGGGCCACCAGGTGTTGTCCCAAGCAGAGGGGGAGGGTCCGAGGACTAGGACCTCTGTCTTCTCTGAGTTGAGCTTCAGGCAGCTGCTGCTCATCCAGAATGCAACGTCTTTCATTCCTTCCTGGAAGTTGAGTCTGGTGGTGATGGGGTCGTTTGTGAGGGAGAGGATGAGCTGGGTGTTGTCGGCGTAGGATACTATGCTGAGTACGTGCTGTCTGACGATGGCGGCGAGGGGAGGCATGTAGATGTTGAAGAGCGTGGGGCTGAGCGACGATCCTTGGGGTACTCCGCAGTTGATTTCCATGGGTTCGGAGAGGAAGGGTGGCAGTCTGATTCTTTGGGTTCTGCCGGTGAGGAAGGAGTGAAGCCAGTCGAGGGTGGTTCCCTGTATGCTGGCATCGTGGAATCTGGTGGTGAGTGTGCAGTGGGAGACGGTTGATGGAATAGTTATGGATGTTTTCACTGGCTGCCTGCTTCTCTTCTTTTTGGGTGGAGGTGGGATTAAATTATCGCAAGCTGATAGTTTGGTTATCTCCAGAGAATCTGTGAATATGTATGGCAAGGATGTAGTTTTGGGTTTCGTGCCAAATTTTACTATATTATCCATAGTTAACAAATATGTTTCGCTATTCAAAATAGTAGGCTCTATGTTTAGTACAAAATGCACTTTTTCCTCTGCAGGAGTCATTTTTCAGACACTGGACAGTCTCCTTATCTCATTAATGGTTCACTGATAAAATATCGATGCTGAAAATATCTATGTAAAAAATATTGAAAAAAAAATATAGAACACAAAAATATTGGCTCCCATACCTACACAGGTAAATACAAAAATATTGAATCAAAAATATTGCTGTAAAACATATAGATTTAAAAAATATCGATTTAATTATATATATATAATAAAATAATATATATTAAATATATTAAAAATTAATATTAATTTTAACAAAATAAATGAAATGTGATATACACTTTGACAAAATATAACAAAAAAACTTAATTTAAAAAAACAAACAAACACACAAACATAATAATTTATACATATATATATTTACTTTAAAATAAAATAAAATATTATCTTTATTTGTTTTTTAAAGTTTAAAATTGTATGAAAATAAAAAATATATATATATATCAATAATTTAAAATATAAAATAAACAATTTATAATAATTTAAAACATTAAGGGGCCCATTACGATGGCGGGCGGAAGCACAACCGCCGTGCTGGCGGATGCAAAAACCACCAGTTACCGCCGGCACGCAGCAGTCCACACGCCCGCCCAATTACGATGCGAAAAGCAGGCCAAACACCGCCGGCAAGCCAGCAACACCGTCCGCCATCAAAGTGCGCCCGTACACGTAGCGGCGCAGCCCAACTGACACACACCGTCCGACGAAACACGTCCCGCCCGGCGTATAAATTACGATGCCGCAAACAAACGGCTCCCACGGCTAAGAGACACCGCACGTGAAAGAGAGGCGGTAACACGGACGCAGAGCACGGACAACGAAGAAGCGGCACCCCGAGCATGAATCCAGCACTGCAGGCCCTTCCCATGCTTCTGCTGATGCACCACCAAGGACGCAACGTACCGCGGAGACGCAGGTAGGCACACACACAACAAGTGCACGCAAACAGCGCACACAGTGCAAGGGCGGAAAAAGCGGACAACCCCCACCAGCGCGTGTACACTACACATCCACCATTGCATCCACATATGACACACAGGCCAAATCCTAACATCGCGGAACACATGTGTACACACCACCTGGGACTAGGAACCAACCACCCCGTCACGGCCCCAAAGCGCCGATGACGCCGCCACACATGCGCACAACGCAGAGGCCAACCGCAGCGCCATGCATGCGTCGCACACAGATACAGGGACACAACCAAGCAGCACACACATCAGCCCCACCCCGAACGCACATGACACGTGACAGGCCTGCCACAGACATGTCCCCAACGCCCAATTCACGGACAACACCCAACGCCACACAACCGACGCACACATGTCAGTGAAGTCACGCAACAGCAGGACACACCCCAGTGTAACAAACATGGCGTAGCACACAGCGGCGGCAACACCAACTAGGAGAAGCAGGGCCCCTTCGGGAAGAGGAACGCCAGTACCACACTGAAAAACCCATACCACCCTGCACATATGAACAAGACATATAAAACGGAACACCAAAGAGCACGGGGACCGACAACAGGTGGCCCAAGAATAACATTCACACACAAGGCCCAACGCAGAGCGGAAAGGCAGCCTGCCGCCCACACAAGGGAGAGCAGACAGTACTGAATGACCTTCCATTCCAACTCCGAAACCACAGCCCTACGACAGAAGCCGGTGAATACAGCCATTGTCCAAGAATAGACCAACACAGGCATGCCGAGGAGACCGACCACAGGGCAGATAGCGCATATCACAGAAGCACACAACGGACGGGGAAGAAAGAAGAAAACACTCCCCCATGTCGGCCACATGCAAGTTAATTGGAAGGAGTCACACAGCACTGACCTTGAACTGTCTGAGAAGCATGTGGGAAGAGGGCCCGTGTCCTCCAAACAAGCCAACAGAACACAAGTCCTGTCTCCCTACGACTACACAGAGCTCACAGCAACCCCGGAGCGTGCACATTGCAGACTGCACACACAGCCGGAGCACGCCATCTCAACGAACCGCTGCGAAATGGCAACCGCAACACACCTACCCAACTACGCCGAACAGCTCAAGCTGTACAAAACCAACATGATACATACATTGGGATGCGATCTCCTGTCCCTGCTGAACGTAAGTTACCGACTGACTTACCGCATCACATTGTTCAGCTGCGTCATGCCCGTCTTCTACTGTCGGAGGTGTCCCTACCAGCATCCCGTCGAGATATGCCTCTCCAACCCGGCATGTCTGAAGGCGGACCTGCTACCACTACTCCTCCCTCTGGACGCACACGACAGGGCCTGCTCTGCCTATGGGGGCATGGCGTATGTGGCCAACATCGCACCCGCACTGAAATGGGACCACTGTGCCTCCACACGACGGATCATCGAGAACAGCTACATCGAATGTCACCCAGCATGCCCCATCATGGTCCTCCAAGGGACAACTTACGAACAACACCTTGACAGCCACCATCCGCTTCATTGGCTGGCAAACATGTACACCACCAATGACATGGAAGCCCTGCTGGACAGCATCGCATACCTGACAACCTGTAAATACGTCGGACCACAACGCAGGTTCCCCGAGTGACCTATGATGTCCAACCCCGCACCCATGCTCAGCTTCCGCACGGACTGGCCAGTCACCACCACAACAGCCATACCAAACGACCGGCAACTGTAACCACACCATCAACGACATCGCCATGACATCGGATATGACCGGGACATGCACACTGTTCCCCATCACATCCAGGAACACCTCATGCATCGTGGGAGGCAGTGGCATGGGCTCTGTGTATCGCACCCACATGGACGGAACTGCACGAACAACCAGGACACGACATGGATCCAGCGCACATGGACACACACACCGCTCAGTGGACATGAATAGGTCGCCTGGAGTCTGTGGGTGCTGCACCCCTCCCCACCCCCGCCCCGGGAATCCCATACCAGGACCTTTGCATGGACGACAAGTGCATACAACAACAACACGACCCCAGTGACTGTGACATGTCCAGTAACCACCACAGTGCAACAACAAGTGGCACGCCGCTGCATGCACGCAAGCACATGCCCTGATGTCAACTCACATGCACGCGTGCATGAGGAACAACCGCAGCAAACCTGTCACATGGAACTGAGATGGACTGTGCCCATGATGCCAAGCGGTCTGGTAGGCTACATGTATACCGTCTGTGTCAAAGTCCGCAGCTCCGCAGCCATACGTAAATGTACATTAGCACAGCCTTGGCCAAGCAGATGTCACTCTGAAGCCCACATCCCACATGCAACAGCCAATCACATGTAACCCCACACCCTATCCCATTTGCAATCATGCTCAGTATATCCTCAACATGTATTCCGCTGCCAGTAGTGTCCACTATACTGCATCACAGAGGACAGAAGACTCAATATAATGTTTGAAACCAAAACTGTCTCCGCTGACTCATTTCACAAGTACGAATGAGAGAGGATGAGAGTATGTGAAGTACACGGCAGTCGTGACATGACCATGTAGTCCACTGGTATTGGATGTCAACGCAAATGAGTAGCACTACTGTGGAAGACACACATGTGTCGTGTGAAGTCGTATGGACGCAGTGCTCAGGTGGGTGGGTGCGACGGGTAGATGCGCACATGCCAAGTTGGAGCACGCCGTGTTGGGAGGGGTCATGAACAGTACACCACCGCTTCCCTGGGCATTGTGAGAGGACACCTGTCGGGGGGGGAGTGAACACGTGTGTGCACAGCAGCCGGGCACACGTACAAAGCGGTACCAGGCGCACCTCAGCCCACCCTCTGTGGACAAGCTGGAACCTGTTGTGCGCCCACCATGCCCCTTGACAAGGCACACACAGCCCCAGTCGACCAGGTGTAACCCCAACATAGTCAATCCGCACCGGCGATACAGGGCACGGGATGGCAGTGGAGCATGGTGTGTGAGAGGTCTCCTCGCGCTCCTCCTGGTCATATCACGCAGGCAATAGAACCTCAACGTCTAGCATGGCAAAAAGTCAAATGGAAGTGTAGGGGGACGCACCACAGCACGAGCAGCACTGACGTCACGGGAGGTGGCTCGCACCATCCCATCCACTGCCCATCATACCAACCACGCCACATGCCATTGCGACTAAGTGCAAGCGCGTGCGCCACCACCCCCGAGCCCTCCCCAGAGAGGCCAAAGAGTGAATGTGTGGGCCACCAGTCACAGACGGACGCGGCCTGGCCGCAAGGGCAGCCACAGCCACTGGGTGTCGCAGGTGGCGGATCCGGAAGGCGAAGACTGTGATGCATAGTCCATGCAGGCCGGGTCTCCATTTGGGGCACCACGCAGGTGGACGGCGTCCCGCCACACATCATACCCTGAGACAGCCCACTCGTGCAACTGGACCCACACATACACTCCTTGCCCTCTCTGGTGCGAGCTTGGGGCTGCCTGTGCAAGCGTTAGCCACGCAGGTGAGCATGCATATTGGGGGGCGAGGGGAGGACATGAGGGCTGGGGCGAAGATGACCGTATCACTGTCAGTTAGTACAAGGGATGACCCAGATGTGGAAAGGAAGAGACGTGTCCCGTGTGTACTGCAACTAGTCGCCAATCCAACTTCCCCCATGTCCGGAACGTAAGCCCGCACCTAGGCTCGCCCATCAGCCACATCGAACATACCACCAGCACGACAACCTTCCCATTCGAAACACTGACTGGGGTGGCGACCAGTGAACAATCATGTGTAGCCTACCCACGCGTACATGTGGGCCCTCCATGATCCATGTCACCTGCGGCAAAGACATGACATGCGCAATGAGGGAAGTGAGGAGAGCTGTCCGCCCCACGCACAGAAGGTGCATCAGCTCCACAGACCCAGCAGCGAGTCCAGCAGGGGTCACATGTGCAGGGGCAGCGGTGCCTGGTGTGAAGGCACATGCATATAGACAGCACATCGACCAATGTGTAGTCTGCCCACATCCACAGTCCATCATCATGCGGACATAGGAATTGAACACAGGGCAACACATCTTAGTTGGTGCACCCACCGTGACCAACAATGCGCAATCATCGACGTACCCGCCCTGTGCATGGCCCCCCACCCAACGGAGGCACATCCAGTGCCACCATCCCACACACACAAGCCTTCCACGGAACATGCTGTGTCCAATGGTCAGTACAGAGTCAGCGCCCATCTGGTGGATCCTGAACAGGAGACACATGCACACACATGCCAGCTCCCACTATGTACGTCTGCCACCTGGCACGTGCAATGTAACCTCTCACCTGTGACGTGTGACTGCAAGCACACAGCCGTCTTGGCATGGGGCTGTCAATGTGGACACCAGTCAATGTTTCGGGAGCTGTGATCCGTACAGTGCTGTACATAGGGTGCAGTGCTGACACCTACTACTGTCTCATATCCCCTCGTGCCACAGGTCCCACTTGTATTGGCCGCTCAGCCCGTGCCCACATCGTTGTCGTCGTGTGCCATACTCATCCAGCCTCGGAAGCAGTTCCATGCTCAGCAGACACTCATGTTGCCGTGGCGTTGCCGCTTGACGAATATGCAGTCAGTCCCCATCAGCACGCCCCGCAAGTCATTGGGGCCTAGATCCCCATGTGCATGCACATGGCAGTGGTATGTCTCACTTGCCATTGCCATTGTTGGGAGACCTGTGTAAGTGTATTGTGGCCGTGCCGTCCCAGCTTGACAGCTGGGCTGTGGCTCATGTGCTTGCTCAGTCATGTCAGTGATGTGTATGCGAAATTGCTATGTGCCGTGTTGCTTTGACATGTGTCCTCTGCCATTTACCCCAGGCGGAGACCGAACATTGACCGCCCATACCAATTGCTGGCGGACATGGACGATACAGAGGTTATCAGGAAGTTTCGGCTGGACAGGCCAACCCTGCATCGACTGTGTGCCATGTTAGAGCCCCATCTCCGTCCCCGCAGGGTGTATCCGACTGCTGTCACCCCCACGGCTAAGGTGATGGCCGCCATGCATTTCTTCGCCACTGGGTCATTCCAGCACACAGTGGGCAGTGGAGGAGGGATGTCCCAGCCCAAGTTCAGCAAGGTGCTGAGGGATGTACTGGCAGCCATGATGCTGTACCGGAACAGGTACATCAGATTCCCCAGGGCTCGTGAATTGGCGGCAGTGAAGGGTGCATTCTATGCCCTTGGCAGAATCCCACACGTCGTGGGAGCCATTGACTGCACACATGTTGGCCTTGTCCCACCACAGGCCACTGAGCACCTGTACCGCAACAGGAAGCACACGCACTCCCTGAATGTGCAAGTGGTGTGCCTTGCGGACATGGTGATCACCCACGTGTGTGCCAAGTTTCCAGGCTCGGCACATGACGCACACATAATGCGCAACAGCATCTTGCCACGACTGATGGCCAATCTGCAACAGGATCGTGGCTGTATTGTCGGTGAGTATGTGGAGTGGTGTAGCGTGCTGGTTGTGCGATGCTGTCCCCTGTCCAGTTGGAATAGCAACGGTTCTCTGTGTCCCTCACACCCAGGTGACTCTGCGTATCCGAATGGGGCATGGCTGCTCAGTCCATTGAGGAATCCTCGCACCCCAGCAGACGATCGATACAATGAGGCACATGGGAGGACCAGACGTGTGGTCGAGCGTACCTTTGGCCTCCTCAAGTCCAGGTTCAGGTGCCTGGACCGCACCGGGGGTGCACTGGCGTACTCCCCACAGAAGGTGTGCCAGATAGTGGTGGCGTGCTGCATGCTGCACAATCTGGCCATTCGGAAGCAGATCCCCCTCATTGTGGATGACGGAGATCAACCAGGGCCCCAGCCCGCAGACCAGGACAGCTCGAGTGAGGTGGACAGCGGAGAGGAGGAAGCTGGGAATGTGCGCCAGCAGCTCATCGCCCGCTACTTCACTTGACGGTGAGTGTCCATGTACGACGGATGATGTGTCTGTATCTGTGCAGGTGTGTGTGTGCTGTGTCAGGGTGGCCGTATGTTCACTGCGTGCAGTGTGTCAACGCTCCATGGCCAGGGTAGTATGCCACTGTTGGTGATTGTGGCATTGTGCCCTATTGCTCTGTGCGATGTGTGTACATTGCTTGTAGTTGTTGACATGTACTGTGTGATGGGTGTGTGACACACTCATTGAATGTGCTCCTGTTCTGTCTCCCACCCCTAGGGCCCTACAGGCCCTCCGGATTCCATTGCCATGCCACGCATCAGGTGCCTTTCCGCCCAAGGTGGCCGTTGTATTCCGTACAAATAAAACACAGGGCACAAACAGCAGTTAGTGAAAAAGGTGCATTTATTCCAAACTGTGACATGTGATTGTGTGTAAGGTGATGACAAAAGTGGTGCGTGCAGTGACAATGAGCTGTCGGTCATGGCTGCGTGAAGCTCAGGGTGTACCCACTGGTTCTATGTCCATAGTCCAACACACACATGCCATCCAGCTGGCTGTGTGGAGTGGGATCGTAGAGCAAGTCAATGCAGTGGCTGGTCAAGGAAGGCTGGCGGAAGGCTGGCTGGCTGCCTCACTTGCGACTGGAGCGTGCGAAGTCCTCCCGGGAGATCTGTTTCCTCTTCGGACGGCCCCTTCCACGTTTGGGAGGGGGGTGTGTGGTGGCGACCTGCTGGTGGTGGGTGAGGTGTGCTCACTGGCTGTGGACGCAGGGGAAGTGGACACTGCTGCCCGACCCTGCGCCCTAGCAGGTGGTGGCGGAGGTGGTGTTGCTGGCCTTGCCTGTGACCCCACCGCCACCACCAGCTGGCCCATGAGGTCCACGAGTTGGTCCATACGGGACACGAATTGGCCCATATGGGCGTCCATGGACCTCAGCACCCCCAGCACCTCCCGCGTGTCTGTAGCAGACCTGACCCATTGTTCTTGGGCCTCCTCATAGGCCCCAAGGACTCTGGCCATTTGAGGCAGGGCATGGCTCCCAGGGGAGGCTGGCGTTTCCCTGACCCTGCTCCTCCTACCAGTCCTGCTGCCACCGGCCTGCCCACTAGCCACATTGCACACCACGGTCCTCGCTGTGGCTCCCAGGGTGGATCCAGTCGGCCGGGCCACCACCTGCGCTGGGGCTGGTGCCAGCGAAGACGTGGTGGTGGTGGTGGCGGTGGTGGTCGGTGCGGCGATGGTGGCGGTTGCGGCAGTGGTAGTGGCCGCAATGACCGTGGGTGTGGCCGCAACGACAGTGGCAGCAGGGGGCTGGGACTGTTCAGCATCCCTGGATGATGGGTTGGTGGGTAGGAGGGGTCCTGGGGAGCGGCTGGGCCCTGCCACACCAGATGGGCCTGCTTGGTGGTCCGTGTCCGAAGAGGAGGACAGATCCTCCAGATCCGTGTGTCCTCGTTGGGGGCTTGTGGGCTGGCTGTGCTGGCTGCTGTCTCCATCCCCAGCATCCGGCAGTTCGTCACCTGTGGAGAGAATGAGATTTGTTATTGTGTTGCACCTGGCGAAGTATGTATTTGTCGTCTGACATTGGCAGTTCGTGCAATCTCGTACATGGGTTTCCCGGAGGCGAGTGTGTGGCTGTGGCATCTGTAGTTGTGTGTGCTAGGCAATGGGACTGTGTGCTGTGCACATGTGGCGTGGGACGGATTGGCCATGCCGATGGGTGTGTTGCTGTGCCCCTACTCATTGTGACTCTGGTGTATGCGGGCTCCTGGCCCATCCTGGGTCTGGTTTGTACTTTGCTTTTGGGGTTCATATGGAACGCTTAGGCACCCATATGGCAACATGGGGGCCATGCCCCAGATTCGCATTTGGGAGGGAATATGCTTTTGGGGTTCAAATGGGACGCTTAGGAACGCATATGGCAACATGGGGGCCATGCCCCAGATTCACATTTGGGAGGGGATATGCTTTTGGGGTACATGCTGTAAGCCATGGGTGCCGAACGTGACATGTGTTGTGGCAGCATGACAGTGCATGGTTTGAGGTGTGTGCATGCTTGACATGGCCTGCATATTTGCTGTCTGTTGTGATTACTGGACATGGCATTGGACGCATCGTTATGAGTGAGTGTTGGTTGTGTGCCAGCCAACGTATTGCAGTTGTCCCATCTCCTTGGTGTGCGTGCTGCCCTGTGCCATGTGCATCACTGCAGTGCTCGGGGGGCCCATGTTGTGTGTTGTTGCTCACAGTGTGTCGTGCGCTTCATTGACTTCTGGCACATGGTTGGTCATGGGCATGTGTCTTAGCGTGACTGCTGTATATGTGGCAGCTGTGCGGATGACATGCCTTTCATGAGACTGGGGCTGACGGATGGGATGGATGGTATGTTGTATGTGCATGGTGTGTCTGTGTGTTTGATGGGTTCAGTGGTGTTCGTGTGCATTTATGTTGTTCCGCTCTGTTGCGTCTAGTGTTGTTTGTCTTACATAGGCGTAGTTGTGGGGTGTGTGGTTGACAGGCAGTAGGGGCTACATGGACTGGACTTCAATGGTGTTTCGGTTGTGTGTGATGGGTTGCACAGTGGCTGCCGTGTGGTACTATGTTCAGTGTGGCTTGTGCATGCAGACGTGGCTCCTTGGGTGTTGCTGTGTTTGTGATGGGTCATGTGGGGTGTGAGTCTGTGGTTCATGTCCGTGTGCACATTGTTCACTTGTTCGTGACGGTGGGCGGTGCTGCGTGTTCGTCTGCTACGTGACATGTCCCATGTGTTGGTCGTGTTACGGCCCTCATGCCTCCAGTAATCCAGCCCTGTCCAGTTTCCCACCTGCAGGTTGTTCGGGCGTGCACTGTACTGGATGCCACATGGTTCTAAGCGGGGGGTGCTCCATGTTGCAGGTCTGTGGGGGTGGGGGGGTGTTGTGGGTCGTAGTGGTGGCTGGACACCCACTGACACCGATTGCTGTGGACCGTGATGTCTACCTTTCGGCTGTCGTTGTGCACTGCGGTGGCTGACACGTGGCTGTGGGGTGTGGGGGATGCTCCTCCTTGCTGTACTGTGGGACTAGGGGCCTGGTGTGTTTTGTACTTGGGCTGTCCACCCTCCCACCCACTGCACTTTGTGTTCCTGCCACTTAACTGTTACTTGTCGGTTAGTGCAGCTATGGCGGACACATGGGTGTGGTGGGTGCTCGTTGTGGCGCTTCTGGCATATTTGGGGACCTGTTGGTGGTTACGTGGCTGGCTGAGTGTACACATGTCCCCACGCATCTTACAGTTGTTCTGTTTGGGCTGTGTGTGGTGGTGTCTGTTGCATGTGTGTGTGATGTGTTGTGTATTGTGTGCTGGACATGGGGGTGTTTGTCCCTGGGAGCTGTGGCATGGTGGTAGTGCATGTGAGTACATAGCGGTGTGCTGGTATACATTAGTTTGTACTTACCAGCCTCCACTCCCCCTGCTAATCCGGCGAGGATCTCGGGATGTATGATGACTCGCACCTTCTCCTCCCACGCTTTGAAGGTCTTGAAGAGCGCGGGATTCCCTCCGCCAGTGACGGCAGCCAGCTCTCTGTTTTTGCCCTCCTTCTTCTTGACCAGGCTCTTGACGTCATTCCACCGTTTGTTAATTTCGACTCTGTTCCTGGGCAGGGTCCCGACTGCATTGACCTGGTCTACGATCCGGTTCCACATTCTGTTTCTGGTGGCTAGTGGTGTGTGTTGGACCATGTTCCCATAGATTTGTGGGTGCACCTTGATGATCTCGTCGACCATGACCGTCAGCTCCATGGGCGTGAACTTGGGCATTCTTTGTGGTGCCATGGTGTTTGTGGTGCTGGTGCGGTGTGTGTTGTGTAATGTGCAGGGGGTTTGTGGTGCCGGTGTTTGGTGGTGGTGGTGGTGGTGGTTGTGATGTGTGCGTTTCTGTGGTGTGCTGCTGTCCTTGCTGTGTCACTGTGTCCTCTCCTCTCTAGTTTGCAATGTTGCAAGGGGTTGTGGTCTGTGGGAGTGCTGCTTTTGTACTTACCTATGTGGGTGTGTCCTCATGGTCTGTTGTTTTCAGGTGTGTTGTGTCTGGTGTTCTGGCCTTTGTAGTTTTTGTTTGTCCAGGGGGGGTGTTTTCGGGATGTGTACTGTGCTTGTGTATTTGTGCGTGCCTTGCTGTGTGGACTTATTGGCCATGTTGTGTGGTTTTGTGAGCGGATGGTTTCTGTGCAGGGACGTGGGCGCCATGGTTTCTGCCGTGTCGATTGGCATCGGCGTTGTTTGCGCTGGCGGGCGGTATATTTGTGGTTTTCCCGCGCTCATGGCGGTGCGATCGTAATTTTACGTGCGGTGTGTCGGCCGTGAGGGCGGGCGGTTCTGTGTTGTCGTGCGTGTTTCCGTCCGTGGCGGGCGGTTTGACTCCGACTCGGACGATGGCGGGCGGTATTTTGTGTGATTTTTCCGCCGATGGCGGTTTTCGGTTTGTGTTATCGTAATGGCGTGGTCGGTGTTCAGACGGTGTATGCGGGCGGAATTTTGCCGCTTCCATGCCTGGCGGATTTATTTACGCCGGGTATCGTAATGGGCCCCTAAACTATTAAAAAATATTTTAACTTCAATTTCCCAATACAATCAGTGCAACAGTAGGGAAAGTGTTGGATAGCAAAATAATTAAATTTAATATTCCAACTCTAGTGAGTGCAACAGTAGGGAAAGTGTTGGATAGCGGAGGGGTAAAAATTACTATTCCAAACTCCAGTGAGAGCAACAGTAGGGAAAGTGTTGGATAGCAGAGGGGAAAAAATTACAATATCCGTTCCAAACAATGCAATAGTAGGGAAAGTATTTGATAGCGGAAAAGTAAAAAGTACTATTCCCACTCCAAAGAGTGCAACAGTAGGGAAAGTGTTGGATAGCGGAGGGGTAAAAATTACTATTCCCACTCCAAACACTGCAACAGTAGGGAAAATGTTGGATAGCGTAGGTGTAAAAATTACTATTCCCACTCCAAAGAGTACAACAGTAGGGAAAGTCCTGGATAGCGGAGGAGTAAAAATTACTAGTCCCACTCCAATGAATGCAAAAGTAGAATAACTGTTGGATAGCAGAGGGGTAAACATTTGTATTCCCACCCCAGTGAATGCAACAGTAGGGAAAGTGTTGGATAGCGGAGATGTAAAAATTAATATTCCAACTCCAATGAATGCAACCGTAGGGAAAGTGTTGGATAGCGGAGGGATAAAAACTACTATTCCCACTCCAAAGAATGCAATAGTAGGGAAAGTATTGGATAGCGGAAGAGTATAAATTACTATTCCCACTCCTAAGAGTGCAACAGTAGGGGAAGTGTTGGATAGCGGAGGGGTAAAAATTACTATTCCCAGTCCAGTTAGTGCAACAATAGGGAAAGTGTTGGATAGCGGAGGGGTAAAAATTACTATTCCCACTCCATTAAGTGCAACAGTAGGGAAAATGTTGGGTAGCGGAAGGGTAAACATTATTATTCCCACTCCAGTGAGTGCAACAGTAGGGAAAGTGTTGGATAGCGAAGAGACCAAAATTACTATTCACACTAAAACAGTTGAAACAAAAATAACAAACATTAACAATTATGAAAAATCTCAAAAATAAATAAACAATATTTAGAATTGAAAAATCAGATATATTAAATATATAAAAAAATATATTTTAATAATAATTACATATAAAAAAAACTACAAATAATATGTAATATAAAATAATAAATACATTTTTATAATAAAAATCTGTTAAACTATAAAATATTTACAAACAAATAAATTAGTTAATACATAAATGTATTTATTGTATTTCCTAACCTATAACACCACACCAATAACAAAACACTCCAACACTTTTAATTAATTTGTTTCCAAAATTAACATAATTAACAATCAATTAAAAAAATGTATTAATAAAAGAATAATAAACATTAATTGACTACACACACTTTAACACTATGATATCCACAAAACACACCTAAATTAAACTCTAAAATAATAAAACACAATTAAAACTTATTTATAAATTAAAAGATATTACTATTAACAACTAATAATAAAGTAATTAAAATGTATTTAATACCACCCATTACCCCTTTAAAAGTAAAAACAACAAACAAAAAAATAAACAATTACCCAAAATACATATCAAATAACAAACATTAATTAACAACTAGATTTAATTAATTAAATACAAATTACTTCCCAACCTTTACTCCTATAAACATCAAAACACACACCTAAAATTAATTACACAATTAACATAATTAATTACCAATTAATTAATTACAATTATTTAACATCAAATAATTAATTAATCAAATACAAATAAATTACTTCCCACCCTTAACACCTATAAACACCACAAGACAAATCTAAAATTAATTACACAGTTACCATAATTAATTACCAATTAATTTATTAAAATTAATTAACAGCCAATTATTAATTCATCAATTAAAAATACAATACTTCCCACTCTTAACACCAATAAACACCACAACACACACCTAAAATTAATTACACAATTACCATAATTAATTACCAATTAATTATTTAAATTAATTAACAACCAATTATTAATTAATTAATAATAAATTACTTTACACATTTAACACTATAACATCTCAATTAAACAAATGTTAAAAAATAAAAAATAATCAATACATTTAATATAATTATATTACTTCCCAACCTATTCCCCTATAAACCCACAACCTGCTACGGAACTAAAATCGCAAAATAAAAAATAAAAAATTTAATAACTACTAAAAATGTAACACATATATTAAAAATACAAACAATTCTTATACAAAACAAAATACAAAACATACATATTAATTGTATACTAAAATACATAACATTTATAAACAAATTATATTTTTAACAACTATATTTTTGCAAACGATATTAAACACTTTGATATTTTTAACATCGATATTACTTACCTAAAATCGATATTCTTGACCACGAAAATCTGCATGTCGATATTTCTGACCCACGATATTTGCACCTCGATATTTGTGCAAGTCGATATTTTTGATTCAATATTCTGACTCTAGACCCTCATTAATATGGGCAGGGAAATGCAGTAGGGTTGCTCTCTCAGTCTTGAAAAGGGATATGGAGAATGGTGGCTTAGCTATCCCAGACATTTGTCTGTATCACTATGTGACCCATCTCCAGCACGCTGCTCGGTGGCTCATAGACGGGGACCATTGGGAGAAGGGGCTCCTCTGGGGCATGGTGGAGAGAGATACGTTGCCACACCTATTATAAAGGGGGCTGGGCAGAGGGACCAGTACCATATTTAATTCAACACAAGGCAGAAACAGCAGTGAAAAAGGTACTATGTAGAGCCCCTAAGACAGGGAGTTACTTGTATGGGACTTAGACCCCTTCTGCCCTATCGACCGGGATATATCCATGGACGGGTGGAGGCTGGGCAGCTGTCATTTGGTGGGAGAACTAAACCTGGGGGAAACATTCATCACATTCCAGGAGGCACAGGATACATTTTTAGTGGGGTAGGCACAATTCCTACAATTTGCTTAGTTGGAAAGTACTGTGAAGGGGCTCTGGGGTACATATCTGGCAGCGCCGCCACCTTCACACATTCTTGGAGATTGCTCCGCTTAGGAGATGGTAGATATCTAATTTCCCTTTAATACAGGGAGCTACACGAGGACCAAACAAATAGGGACTATAAGGCGGGAGCCGCATGGGAGGCAGATTTAGGAGGACCTATGGAATATTCAGATTGGAATCATGTGCACTCTGGTAAAAAAGCTGTCTTCCAATAATCAATTTAAACTACTCCATTTTAACTACTTACACTGTACCTACATGACCCCGGCCTGTCTCAACTGCATTGCCCCTAATAAGAGGGCATGTTGTCCACACTGTGAAGAGGAGGGGGCCACGTTTTTACATCTTGCTTGGCACTGTATAGAGGTCTATAGATTCTGGTAAGTGGTGGTACCCCTTGTCTCTGCGGCAGTGGGTATTCTTGTCCCCATGACCCATGGTGTCTGTCTGTTAGGAGGGATTAAACCGCCCAAGGGATGCAGTATTTCATATACACTCCTTTAATTGGCATTGCCCCTTGCAAAGCAGAGGATAGCGATAGGATGGATGGGTCCAAGACTCCCAAGTGAGATCTTATGGGTAAAAGATGTGTTGGAATGGGGTATTGCTGCGGAACACCATATGAAGCTCTCTCGTAGGGATGACAAAGTCGCTGAAGATTTGGAGCCCTGGGATGCAATGTTGAACTCTTTTAATTAATTTAATACTGCGGATTTGGACTCAGAACAGGGGGAGCTGGACTAAAGGGGACACCGAACATCACCCTATGTAAGTGAGCTGATACTGTTAAGTGCATTTATTTGGATCCATGCTAGTATAATTTACATTATGTCTTGACAGCCGGAAAGATTACTCCAATGTACTGGGTGGATAGTTGCGTGCCTGCATTTTTTTGATTGTGATAAAGGCACCTGTCACCAGGCCTTTTATGTTGTATTGCAATATGAAAAATGCAAAAAATAAAGGTTTAAAAAAACGTAGGCTTGACTGTGGCTTCTGTAATTACATCCTGCAAAGCACTTTTTGTGGACACAAGTCTCGCCTCAGCACTAACAATTTCTTAATTTATCCTGCCATGGCGTCCTTGAGCTAGTTAGAGATAACATTGGCAGTTTTTACAGACTTTGCTTTGTTACCCATATGATCTTGCAGCTGCTTACGCTTTCCCATGGTATAATGTCAGGGCAATACTTTAACCAGTAATTCTCACTGTAAGGAGCCTGAATCCGCCAACTAAGAGGAGGGGTTCAGCCCGGTCTCCATCGGCCATGGACGGGCGCAGATTGGCCCACCCTTGGCATGGGCTTCGCCTGGGTACGGTCTGTGTGTGTCCCGCACAGTGGGGCAGCTCAGGTGGTCTTAAGTACACTTCAAGTGAGAGCAGTTGGTAGGCATGCAGGGGGATGTGGGAGATGGAGTCCCGAGCGGCCACTCCATGCAATGGCTTACGACCTGCAGCTCTTGATGTGCCCTAGGTGTTGTCAGTATAAGCTTCCCAACAGCCGTAAGAAGCAAAACAGGGACAAACACGATGTACTAAGGTCCCACAGGGCAACAGATCTGTAGGCATTGCTCATCTCCCACTCGCAGCGGGCAGCACAGGTCTTAAGTACACTTCAAGTGAGAGCAGCTGGAATACATGCAGGGGTTGTGGGAGATGGAGTCCCGACGCAATGGCTTACCCCGTGCAGCTCTTGAAGTGGCCCAGGCGATGTCAGTATAAGCTCCCCAACAGCCTTAAGAAGCAAACACAGTGTACTCAGGTGCCGCAGGGCAACAGATCTCTAGGCTTCACTTATTTCCCTGCAAACACATCTGTTTGCACGTGCAATTTTTGTACTGATTCATTCTGGTGGTAACTGTGTGCAGACTATAAATCCTGGCCCAGAATGCATCAGGGGTTTCCACATTGTATGTGATTGCAGAGAGGATGTGACTTCTGACTGCTCAACAGAGAAGGAGGAAGAGGAGACAGGAGAGGATCTTTGAACCAGGCTTACCTTTTTCCTACGGAGGAGGACATCTTTGAAAAATACAGGCTAAGTAGTGCAGTGATTTTGGATTTGATTAAATTGCTGAAACCACATCTTGAAAGCAGTACCCTGAGCAGCAGTTCCATCTCCACTCATGTGCAGGTGTTATGCTCACTGCACCTTTTGGCCTCGTTCAGCTGCCAGGGCATGATTGCTGTTGGTGGTGGGGTGTCACAAAGTGAGCTGCTGCATTTTTTATGGAAGTTCCTAGACGCATGCTACTAAACATTAATAGGTACATATAACTATGCAGGAATGCAGAGGAAATTCAAAGCACATAAATTTAACTTTTACAGGTTGGCCAAATTCCCCCATGTCTTAGGGTGTAGATGACACATGTTCCTATTTGTCTTCCAGGGCAAATAGAATACCTGTTTCAGAATAGGAATAATACACATTCCCTCGATATACAATTTGTACGGGATGCACCCATGACTCATACATCTTCAGGCACAGTGGAATACACCAACACCTGGAAAGAGGGGATTTTGAGGATGGCTATTTATTAGGTAATATTATGTTGCATCATAACACACATGAATATGACCATCAAATCTCAGGTTCTGCTATGCTCACCTTATGTTTTTTGTTCCAGGTGACAGTTTGTATGCGTTAAGGCCTTGGAAGCTGACCCCATACCTAGCCCCCGCAAACCAAAATGGAAGACGTTACAACATTGGTCAATGCACCAGCGTGGTGACTGAAAGAACATTTAACATGCTGAAATCAAGATTTTGGTGCCTTCACAAAAACGGAGGTGCACAACAGTATTCTCCTGAGACAGCCTGCAAAATTGTGGCAACGTGCCATGCTGCATACGATAGCTACCAGGTATGGATACCCATCCCTTTGGAGGACACTGATTCTGAGGATAAGGATCTGGAACCACCTCTTCAGCAGCTTGGAGACCAAAGTAAAGCAGTGGAGGGGAGACTCTGACGGGATCATATTGCAACAAATTACTTCTCAAGGTAAGATCTATGTGACACTACACTCACTGAAATTATGAAAGCAGAGTCGATGCAGCAAACTAAAGCAACCTTTAATGTCAGACTACTATACCCACAGTTTAAGTTGTAAACTGTATGACAACAAAGTGGTCAGTAAAGTACAAACAAATGTTGGTTACAGCACCAAAATAACTCTAACCATGCCAATATGACCTATAATATGATGTGTGCATCATTGCTTTCTGCAGCTACACCCAACATGGCCTGCCCCTACTTGCTCTCCAGCAGGAGTATGGTTGGTGCTGCGTCGCTGGGCATCTGCATCACTTGCAGAGATGCCACTAACACTCGAGATGTTCTCACTGTCCTGAAGGGCATCTCTAACACCACCTGCTATCTGTGTGTTTTGTAGCACTTCAACTGCAGACGTGATCTGCTCTAGGCCCCTGGCAATGTCACCACTAAAGTGTCCCATATCCACCAGCAATGTAACTGTTCTCCTTGATAGGGTAAAAGTGTCATTGGCCAAACGACCAATGGATTGGCTGAGGCCCTCCATTCTAGCTGCAGCGCTAAAATCTCAACGCCCTTGATAGGCATGGTTAGTCCCCATGTGCTGCATAACTCCTGTATGGTGGTGGTGAGGCAGACCCCACTGGTGTTCATGGTTGCCAATTGTGTCACAATGTTCTCAAATCCATATGAAATGCATTGCTGCATGTTCTGCATCTTCCCATTCATGAGTTTCATCTGCTTGTGTTGCAGACACTGAATTTGGATCAGGGACACCTAAAGGTCTCCAAAAAACTGTGCATTGGCTTCAAGATATACAGCGTGATGTGCCTCACGGTGTCAACTGCGCCTAAGCCCACGTCCTGGAACATGCTGCTGTCTTTGCCTCACACATGGGTGCTGGATGGGAATGGTTGGCAGAGTGACTTTGTCAGCCTCCTTTAATGCTGCCTGTGGTGACAATGAGGCAGTACTACATTGGGCTGGTGTTGTGCTTTGGTGACTGGCAATGAGGATGGGTTCCTCAGCTGCCATGTTTGCGTCCTCCAACCTCCCCCCCCCATTGGTGTCATCACTTTATACCTCAGGGAGATCTGTGGGAAATAATGAAATTCTGCTTACTCATAGATATGATGAGATATCAATGTGTATGATTTGATGGCAGTACCCCAATAAAGGTATACATGTGACTCCAGTCCATACTTTTTGACTACATGTCCGATAATGCACTATAATGGTACTTTTTTGACTAACTTGAGGAACAACCATCTGATGTAGTCTACAGTTCTATGCGGACTTGCAAATAGATGTGAGGTCTGAGATGTGACTATAGTAAAGAATTCACACTTACTTTGTGAGGTTCCCGGTTCTGAGATATCAATGTTGCCTACTCCGACAACAACCTCAGGCTCCAGGGTGGTCTCAACCTTGGTCTATAGTGCAGTGGGTGGGGGTGCAGTTGGGGGGCCATCTCCAGTTGCCCGGGATTTCAACAGTCGTGTTGCCACATTTTATTTGGTACGCAACCTGAGGTCATGCCACCTCTTACGGATCTCATCTATGAAGGGGTGGGTGACTCCAACTGCATTTATTTTTGTTGCATTTCCTACCAGATCATTTTCTTTTGAGAGCCTGGAACTGTCATAGAAACCCTTCCAAACAGTACCTATTGGTTCTCACAGCACTCTTCAGTCAGGATCTCCAACTCCTTTTCTGAGAATTTAACTTTTCATTTTCTGCCTCCTGCATCCTTTTCTCCCCTTTGGCTGGACATTGGGGCAGATGGACCTTCTTTGGGCTTTGGATATCTGTGCTGAAAAGGGAATTTGCACTCCACCTCCACTCTATATCCACTCAGGGTGGTCTCCAGGCATGAACTGTGAGGCACTTCCTGGTTCAGAGGTGATTACCCATGACCAGAAAGTGCTTTTTCCTCCATCTGCGGTTGCAATTTGCAACTCCAGTCACAATTTGGGAAACTGCTAATAGCAATTTCCAAAACTGCGATGCAATTTAATAGAGACTCGCAATTTGTGGCCTCAAATTGTACGTACATAAAGAATAGCGATTTCCTAATTGTGATTTGCAGAGACTCGCAATAAGGAAATTGCAGTTCTTTACATTTGTACATCTAGACGTTTGTTACATTTTTGAGGCATAGAAAACTTTTTGCATTCCTTCATCAATTTACATTATTAGTTTAGCATGTTGTCTCTTTGAATAAACAGAGACAAATTTGGCTATTTTGGCAACGACTTGCATCTATCGGTCTCTCACATATTTTTCATGAATATAAAATATACCATTGGCAAACAATGTTGCCTACTGAAGAACATTTCAACAGGTACTCACATTATCACATTACACGTGTTTCCTACCAAACATTTAGAGATTTTAAGTTGATAAAATTGCTCAAACTGTGCTGCGTACAAAGCACGTCAATGCCTCTTCAATGGTAGTAAGAGCTATATAAATACAATCGCAAGACAATAGAGTATGATACAATATAATGCTCACATGTGTAACATAGATGACATGCAAATTCGGTTTGAAACAGTTCATTTGAAATGCATTATGTAAGATTCTGTATCCCTGCAAATGTTTCCATTAAAGTCAACATGATGGAAAAGTAATGCAGGAAGAACAAGAATGTCACACAAACCTTTTAAAGTAATAGCTTTGTCCTTTAAGGATTGACCCTGCTCGACTCCACGATTTTGAAAATGAAGTTTGACAGCTGAGGTTGTCTTTTAGGTTCAGTTCTCCTTAGACCCCCTGACCCCTCTTGAATTTCTAAGAAACTTGGCTATACATATGCATTAAAGAAATGTGTTCCCTATTTAATTCTCAATTTGAAAGTGTAAACAGACTCTGCTGCTTAAACGAAGAATCAGTGGATGAAGACATAATTCTCCTCCATTATGGTCTGGGTTTGTGGCTGAAAGGTTGCACAAAAGCTAAGGAGTCTCTCATATAATATGACTTAGGAAAAAAGGAGAAAAGTTACATAATAAGGATTGTTTTATGTAATGTCTGATTTCATGATTATTAGAAATCATGATGCTTTCTTCCACGCTCAATGAGGTTTGCTTCGTAAACAGAACAGATGACTGCTATCTCATGCAGTGCCGGTTTAGTATCCAAATACAGTAACAAGCAACTGAAAGATCACCAGTCAACATTTGCATATGCCCTTTCACTGTGTGGCAACACAGGTTGTTGCGCATTTTAGTAACTTTTGATCAGCTTAGCTCGAATCACAATATTTTTTGTTACAATCCGAAGGTTACACAGCAGATGATGGATTATGTGTCACATGCAGCTAATCCACAATCATGCAGAAAGCAGTGCTGCTACAGAATTGTATAATTTCAATGGTCCTGGCTGTCTGCTATGAGAGTGGCAAATACATATGTTACAGTCAAAGTGTGAAATCCCGCATTGTATAGAATGCCTAGGTAATGTATAGAATGCCTGAAAAGGCCTGAAAATCGAACGTCAAAGTATGAAATGATTGATATTTTATACATTGCCTAGGCATTGTATACTTTGCCGGATTATCTGCCGGCAAAGTATATAATACGCCTAATCCCGCCATTTTATTCCCGCCCGGCAATGTGTGAAATCCAGCATTCTATACAATGGCTAGGTAATGTATAGAGTGCCTGAAAATCGAACGACCAAGTATGAAATGATTGATACTTTATACATTGCCTAGGCATTGTATACTTTGCCGGATTGTCTGCCGGCAAAGTATATAATACGCCTTATCCCGATCAAAGTGCCAAAATACAAGGTGTTTTGGGGCTGCAACAAGTAGGTGATGCCAGTTCTGCTTTGTGTTTTACCGGTAAGAATATTCTGTTCACATTCTGTAGGTCATGCCAGTTCTGCTTTGTGTTTCACCGGTAACAATATTCTGTTCGCATTCTTGTTTAAGTCGTGAAATGTATGTACAAGATCAAAGTGCCAAAATAGAAGGTGTTTTTGTGTGAAGGATAAAAGTGAGTACAATTCCACGTGTTGAAGGTGTATAGAAGGTGTTTTTGTGTGAAGAATAAAAGTGAGTACAATTCCACGTGTTACTCCGGACTTTCTTAGTGTAACAAGTACTTCAATCTCAGTTCTGCTTTCATTGTTTTCCGGTAAGAATATCCTGTGCTTTATTTCGTAGTTTTGTTCTTTCACTTTCAAATGCGTATTAATTAATAAAGGCTTCTCATCTTGTGCCCTTTTAACACTTTGCGTAAATGGTACTGGTCATTCTGTATAATGCCTAGGAATTGTATAGAATGCCTAGGAAAAGTATGTAACATTTTCCCCAAAAACTTATATTTCATAGTTTGCCTCTAAACCATCAGGCATTCTATACATTACCTAGGCTATACACTACTAACCTACACAAAGATATCTTTTTTTGTATATTTAAAAAAAAAATGTAAACAACAAAGACATCAACCCCCCACCCAAATGAAAAGGAAACTTATCCCCAAATACTATGTAACATTAATAATCTAAAACTACCTTAAAATCTAACACTACCTATGCCTACACTAAAACTACGCTACCTAACACTTAAAATACTTACCTAACACTACCTAAAATACTAGATTAAACATTGGGGGAAGGGAGAAGAGGGGGATGGGGCTCTACATGGGCAGGCATCATGGTAGTCCCAGGGCTTTCCTCATTTCCTCCATGAGCCTGGTCTGCTCAGACATCTCCCTCCTAATCTCTGCCAGCATCACGTTGTTGTCCATCAGAGTCCTCCTGTCCCGCAAAGTGAAAGCCACAACCTGATCGGCAGGTGCAGGTGGCATTGTCCCCTGTGTGTGTGAGGCTGTAGGGGGATGGGACACCGCCTGTCCACGCTGGGACCCACCACTGATGCCAGAGGGTCCTGTGATGGCCTGTGTGCCACTTTTTCTACCACGTGTTGCTACCTTGGGCACCGACTTCCAAGTGCCAGCCTCCTTGTCCTCCTGGTACCTTCGTTCCATGTTGCGGTACCCTTTTGCAACCTTCTTAATGTGGAGGTACCGGTCCTTCCTCACCTGGAAGGCCGGGGACTCCTCTGGAGTCATGTTGTCTGTAAAATATGAACAATGGAAAATTGTGAGCCTTTGGACTATGTCAATGTTCTCCATCCAAAGATCACTTAAAAATGGGAGCCTACACTCTGGCGTAACCATGTGTATCCAGAGAGTGACCTGCACAACAAAATGTTGAATCCAGGATCAGTGACTACATGCTGGGGTGACTGACATGCCAGTGCATGGCATGGTACATATACTAGGTTGGTGGGTGAGTGCCTTCATAAAAACAAATGTTTTTTTCTTACTTCTGAAACACACACTTTGAACTTCTAATCAATAGCTAGTTCTTTTTGATTTTCAAATATATACCAAGGAGAAGTGAACTAGCTAATTTTCATTCCTCTCTCTCTTATTGATACTCATTATGGTACATATACAGTCACAATCAAATGAGACTGTCAGTGTAAAATGATGGTGCTGTGACATACCCTGACTGAGGGTGACATGTACAAGGAATCCGAGGAGGGAGGCATTCTCCCTCCGTGTTTAGTGCCACATTCATCCTCTCCTGCAACACAGTGCAGCATCATATGTACGATGCTCATGTGCAGCCTTGCGTGTCCCCCAGTGACCGTGTGCAATGCAACAAGTCTGCGCAAACACAGGCACTCTTGTACAAGAGTGCAAAGGTGTCTGTGTGCAGGGGGGGCTTGTTAATGTGTAGGAAGGTTACCCTACCGGCACAGGAGCAATACTGGGACAGCCCCACTCACACTTTCATCTGTGCTGCATCATGCAGCACACATTGAAACACGTCAGGTGGCTGAACACTGACTTGTACATAAGGCACTGGGTCTCTCTCCACCACTACTTCACAATAGGTGACGCGTTGCTGCCCAGAGGGGTGAACATCGTTTCATATGGATTGTCAATCATGCATGTCTTGGATCCACTAATGTCACTCTGTAATAAATTTCACTATGCAGTCCTTCACAACGCAAACTGTTACAAGGCATTCCCCATTGTAACGTCAACCTGGAGTCATAATGGTAATTGTGTCATGATGGGCAATGCTTTCTCACAGATAGCGTGGTTGAGGCCTGCATTGTTAAATATATGGCATGGCAATGATTGCAGGACTAAAGCATGCGTGGTAAATGCATGCGGAGTGATGTCACCAAATTGTACAGAGGGGCTCATTCGCCTGAGCCAGAGTCGACCAGGGAATTACCCCAAGGAGGAAGCATGACAACACCATTGCAGTGGCCAAACATGCCTATGTTATTCTTTGGGCCATCTTTGCTAGGTGTTTGTGGAACGTGCCATTGATATGCTTGCCTCAGAACTACGCACTGCTACTTCTGTGAAGCTGGTATGCAGCATACCTGTGAAATAACTGTGCCGACCTGTGTCTGAGCACGCACGACCTGAGAACCACAGCCTCCTTGTGCATGATCGGTCACACTTGCACAGTCATCTCAGTCACGGGTGAACATGCATTCCATGTCTGCTGATACTCATCAGCTACACCACTTGCATGTCTCCTATCCTATCAGTGCACTCTGTCATCCACATGCATGTGCTGTAGTGACAGAACCCATAGACCTAATGTTCATGTGTATCACTGACTGGGGATGTGCAAAGTTACAACTGGAAGACAAATGCAGAGCTCCACCTTAACCTACTGATTCATACACACTTATGACTTCAACAAAACATCATCACACTGTAGGCAAGGTACATGTGATACCCACCCATTCTGCATACTACGCCAGCGCTTGTTTTAGCCAACCATTCATGACACCGCACTATGCCAATATATGATGTCCAAACTCACCAGTGGCGTGTGGGTCCTTGAACTTGTCGATGTCCCCCTGCGTGATGAGAGGCCATCCAGCTGTGAGACATAAAACCCAATATGTGTTGGTATCAGACGTGAAATGACATGTGTCATGTTCATCTTACATATCATCACCATTACAGACAATGCTCCGGAACTGTACTGTTGCGTGACATTTTTGCTAAAGGTGGTGTATGACACTCTGGGGGTGTCCTATGAGCTATTGTACATGTTTCAAAGTTTGTCACACGGAGCATATGTACAACAGAAGTGTAGCAAACATACAAATATTCATGTGCACAGCATTTGTACACTTCCTTTTGTGCAGCACACAGGTCCCCGAAATAGTTCCTTGGATTGTTCAGGTACAGTGACCCTTCCTGTGCACAAACAACCTTTGTACTGCACGCAGTATAACACAATGGTGCCAGCCTTGGGACTACAGTGCTAAGTGTTGCGCCAGCGCAGTGGATACCATCAACCTGCACCCTAAGCTTGTCAATATGATGCAGCGTTGTGTTGCTGATGTGCCAACGTTAGGCGTGAACGCATGACGTCTCCCGCCTTGGCACATTTTAGCACATGGACACCAGTGTGTCACACACGTGAATTCTGGCTTTACATTACAGTGTTCATAATTAAATTTGGAGTATAAACTTACCACACTGTAGGCCAATGATGACTCCCAGGTGGTCCAGCAGGTCATCCTCACGGGCCAGGCAATCCTTCCAACGGTGCTTCCATTGGCGCACAGTGCGGTCCACACCAAAGACACGCAGCATCTGCGCCCGCACACGCTCCCACCTGACCTTCCGCACCTTTACGTCATATCCGGAGAGGATACGGCCTCCCATCTCCACCATCCAGGGCAGGTAAAAATTAATCAGCCAGAAGAAGCCCCCCAATGCCACCTCGGACATCCTGCCCTTCCTGCACGCACCTAAACCCACTGCTGCAAATCAAAACCCAATATAACAGACACAAAAACAACTAAATAAGTTAACTACCCAAAGACAAACACCCAACAAGATTGAGGACAAGAGACAATTAAACACGTAAAAACAGGTATACCACACTTCACAGGGACACTATCGACAGGACACAGGACACAGCAACACTCTCCAAAACACCACTCTGCAGCACACACCACCAAACACCTCCAGCACTCTCCACAATCACCAGCAATGTGCTCAAAAGAGAAAGTGAAAGTGCACAGCACTCCTCCAGTAAACAGGAAGCATGCAGACATCACTTCCTGTGTGTTTGCGTCCCGTTTTTTGACGTAGCGATGAAAATCTGCACGCAAAAAGACTTTGGGGTAACATTTCGTATAGTTCAATGTGTTTAGCGATGTTTTGCATTTTCGGAATTGCAGGCATTTTTGCATGCTAAGTGCAAGTTCTTACACAGATGAACAGTCTTAGATGGAACTTCATTTTTGGTCCCAAAGAACCCCATGAAAATCTTGATTGACCCCAAATGACACCCTAAAATTCATAGATGACCCCAAATGACACCCTAAATTTCATACTTGACCCCAAATGACACCCTAAGTTTCATACTTGACCCCAAATGACACCCTAAATTTCCTACTTGACCCCAAATGACACCCTAAATTTCATACTTGACCCCAAATGACACCCTAAATTTCATAATTGACCCCAAATGACACCCTAAATTTCATAATTGACCACTAATGACACCCTAAATTTCATAATTGACCCCAAATGGCAGCCTACATTTCATAATTGACCCCACATGACACCCTTAGTTTCATAATTGACCCCAAATGACACCCTAAATTTAATAATTGACCCCAACTGACACCCTAAATTTCATAATTGACCCCAAATGACACTTGATTTCATATTTGTACACAAATGACACCCTGATATTCATAGTTTACCACTATTGACACCCTATATGTGATTTTTATCCACATATGACACGCTGAACAGTAGGATTCCGTACCACATTTGACACCCTAACATGTCTAGTTTAGAACACTTGTCACCCTAAACAGCATCTCTGTTCAGAGGTGACATATCCACCATCAGTTCATAATTGTGATATTGTTACCACTTAATGTTACACTTACACTTGTCAGAGTGATGTACTCATGCAGAGGAGAAACATGCACACAGGGTATGTGTGTAGTGTTTTTCGATTACATATACTGTGCTTGGGGTCATTTTGGACTGATGTATGATTGCTAAGGACAGTCACGATGTGGCGTGCTCAGGTGAAGAAATTGTTTATGATTCTGTTCCTTCGGGCTGTTCCTGCTGCAGAAGCTGTGGGGTGTGCTCCACCTGCCTCATCTTCCTCATCATCCTGAGCATCGTCCGGTGCATCTGGCACTTGGATCCATGGGGCATTGGTGCGTACACATATATTGTGCAATACACAACATGCTAGGATAATCTTGCACACTATTTCTGGGCAGTATAACAGTCTTCCACCTGTGATGTCAAGGCACCGGAAACGTGGCTTTAGCACCCCAAATGTGCGCTCCACAATGCCCCTGGTACGTCCATGCACCAAATTATACTGCCTCTGGGGCTGCGTGTTGGTGGCTCGGAGGGGTGTCATCATCCTTGGGGTGAGTGCATATCCTTGATCACCTGTAACATGTAATGGAGAGATGTGTTCATTAGTAGTTATGCATGCTGTGTGGGCAGTGTTAATCGTTTTATGGTGTGTGATTGGTGCTACTTTGGGATTAATGTTTGCCATGTGTAGCTTCTGACAAAATGACATGTGTCAATGCGAATTACATTGCCTCACAGCTGCTCGTCCCTCACCACGGGCCTATGTACTTGGGTGCACTGCGCGGTTGCATCACTAGCACTCCAACAGTGCACCAATGTCAGACCTGTCTGCACATGTCCGCATGCCTGACACCTACACCAGAATGGTCCCTGGCTCTCCTAACGTCTAGCGCTACCACACATCCGCACTCCTCGCAGTGAATGCCAGGAGAACGTTTAGATGCCAATGGGCCACACCAGACATGGCTCACGTTCTGTTCAGCTGCTGCTGCTGCCACAAGACCTTCCCCACCGCCCAACACCTGCAGTTTCCAATCCAGACCTGCCACAAAGCAACAGTCAGTGGCACCCTCACCTGCAGGGCCCGCAGAGGGTGGGAACGCTTCGCAATCACCGTCAACATCATCACACACCACATCATCTACTCCATGGACTATGTACTCATCCATGAGCGGAGCCTCCACCTCACATACCACAGGAACTCCAAGTCCATTACCCTCTGGCAGATGCTTGCTGACATCGAACTGAACCAACTCTTCTCAACACTGAGCCACAAGGCAGGGCACACCTTTGACCCCATCTTCACATGTGGAAACTGCGTCCACTTCATTGAAACCACTCAACGCCCATGGTGTGACCAGCACAGCATACGCTTCCTTGTCGTGAAACCCCATGACACCCAAACCCACAGCCGGCGCCACACAGAGTTACTGGAGCTGAGTCACCGAGGTTCTGGTACACTCCACCATCAACAGCAACACCCACACCGCTGCAGGCACCACCAACAGCACTGGTCGGAATTACCACACATGTATCTCCAAATGCGCATACACACTTGGCCCAATATGCTACTCCTACATACAGTGTGCAATGAATGCCACCTTGGTCACCAACAACATCCAAGATGACAGATGCATCTGCAGAGCGCCTGGAGTAGAACTGGAGCTACATGGAGGGAACCATTGGTCATCACCACCTACAAGGACACCTAGCTCATACTCTCCCTCAACAAGGCGCAAACACACACCAGACTGGGGTTCCAGGGAGGATTGCAGCAAGTTGCAACATGGATGTTCAACAGCTGGGGGTGATCTACAAACATATGTACGATGCTCATGTGCAGCCCTGCGTGTCCCCCAGTGACCGTGTGCAGTGCATCAAGTCTGCGCAAACACAGGCACTCTTGTACAAGAGTGCAAGGGTGTCTGTGTGCAGGGGGGCTTGTTAATGTGTAGGAAGGTTACCCTACCGGCACAGGAGCAATACTGGGACAGCCCCACTCACACTTTCATATGTGCTGCATCATGCAGCACACATTGAAACATGTCAGGTGGCTGAACACTGACTAGTACATGAGGCGCTGGGCCTCTCTCCAGCACTACTTCACAATAGGTGACGCGTTGCTGCCCAGAGGGGTGAACATCGTTTCATATGGATTGTCAATCATGCATGTCTTGGATCCACTAATGTCACTCTGTAATAAATTTCACTATGCAGTCCTTCACAACGCAAACTATTACAAGGCATTCCCCATTGTAACGTCAACCTGGAGTCATAATGGTAATTGTGTCATGATGGGCAATGCTTTCTCACAGATAGCGTGGTTGAGGCCTGCATTGTTAAATATATGGCATGGCAATGATTGCAGGACTAAAGCATGCGTGGTAAATGCATGCGGAGTGATGTCACCAAATTGTACAGAGGGGCTCATTCGCCTGAGCCAGAGTCGACCAGGGAATTACCCCAAGGAGGAAGTATGACAACACCATTGCAGTGGCCAAACATGCCTATGTTATTCTTTGGGCCATCTTTGCTAGGTGTTTGTGGAACGTGCCATTGATATGCTTGCCTCAGAACTACGCACCCTCTACTTCTGTGAAGCTGGTATGCAGCATACCTGTGAAATAACTGTGCCGACCTGTGTCTGAGCACGCACGGCCTTAAAACCACAGCCTCCTTGTGCATGATCGGTCACACTTGCACAGTCATCTCAGTCATGGGTGAACATACATTCCATGTCTGCTGATACTCATCAGCTACACCACTTGCACGTCTCCTATCCTATCAGTGCGCTCTGTCATCCACATGCATGTGCCGTAGTGACAGAACCCATAGACCTAATGTACATGTGTATCACTGACTGGGGATGTGCAAAGTTACAACTGGAAGACAAATGCAGAGCTCCACCTTAACCTACTGATTCATACACACTTATGACTTCAACAAAACATCATCACACTGTAGGCAAGGTACATGTGATACCCACCCATTCTGCATACTACGCCAGCGCTTCTTTTAGCCACCCATTCATGACACCGCACTATGCCAATATATGATGTCCAAACTCACCAGTGGCGTGTGGGTCCTTGAACTTGTCGATGTCCCCCTGCGTGATGAGAGGTCATCCAGCTGTGAGACATAAAACCCAATATGTGTTGGTATCAGACGTGAAATGACACGTCTCATGTTCATCTTACATATCATCACCATTACAGACAATGCTCCGGAACTGTGCTGTTGCGTGACATTTTTGCTAAATGATTGGGTCTTATTTGCCTGCCATTCACACAAGACCTGTGAATGCTGAGTCTGGCCAGACAAAACGGCAATGCTAGCAAACTTGCACATTCTAGTTGTGTTGAACATTTACAAGGCCCCATTTCTACACACAACATGATGTTAAACATGCTCTGTGTAAGATTGCATTGCTGTCGAATGCACATGGCTGTTTCACTGGTGTTGGTGGTGTATAACACTCTGGGGGTGTCCTATGAGCTATTGTACATGTTTCAAAGTTTGTCACACGGAGCATATGTACAACAGAAGTGTAACAAACATACAAATATTCATGTGCACAGCATTTGTACACTTCCTTTTGTGCAGCACACAGGTCCCCGAAACAATTCCTTGGATTGTTCAGGTACAGTGACCCTTCCTGTGCACAAACAATCTTTGTCCTGCACGCAGTATAACACAATGGTGCCAGCCTTGGGACTACAGTGCTAAGTGTTGCACCAGCGCAGTGGATACCATCAGGGCCAGACTGGCTACCGGGCGGTTTGGCATGCTGCCGAGCTGGGGGCTGATTTCGTTGATGGAGACCTGCATGTGCTGAACGAAATTCGTTTTGCTTTGTTTATTTCGTAGCACACGCAGGTCTCCATCAACAAAATTAGCCCCCACCGCAGTGACATCAGCCCCCAGCTCGGCAGCATGCCAAAACGCCCGGTAGCCAGTCCGGCCCTGGATACCATCAACCTGCACCCTATGCTTGTCAATATGATGCAGCGTTGTGTTTCTGATGTGCCAATGTTAGGCGTGAACGCATGACGTCTCCCGCCTCACTCTACAACATTTTAGCACTTGGACACCAGTGTGTCACACACGTGAATTCTTGCTTTACATTACAGTGTTCATAATTAAATTTGGAGTATAAACTTAACACACTGTAAGCCAACGATGACTCCCAGGTGGTCCAGCAGGTCACCCTCACGGGCCAGGCAATCCTGCCAGCGGTGCTTCCATTGGCGCACAGTGCGGTCCACCCCAAAGACACGCAGCATCTGCGCCCGCACACGCTCCCACCTGACCTTCCGCACCTTTACGTCATATCCGGAGAGGATACGGCCTCCCATCTCCACCATCCAGGGCAGGTAAACATTTATCAGCCAGAAGAAGCCCCCCAATGCCCCCTCGGACATCCTGCCCTTCCTGCACGCACCTAAACCCACTGCTGCAAATCAAAACCCAATATAACAGACACAAAAACTACTAAATAAGTTAACTACCCAAAGACAAACACCCAACAAGATTGAGGACAAGAGACAATTAAACTCGTAAAAACAGGTATACCACACTTCACAGGGACACTATCGACAGGACACAGGACACAGCAACACTCTCCAAAACACGACTCTGCAGCACACACCACCAAACACCTCCAGCACTCTCCACAATCACCAGCAATGTGCTCAAAAGAGAAAGTGAAAGTGCACAGCACTCCTCCAGTAAACAGGAAGCATGCAGACATCACTTCCTGTGTGTTTGCGGCCCGTTTTTTGACGTAGCGATGAAAATCTGCACGCAAAAAGACTTTGGGGTAACATTTCGTATAGTTCAATGTGTTTAGCGATGTTTCACATTTTCGGAATTGCAGGCATTTTTGCACGCTAACTACAAGTTCTTACACAGATGAACAGTCTTAGATGGAATTTCATTTTTGGTCCCAAAGAACCCCATGAAAAGCTTGATTTGACCCCAAATGACACCCTAAAATTCACAATTGACCCCAAATGACACCCTAAATTTCATAATTGACCCCATATGACACCCTAAGTTTCATACTTGACCCCAAATGACACCCTAAATTTCATACTTGACCCCAAATGACACCCTAAATTTCATAATTGACCCCTAATGACACCCTAAATTTCATAATTGACCCCAAATAACAGCCTAAATTTCATAATTGACCCCAAATGACACCCTAAGTTTCATAATTGACCCCAAATGACACCCTAAATTTAATAATTGACCCCAAATGACACCCTAAATTTCATAATTGACCCCAAATGACACACTTGATTTCATATTTGTACACAAATGACACCCTGATATTCATAGTTTACCACTATTGACACCCTATATGTGATTTTTATCCACATATGACACGCTGAACAGTAGGATTCCGTACCACATTTGACACCCTAACATGTCTAGTTTAGAACACTTGTCACCCTAAACAGCATCTCTGTTCAGAGGTGACATATCCACCATCAGTTCATAATTGTGATATTGTTACCACTCAGGGGCCGATTCCGATCTCGGTCGGAGGCGCACCCAATACTATTCGGTCGGGAAAAAAGCCATGCGAAAGCCAGTTTCCCGACCGATCCGTACAGCACACCGAACGAGCAAGTACGATGCGCACAACAGCAAAGATTCCGGCCGAGCCGTACTCACCCAAACCAGGTCCTGTTCTCCGACCGAGGCGAATCCGGAAACGCCGAATCGAGTCGCACGGAAGGGAAAATGCAGCCCCGTCCGGCCGGACAAGTACGATGCGCTTTCCGTACGCGCCGAACCCGTCGCTACGCACGGCACGTCAAAGCATCCGGGAGAGGCGCACATAAGCTCCGAATCGCGCCACAACACGATCCACGGCTACGAGACGAACACAGCACAGACGAGGACGACGCGAAGCGACGAGGACGAAGCGAAGCGACGAGGACGAAGCCAAGCGACGAGGACGACGCGAAGCAACGAGAAGGACGAACGACACGAACCAACCATGAATCCCTTCGTCCCGATCATACCAATATTCTACATCTACTACCGGAACAGGCACGGACGCGTACGGCGCAGAAGGTAAGTCAGACACCAACCACAAAACACATACAACACGTACACGACACATCACACACATACACTGGGAATCTGAATATACTTACACCAGCAGCACCATAGGGGCGGGATGCCCATCACCAATGCCACATATGCACACAGGGGCCTGAATGCGCGCCACCACCCCAACCCAGGGGGGGCTGGATGCCAACCACCACAACCACCCTTAGCCAGGGGGGTGCCAGATGCCCACCACCACTACCACCCTTAGCCAGGGGGGGCTGGATGCCTACCACTACTACCACCCTCACCCAGGGCGGGCTGGATGCCTACCACCACCCTTAGCCAGGGGGGCAGGATGCCTACCTCTACTACCACCCTTAGCCAGGGGGGCAGGATGCCCACCACTACTACCACCCTCACCCAGGGGGGGCAGGATGCCCACCACTACTACCACCCTTAGCCAGGGGGGGCTGGATGCCCACCACTACTACCACCCTCACCCAGGGGGGGCAGGATGCCCACCACTACTACCACCCTCACCCAGGGGGGGCAGGATGCCCACCACTACTACCACCCTCAGCCAGGGGGCAGGATGCCTACCTCTACTACCACCCTTAGCCAGGGGGCAGGATGCCCACCACTACTACCACCCTCACCCAGGGGGGCAGGATGCCCACCACTACTACCACCCTTAGCCAGGGGGCTGGATGCCTACCACTACTACCACCCTCAACCAGGGGGGCAGGATGCCTACCACTACTACCACCCTCACCCAAGGGGGCAGGATGCCTACCACTACTACCACCCTTAGCCAGGGGGCAGGATGCCCACCACTACTACCACCCTCACCCAGGGGGGCAGGATGCCTACCTCTACTACCACCCTCACCCAGGGGGGCAGGATGCCCACCACTACTACCACCCTTAGCCAGGGGGCAGGATGCCCACCACTACTACCACCCTCACCCAGGGGGGCAGGATGCCCACCACTACTACCACCCTCACCCAGGGGGGCAGGATGCCCACCACTACTACCACCCTCAACCAGGGGGGCAGGATGCCCACCACTACTACCACCCTTAGCCAGGGGGGCAGGATGCCTACCTCTACTACCACCCTCACCCAGGGGGGCAGGATGCCTACCACTACTACCACCCTTAGCCAGGGGGCAGGATGCCCACCACTACTACCACCCTCACCCAGGGGGGCAGGATGCCTACCACTACTACCACCCTTAGCCAGGGGGCAGGATGCCCACCACTACTACCACCCTCACCCAGGGGGGCAGGATGCCCACCACTACTACCACCCTTAGCCAGGGGGCAGGATGCCTACCTCTACTACCACCCTTAGCCAGGGGGCAGGATGCCCACCACTACTACCACCCTTAGCCAGGGGGCAGGATGCCCACCACTACTACCACCCTCACCCAGGGGGGCAGGATGCCCACCACTACTACCACCCTCACCCAGGGGGGCAGGATGCCTACCACTACTACCACCCTTAGCCAGGGGGGCAGGATGCCCACCACTACTACCACCCTTAGCCAGGGGGGCTGGATGCCTACCACTACTACCACCCCCACTCATAGGATGGACAATGCATGACACAACAAGCACACCACAACCTAGGGAATGCAAGATTAAGACATCCCCCCACCACCATGACAAGCGTGTGAGCAGGCTGTGTCAAATGCCTACAACACCGAACATGACATTGAACATACAATGTGACCCCCTAGCACATGTGCCACACATATATGTGTGTGGCACCCACAATGCAAGCAGCCCATGACCATTGTGGCAATGGGGCCTAAACCCCTATCATCACAGTGACCAAAAGGCAAGTGTGGGGTCCATAGCTGAAGCACATTTTGACCATTGTGGCAATGGGGTCTAAACCCCCATCATCACAGTGACCAAAAGGCAAGTGTGGGGTCCATAGCTTAAGCACATTTTGACCATTGGGCAATGGGGTCTAAACCCCCATCATCACAGTGACCAAAAGGGAAGTGTGGGGTCCATAGCTGAAGCACATTTTGACCATTGTGGCAATGGGGTCTACACCCTCATCATCACAGTGACCAAAAGGTAATTGTTGACAAAGAAAGAGCTGCAACTGCCAAACTGCATGGATCATTCCTGGTCACAGAACCAAAAACTCATCTGTGGCAAAGTAGTGTATGTGTCCCATTGCAACATAAATTGGGGGAGCCAAATACTGCAGTGCAAATGAGACATTCCTTTGGCCATGTGCAGACAAACAACACCCATGGGGGCTGAGACCGTCAACAGTCATCAATGACACAATGACAGAAGTGACCATCAGAATGCAGACCCACATATTTGCACCAATGGGCACACAAATGCAGATACCCTGTGGAGACAGCAGATGTGAGGTGAACAGATACCATACCATGGCAGCAATGGGACACACAAACCATGATCACTGTGCTGACCGATGACCTAGGAATCCCAGGGACAGCAGGGGAAACACACCAAACAACATACAGCCAATGGCACACCCAAGATATGCCAATGCAGTGGTGCAGATGCACAAACACAAACAGGCAGACCAACACTGTCATCATACACAGCAGGTGAGGGGTGGGGGTGCCAGTGTCCCCAGGCAACAACACAACACATGAGGAGAGCTGAATACCAATCATACAGATGTGCATACACTGCCACACTAAGGTAACTCATGGATCCAAATCCCCTATGTGGGCAAGCAGGCATTGACAGGTGAGAGGGAGCACAAAACACACATGTCACACAGGCACGTAGGAACAACAACTGACACAGCAAGTCACAGACACACCACAGCACCACCCCCAGGGCCCCCACAATGTGGTGACCCTGGGCTGAAGAAAAATACCACTGTGATGACAAAGCTAAATGTCGTTCACACTGTGAACCACAGTCAGGTGTCCTGAGCAACAAACTACCATCACACCTACACAAGCACAAATCAATCAGCATGGCCAGTAAGCCAAGGCCAACATGGAGGCAGGGGCCTAGCCGGGCAACAACTCTCATCTGCACACACTCAAGACCACACCCCTCGACCTCCAACAATGTGCAGCAGTGAAGTACACATGCACTGGTGACATTGCACATGCACCCATGACTATTCCAGGGTGGTGGGTGGGAACCAAGCTGTAGAAACACATCACACATGGACACTCAACAAGACTCCTGAATGTCTGACACACTGCACACTACGCTGTACATGGACATGACGGCAATACCACACCGACCAATGGGATCCCAGCCACAGTCACACACCAATGAAGAAGCCAAGGTCACCCACAAAGAACACACATAGACAACAACCAACATTGCAGCCCGGACCCTAAGGAGTGCCAGCAGTCACACACACAACGTGTCACAATCACTGAAAGATAACACAAACTGGAAATCACATGACAGGGGCAAACAACAAGTGCCAAAGGGAAACCTGACTGTGACCCATCTGCGTCAGCACACAAACTCTGCCCTGACAGCAAACACACCTATGGGTGACACCCTGATGACCAGTAATGTGCCATGCACCCACATCACAGAGAACACAGGGAGAAGACTTTGGGGGAACATAGCTCAAGTCAGCAAGCATCACAAACAGGTACAACACTAGGGATCACAGCATGCGCAGATGAATGGAAGTGAACACACAGACATGCACATACAACACACACCTTGGGCGCAGGCAATGTCACACGTGTACACACTGCCATGAGGGGACTCCACTCCTGTGTGAGGAAAGCTGTGCCATATGTTGCCTCAGTAGGGCCCCATCATGTCAGCTGAGCACTTGGTCACACAATCAACAATTAGCACCAAATGAGGGCTCCCATCACATCAGCCTGGTCATGGATGTGCCAACGGAATCATCAGCACAGATCCAACACACTTGTATAGCAATGTTGCACTGACTACACGGATGAGTCCCTCCCCATTGATGCCCAAACCTGCATGTCCACTGGAGATGGCAACACGGTCAGGGAAGTAGACAAATGCAACGATGGCAGGCACAACAGATGTGCAGGGGTGGAAGCCACAGATATGAAATTGCCAATGTAAGTAGGAAACCCATTGCCAAATACTGAACACATGACACCCTCAGATGCTGCTATTGATGACATGGATACACCACATGATAGGACACATTCCCCCTGGACCACATGGGTTCCTGCACAGTAACACTTCATAATCATGAGACCAGATATCACCATCACTGCAGCAAGGGCATGGTTAGCTGCACCAACAACATGTACATCTGAAGCATGAGCACTAGAGAAAAGAAAGTTGCTTTATTCAGCATATGTGTTGAGGCCAAACGAAGTCCTGAAAAAAGAGCAAAGGCCAATGGCCAGTCCATTGTCAAAGTTCAAACAGGGTGACACTGGCAGATGTCACCCTACGCATGCCTGCACAATACCAGGGACAATCCACTAGGAGGGGCAACCGGGGGGCAGGCCAGGCACCGCAGGGACAGGATCAGGGCTCACCAGGGGGAGTCAGGGAAGGGGTGGTGGGTGCTGGAGAGCCACTGACAACTGCAGTGGAGGTGTCTGACATGGTGTGTGCCGGCACAACTGGGGGGCATGACACAGATGTCGTGGGTGCCGGCACAACTGCAGTGGACCCTGCAGATGGGGTGGACAGGTCCGCCACTGCAGTGCCCAAGTCAGACAGGGCGGTAGTGGACTCCACTGCAGTGCCTACCTCCAGGGGAGGAGAATGGGGAACAGGCAAGGTGGGTTGGACAGAGGGGGGACACCCTCACCACATCAGTGGCACAGACAAGCGCAGCGGGGGGTGTGGTGCTGGGAGAGCAAGTGGCAGGGGGAGAAGGCCGGAGCATCTTGGGGATGGTATATCTGTGGGTGGGGGAACCTGGGGCAGGGTGTGGTGGGGGCACCTGTGCAGTGGGGGCCTGAGGGATGGAGGACGGAGACCTTGTGCCTGAGCTGCAGGGCGGTGGCGGGGTCTTGCTCTTAGCACTCCGGGGGACTTGCGGGTGGGGGCCTCAGTCCGTCTGCGCCTGGGGGAGGGTGTCCGGGGGCGAGGGGCACTCTGCTCCGTGTGGGTGGGCTTCCTCTTCCCCCGGGATGCTGGAGCAGCTTCATCGGTGGGGAAGAGGCCGAGGTCACAGAGGAAGAGCTGCTGTGACTTTGGGGTTGCAGGTGAGGCAAGGGAGGGTGCTTTGGAGGGAGAGGGAACTGAGGACTGCGCAGTGCATGTGGATGCGTGTGTGTGTTCCAGGGCCCCATCCCCTGTGAGTCTGGCTTCAGTCCCCTGAATGTGCGTGCGTGTGCGTTTTGTCATTGGCGTGTGTGTCAGTGTGCTGGATGTGTGTGTGCTGGTGTGTGCCAGTGTGTGTGTGCCTGGGATGGGTAAGGTGCTGGGGAGTGTGGATGGAGCAGAGGCAGGAGGGGTGAGGGACCGTTTGAGGAGGGACACTGCTGCCGTCAGGGAGGAGTCCATGGACCTATTGCCCCTCTGTAGGTCAGACATGCCCGATGAGATGCCCTCCATGAACGACACCAGCTGAGTCAACAGCGCGGTGTGCGCATGGAGGACACTCAGCATGGCTGTCTGCCCTACATGGAGCTGGCGAAGGAGGTACACAGACTCCTCACTCAGGGCAGCAGGGGACACAGGGGCAGGGGGTGCGGTGCCTGGCCCAAAGGAGACACGCTCCCGGACATGGGAGCCTCCACGGACCTGGGGAATGGGAGCCGATGGGAGGGCGGTGGTGGTGCTGGTGGTGGCGGGGACAGCAACACTAGCTGGGGTGTGGTGGCTGCTGACATCCGCCTCCACAAGGGAGTCATCCTCCGAGTTGCTCTGGTCCTCAGCTGAGGTGGATGCTGCTGAGGACTCCTCGGTGTGGCTCCCCTCGCCCTCCGTGCCACTGGGTCCCTCCGACCACTCCTCGGCTGCTGACCCAGTCTGGCTCTCCGGCTCCTCCTGGTCCGTGGAGCTGTCCCCTTCCGTGGCCGTGGATGTATCTGCAAACAATGGGGAAACAGACAGACATCAGTCACCTGCACATAACGCACACACCACTGTGAGCACAGCACATCACAGAGCAAGCCCTGGCATCATTAGTTGTACATTGCTAAAAGTGCACTAATTGAACAGGAGAAGTCAATTGTCAGTCTGATGCCAAGCATGGCACTCACATCCCACATGGCCTTGCACCCATCTGTCTGGTGTCTGTTGGATTGCAACACCCCAGTGTTGACACATGCACCAAGTACACAGTAGTTGGACAGTGCAGAGGACACGGTGTGGACACATCACAGCTCTTGCCACTGAGTCAGTACAGGTTTACGGATGTAAGGGATGCCCAGAGTCAAATAGGAAATGCATGTGATGCATACCAGCGACAGACACCATGATGCACCCATGTCCTGATAGCCAGCGCCACTATGGTGTGCATGTAGCACATGTCACTCCCCTGCAGGATCACCAATCAGTAGACACATGCCATGGCGGAGGCATGACTGCAAAGTCATACATCACTGTCTCAGTGATGTATGACTTTGCAGCCAGACAACAACACTCTGCACTGTGTCACAATAGTAGGTCATGGGGAATGCAAGTCCTGGAGCTGCACAAGTGCACATGTACATCCCCCCCACAACACATCCTCTTAACCCTCATCTGTCCAGGTCATACCTATTGGACATATGGGAGACCTGTGACACTACCCTCTGAACCTGAGCCCCTCACACTCTGCTGTGCATGGGGAACAGCTACCTGAACTTCACATTTACATGCCCCAGTCTGCATGGGCAGCTGATCAGACACCTATGTGTCACACAAGTATCGTCTCCTATGGTCACATCTCCAGTGGCATGCTGAGCCCCTACCAAGAAACTCCACAGCAGTCCTGGCGACTAATCCACAGCACACTGACACAGAGGCAGACACCTGAGGGGCAAATCACTGTGCACAATGTGTCCACTGATACACGGGAGTGGGAGTACAGAGTGTATTGTATGGCCTGGAGTAGGCATGACTGTCCAGCCCCACATGAATGAGGGATGAGCCCTGGACTGTAGGCAGCTGGCTAAGTATGTGTGACACACGTCATATACATACTCCTGGGGCCCAAACATTGTTCCCACCCGCAGCATGGGTGTGTGCCAGGTACCCCAGCCACATGTGGTGGATCAGCTCAGCAATTGGACCACAGATCAAAGTAACACGCTGAATACATGTCAGAATACAGGCATTGTGTAAGCAATGGACCCACCCATGATGCCCACCACAGAGTCAGGGAAACAGATGCTGTCTCCCACCTTGAGTCAAGCAAACTGCAAGGACACAGTCCTAAGTGACAGGATTCCCTGCATGTAAGGGCCACACCTGGGTATCAGATGAGGAGTGGGCAGTGCACAATAGAGGGACATGGCTCCTGGACAACATGACTGCTGTACTGTGGCAGTTCAACCTGGCCCGAGGAGGGCACATAACATGTTAGACAGAGTACACAGTGCAGTCTTTGACTCACCCCCTCCTTGCTGCTCTCTGGCCTTCAGCTGCCCATCCAGGTCTGGAAAGACCACCGCCAGGATCCTGAGCATGTGGGGGTCAGGGTCCGTGTTCCGCCCCTCCTGCGAGGAGGCGACAGCTTCAGCTGGACCCGTGCAATCCTCCGGGTCCAGCCCCGAAGGTCCTGCCACCTCTTTTGGCAGTTGCGGATCCGGCGCTTGTAGACCCCCACGGACCGGACAGCCCGGACGATGTCCTTCCAGATCTCATGCTTCCGATGGGCAGAAGCCTGTCAGGATGACAAAGTGATAAGGACATTACTACACATGCAACATATCCGTGCATGACACAGTTGCATATACATGTCGCAATCACAGGGGCACATGGTGTACCCAGGCAGTGCACGGCTGCCCATGGACAGTTTTCCAGAAGTCACTACATGGTATCATAGCATGGGGAGTAAAACCCTGTTCAGAAGCACTGTCACTGCACCATACCTGTCCAGTGCAAGTCACTACACACTATGGGGGGTGACAACTACTCAGTGAGCCTGCTAGCCAGTGGTGTGCTGACTCTCAGCCTTGCTAGTCAGACAAAATGCACATTCAGAAAGGCAGTGCACAGAACACTCACCTGCTCCCCTGGTGTCCCATACAGCTTGCTGTACTGTGGAAGTAGGCTGTCCAGCAGGGCCTGGTTCTCTTCAAGGCTGAAGGCTGGGGCTCTCTCCACAGTACGTGCCATTGCAGGGTCCAGAGGGGCAGAGACAGCAGCAGTGCAGTGGCAGATGTCGTCCTGGAGCATGTAGTGCAGGCAAGTGGGCTCTCAGGGGAACATGCAGCAATATATATGTGCTGGAGAGGCAGATACTGTCCCTTGTGTCCAAAGTGATAGGTCCAAGTCGTTTGCATCTTCTGAATCTGGCCAATCCATGGAATAGCAGCACCAAAACACGCCCACAGCATCCTTCAAATCTTCAACTTCATGACATACATGATTTTGCAACATTGTTGTGGGTGACCAACTGATTTTCCAGCAACCGACTCGTTCGAATATTCGAAAACGCGTCCGTTGCCAGGCAAGCCCATTGTCAATGGGTGCGCACCGATCGGTCCATTGAGGTACAACGCGCACAGGGGTACAACGCGTACCCGCACACATTGAAAGCAATGGGCCGGCCGGAGGCACCGATCGGTCCATTGCTGTTCAACGCGCACAGGGGTACAACGCTGCACCCGCACACATTGAAAGCAATGGGCCGGCCGGAGGCACCGATCGGTCCATTGCTGTTCAACGCGCACAGGGGTACAACGCGTACCCGCACACATTGAAAGCAATGGGCCGGCCGGAGGCACCGATCGGTCCATTGCAGTACAACGCGCACAGGGGTACAACGCGTACCCGCACACATTGAAAGCAATGGGCCGGCCGGAGGCACCGATCGGTCCATTGCTGTTCAACGCGCACAGGGGTACAACGCGTACCCGCACACATTGAATGCAATGGGCCGGCCGGAGGCACCGATCGGTCCATTGCAGTACAACGCGCACAGGGGTACAACGCGTACCCGCACACATTGAATGCAATGGGCCGGCCGGAGGCACCGATCGGTCCATTGCAGTACAACGCGCACAGGGGTACAACGCGTACCCGCACACATTGAATGCAATGGGCCGGCCGGAGGCACCGATCGGTCCATTGAGGTACAACGCGCACAGGGGTACAACGCGTACCCGCACACATTGAATGCAATGGGCCGGCCGGAGGCACCGATCGGTCCATTGAGGTACAACGCGCACAGGGGTACAACGCGTACCCGCACACATTGAATGCAATGGGCCGGCCGGAGGCACCGATCGGTCCATTGAGGTACAACGCGCACAGGGGTACAACGCGTACCCGCACACATTGAAAGCAATGGGCCGGCCGGAGGCACCGATCGGTCCATTGCTGTTCAACGCGCACAGGGGTACAACGCGTACCCGCACACATTGAATGCAATGGGCCGGCCGGAGGCACCGATCGGTCCATTGAGGTACAACGCGCACAGGGGTACAACGCGTACCCGCACACATTGAATGCAATGGGCCGGCCGGAGGCACCGATCGGTCCATTGCAGTACAACGCATCACTGTACATGTGACTGGCATATGTCAGCATGCCTGTCTCAGATGGACATATGCCAGCCACAGATAGCTCCCAGGGAGTGAGGGGCACACCTACATCACGACAGCCTGTCCAAACCTTATCATAAGGCATGTAAGGCTGCATTTCCTATTGTGTGTATGTTGGTGTACATGTTGTCCTGTGGGTGTCACCTGTGGGCAGCCACCCCCAGGCTGTGCACGTGTTAATGGGGACAGGATCCTGGGTGTTACGTGTACGTGACCACTGTGATGTGCAACTGTTCATATCTGTGCATGTGCCATGGTCACATTTCACAGTGGTGTTTGTGTATGTCATGTCACATACCCCGTGAGTCCCATGTGGGACGGTATGTTTGAGCCAGGGTGTCCCAGTGGCACAATAGTGATGGCCCTCCACAGTCTTTGTGCATGTAGTGTTTACAATGTCTCTGATTTCATGTGCACAATGGGAGACAGTCTCCACATCCACGTTGTGTGTGCATGGACTCTGATGTTGTGCGTGTGTGTCACAGACGTCCATGGCTCTCCTGCCATGGCAAGTGTGGCCACTACCTGTGGGGGTCATGTTTGTTTTGTTGTGGTGTACACATGATACTCCAGGTGATGCCAGTGTCCATGTGGCATTACAGGGTCCCTGGGAATGTGCCTGTCGTTGAGCTGTGGTGCCTGGGGCACATCTGTCCTCACATGTCACTGGGGGGTGACTGTGACACAGCATCATGATATCCAATGGGCCAACCTGGGACAAATTGATGCCACCTGTAGGACCGTGTTGACAGATGTTGGCCATGTATGTACCATAAATGTCGTTCCGGTACTGCACACTTCATGTAGTTGTGCCTCATGATGATGTATGTTGGGATCTTGAGTGTGTTCAATGCCGCATATGTGGGGTGACTGACGATCTTGCTTACTTCTCCTCTGCACTGCAGGGCTCCTGCTGTCCATCGGCCATTCCCAGACCTGGCAACGATGGTGGAACGGGACAGCATCCGACGGTACCGCTTCACCAGGCAGCTGATTGAGGATTTGGCAGTGCAGTTGTCCCCACATTTGCAGCCTGGCCGGCCGTATCCTACAGCGCTGACCCCCAAGGTGAAGGTGATGGCAGCCCTACACTTCTTTGCCACCGGTACCTTCCAACATACTGTGGCGTCTGCTGGTGGGATGTCACAGACCATGTTCAGCCGTGTGCTCCGCGATGTTTTGGCGGCAATGTTGCTCTTCCTGAACCGGTACATCTATTTCCCTAGACTGCGACGACTCACTGACGTGAAGAGTGACTTTTATGCCCTGGGGAGGATGCCGCATGTCATTGGCTCCATTGATGGGACACATGTGGCTTTGGTACCACCACAGGCCCAGGAGCAGGCCTACAGGAACCGCAAGCACTACCACTCGGTCAATGCACTGGTGGTGTGTCTTGCAGACATGACCATCACACACGTGTGTGCCCGTTTCCCTGGTTCAGCACACGATGCCTTTGTGATGAGGAGTAGTCGCATCCCCAGGTTGATGGCACAGATGCAGAACCAGCGTGCCTGGCTTGTCGGTGTGTACTGACTTTGTGCCATTGTGTGTGATCTGATCTGTAGTATTCCGCCCACTTTTCCAAGTCAGCTGATGTGCACTTGTCTGTCCGTAGGTGACTCGGGATACCCCAACATGCCGTGGTTGCTGACACCCCTCAGGAACCCTGTGACACCTGCCCAGATGCGCTACAATGAGGCACATGGTCGGACCAGGAGAGTGATTGAGCGGACCTTTGGTCTCCTGAAGAGCCGCTTCCGCTGCCTGGACAAGACCGGAGGGTCCCTCCCATATGCCCCTGCGAAAGTGTGCAAGATTATCATCGTCTGCTGCATGCTCCACAACCTGGCAGTGCGGAAGGAGTTGCCTCTCATCCAGGATGACGATGACCAACATCCGCCACCTGTGGAGGATCCTGGCCTGGACCACGATGCCAGTGACGATGATGATGATGATGGTGATGGTGATGTCCGCACACAGCTCATCACCAACTTCTTTAGCTGAATGTGAGTATCCTGAGGTGTCATGTGAATGATGTGAGTTGGCATGATGTGTGGGTGGTGCTCTGGTGCTGTTGGAGTGTGTCCATGGGCTACTTGACAGGATGTGTGTTGCGATGTGTGGTGACAGGTGGGCTGTACTCCCCAACAGTGTTGACATGCTAACTTGGTTCTGGGTGGGTATCTTGTAACATGTATTGTGCATGAGTTTTGCTGTTCTGTCCTGTACTGCATTGCTTTTGACTGTGTGTCATTTCTGTCCTTCACAGGGTACTTACAGATTCGTTTGGTCAACTGTGTCCACCGACGACGTGATTGCACATCCAGGCTGGTAGCTGTTGTGTCCCTACAGGTGATGTGCGCCACACCCATGGACTTCCTTCTGTCTACAGTTGTTGACTGTGTGCCCGCTACCAGGTGGGGTTACCTTGCATCTGTAGTGGTTACGGCATGTTGCTACTGTGTAATAAACCTGTGCTTCACTTAGTGATGTGCGTTGTCTGTGGTCACACATTTGACTGCCATTTGCTTACTGCACCTGTGGGCTACTTGACTACAACTGGGAATGGGTGTGGTGTCTGTGCATTGCACCGTCTTCCCTGGCAACATCAGTGTAGGCAATGAGTCAGATGGCCTAGGTGTGTATGTGTTGTGTAGCCCTGGTGGTGTGTCTCCCTCATATGTGTCACGTTGCCTGTACTCACATGCCTGTGTTGTCCTTGCTGTTGCAGTTCGCATACACTGTGTAATTTTGCAGTTCATCATCCCCATAACAGCACCCACGTTGGAATCACGACAGAGGCAAGTATGGTGTATTAGTGTGTTTATTGTGATAATAGTGCATAGGATGGATTGTGCTGTACATGAATCTTGCAATCCCAAGTTCCTAGATGAATAGAAAGTCCAGGTAGACAGGATCCCCAGTATCGGGGCCACAGTTGTCTGACACATTGTTCCAACTTGTACTCCCCATGCAATGTGTGGGAGTAGTGTTGCCATCAACAGGGTGAACAGTCTGTGCACAAAGGCGAAAATCCAGAACAGGTTCAGGCTTCCTGGGAGTTGCGCTTGGCCATCAGCCTCTCACTTTCCCCTCCTCGGACGACCCCTCTTCTTGGGGGGGCCCTCAAGTGCAGGCTGCTGCGGTGCAGGGGACTCTCCGCCAGAGTCCTCCTCCCTCCCTGTGGCAGTTGCAGTTTGTTCGGTACCAGATGTTGTTGGCACACAGGGAGGTGTGGACTGGTTGCTGTTCATCTGGCGGAGGCATTGTAAAATGTCCCTGTGCACCGCCGTCATCTCATGTAGTACATCCCACTTGGACTCCACGCGGGTCATGTGGGAGTCCACACGTGACATGTGGGAGTCCACACGTGACATGTGTGACTCCACTTGGGACATGTGGGAGTCCAAGCGGGCATGATGGGCAGCCTGCTGCTGTTTGATGTCTCTGAGGAGCCCCACTACCTGGCTGAGCTCTCCGGTGCTGGACTGGTACGCATCAGCTATGCGTACCAGTTGTGGGTCTTCATGCACACCAGCAACATCTGCAAGCAGCGACCTCTGTCTCCCACCCCTCCCACCACCCCTGCTGACATGTGCAGTGTGTGCAGTTGCACGCACAGATAACCCTGGTCCACCTTGGGGGTTGGTGGTGGTGGTGGTGTCCATGGCCCCAGGTTGGTCCAGGGTCACTGCGCTGGTGTTGTTCCTTATTCTGTCCATGTCGGCAGGGATGGTATTCGTGGTGACAGTCGTTGGAGGGGTGGGTGCAGGGGGTGCAGCTGGTGGACCTGCTGGTGCTGCAGCTGGTGGTCCTGCTGGTGCAGCATGTTGACTTGCACCGGATGTGCCAGGTTGTTCTTCATCGTCCGAGGAGGACAGAGGCTGTACGACGCCAGTGAGCTCGGCATCCTCTTGAGCCTGGGACTGGGACTCCTCAGCGTCTGCTGCTGTGTCCCTATCATCACCTGTTTTTGGGAGACACAAACAATGTATGTCATGTTTCTGCAGGCATCAGTGGTTGACACACCTGACAGTTGTGACTGTGCCTCGGGGTGCGGGCCTGTACATTGTATTGTCCTAAGTCGTCACAGTCAGGGGTTGATATTGGTGTGGCACATTGTCCTGCATTATTTGGGCATTTCTATGTATTCTCTGGGGTGTGAACATGGTCTGCATTGATTGTGTTTGGTTGTCAGCCAGACCTCCTTCCCACCCACCCACCCACCCAGTCAGTTATCCCACCATGGAACGTGCTTGCATTGCAGGGAGTGTAAGTTGTCTCTCAGGATGTCAGTCAGTGGTGTCCTGCTGTTTGTTGGTGCACAGTTGGCAGCAGGGCCTTGTGCTCCCCACAGCAGTAGCCAGTGTCAGCCATCTTGTGAGTCCTTCTCCACTCCCTGTGATGTGAGCATGGTTCAGGGTGGTGTTGATGGGACAGTTGTGGGGGTGAGCTATGTCTGTGACTACGACTCCCATCATGCTATTGCCTCCACCCCCTTCCCAGCATGCCCATGCTTCCTTCCTTTTGACTCTGCTTCCCTGTGGGGTGGGCTGGCTGTGCTGACAGGATGGCTGGGAGTGTTGTCCTGGCAGTTGTTTGGCTAAGAGTCCCAAGAGTGTCCCTGTGCTTCACACAACATAACCCAGGGTGGTGGTGCTTTGTGGGATCTTGTGTTAGGATGGAGGGCATTGCATTCTACCAGGTGGGTACTGTGGAGTTTGTGTTGGGGGGGGTGAGGGGAGGTGCTGGTGACTATAGTCAGTGCTGCAAGTCCCCCTTCCCACCCAGCCAGCCAGATATCCCACCATGGAACGTGCTTGCATTGCAGGGAGTGTAAGTTGTCTCTCAGGATGTCAGTCAGTGGTGTCCTGCTGTTTGTTGGTGCACAGTTGGCAGCAGGGCCTTGTGCTCCCCACAGCAGTAGCCAGTGTCAGCCATCTTGTGAGTCCTTCTCCACTCCCTGTGATGTGAGCATGGTTCAGGGTGGTGTTGATGGGACAGTTGTGGGGGTGAGCTATGTCTGTGACTACGACTCCCATCATGCTATTGCCTCCACCCCCTTCCCAGCATGCCCATGCTTCCTTCCTTTTGACTCTGCTTCCCTGTGGGGTGGGGTGGCTGTGCTGACAGGATGGCTGGGAGTGTTGTCCTGGCAGTTGTTTGGCTAAGAGTCCCAAGAGTGTCCCTGTGCTTCACACAACATAACCCAGGGTGGTGGTGCTTTGTGGGATCTTGTGTTAGGATGGAGGGCATTGCATTCTACCAGGTGGGTACTGTGGAGTTTGTGTTGGGGGGGTGTGAGGGGAGGTGCTGGTGACTATAGTCAGTGCTGCAAGTCCCCCTTCCCACCCAGCCAGCCAGATATCCCACCATGGAACGTGCTTGCATTGCAGGGAGTGTAAGTTGTCTCTCAGGATGTCAGTCAGTGGTGTCCTGCTGTTTGTTGGTGCACAGTTGGCAGCAGGGCCTTGTGCTCCCCACAGCAGTAGCCAGTGTCAGCCATCTTGTGAGTCCTTCTCCACTCCCTGTGATGTGAGCATGGTTCAGGGTGGTGTTGATGGGACAGTTGTGGGGGTGAGCTATGTCTGTGACTACGACTCCCATCATGCTATTGCCTCCACCCCCTTCCCAGCATGCCCATGCTTCCTTCCTTTTGACTCTGCTTCCCTGTGGGGTGGGCTGGCTGTGCTGACAGGATGGCTGGGAGTGTTGTCCTGGCAGTTGTTTGGCTAAGAGTCCCAAGAGTGTCCCTGTGCTTCACACAACATAACCCAGGGTGGTGGTGCTTTGTGGGATCTTGTGTTAGGATGGAGGGCATTGCATTCTACCAGGTGGGTACTGTGGAGTTTGTGTTGGGGGGGTGAGGGGAGGTGCTGGTGACTATAGTCAGTGCTGCAAGTCCCCCTTCCCACCCAGCCAGCCAGATATCCCACCATGGAACGTGCTTGCATTGCAGGGAGTGTAAGTTGTCTCTCAGGATGTCAGTCAGTGGTGTCCTGCTGTTTGTTGGTGCACAGTTGGCAGCAGGGCCTTGTGCTCCCCACAGCAGTAGCCAGTGTCAGCCATCTTGTGAGTCCTTCTCCACTCCCTGTGATGTGAGCATGGTTCAGGGTGGTGTTGATGGGACAGTTGTGGGGGTGAGCTATGTCTGTGACTACGACTCCCATCATGCTATTGCCTCCACCCCCTTCCCAGCATGCCCATGCTTCCTTCCTTTTGACTCTGCTTCCCTGTGGGGTGGGCTGGCTGTGCTGACAGGATGGCTGGGAGTGTTGTCCTGGCAGTTGTTTGGCTAAGAGTCCCAAGAGTGTCCCTGTGCTTCACACAACATAACCCAGGGTGGTGGTGCTTTGTGGGATCTTGTGTTAGGATGGAGGGCATTGCATTCTACCAGGTGGGTACTGTGGAGTTTGTGTTGGGGGGGGTGAGGGGAGGTGCTGGTGACTATAGTCAGTGCTGCAAGTCCCCCTTCCCACCCAGCCAGCCAGATATCCCACCATGGAACGTGCTTGCATTGCAGGGAGTGTAAGTTGTCTCTCAGGATGTCAGTCAGTGGTGTCCTGCTGTTTGTTGGTGCACAGTTGCCAGCAGGGCCTTGTGCTCCTCACAGCAGTAGCCAGTGTCAGCCATCTTGTGAGTCCTTCTCCACTCCCTGTGATGTGCGCATGGTTCATGGTGGTGTTGATGGGACAGTTGTGGGGGGGCAATATGTGTGACTGCGACTCCCATGATGCTATTGGCTACACTGACTTGGCCAGCATACACAGAATTCCTTCCTTTGAGTGGTCTTCACTGTGTGTTGGTGTTGTTGTGGTGGCTACATGTGTGGATGTGTGTGTTAGTTCTATTTGTGCCACTGCCTAGCTGTAGTTGTGGTTGTGTTTGTACATGTGTTGGCACAGTTGGATGTGACTTTTTTGATGGCATGTGTTGTGTTTATCTGACTGACATACACATTTTGGGATGATTCTGTTCTAGTTGCTGTGTAATTGCTATGAGTGCATGGTTTGACTCTCCCCTTGACAGTGATGTGTGTGTTTTGTGGCAGTATATTGTGTACATTTGTTGTGTACTCACCAGGCTCTGGGATGTCCTCTAGTCCATATATGCTCACTGGCGGTAGGATGGCCCGCACCTTCTCCTCCCAGGGCCTGAGGTATATTGGCTTGGCAGGAGGGCCACTGCCGGTGTGTTGGCTGTTGATGTAGTCTTGCTTCAGCAGCTTCCGTACCCTCCTGCGCACGTCATACCACCTGTTCTGGATGTCGGTCTTTGTGCGCCGACATGGTGATTGGGCGTTCACCCTGTTGATGATCCTCTCCCACATCTTGGTTTTCTGCGACATGGGGGTCTGTTGGACCAATGTGCCAAACAGCTGTGGCTCTACCCTGAGGATCTCGTCTACCAGGACTTCCAATTCACAATCTAGGAACTTGTGATTCTTCTTGGGGGGCATGGTGATGGGTGGTGATGGTGGGTGATGTGTGTGTTGGTGTGCAGGTGAGGGTGTGTGGGTGTGTGTTGTGCTGGGTGTATGTGAGGTAGGTATTTGTTGGTGTGCTGCTGGTGTGTGGCTTGTGTGAGGGATGAGCTGTGGGTGTGTGGTTGCTTTCTCTTGGGTGCTGGCAGTGGAATGGCATTTGCAAAGGCTCATGGTAGTGATTTGTGTCCTTTATATAGGTGGAGTTGTGGGTGTGTCTTTGTTCTCTGTCCCCACCCCCCAGTATTTATTGGCTTGGTAATTGCTTGTTTGGCCTTTTTTTGGTTGATTTTTCCTTTGTGCTGTTTGTGTATGTTGGAAACGTTCTTGTGACCGAGTCGGACCCTGCATTGGTCTCGTACGGTGTTTTCCGTTTCGTTCACGCTGTGTTTGTGCAGTTTTGTATGCTGCGTACGCGTCGGTCGCGGTGTATTGTGTTGCTTCGGCTCGGTTTTGTATGCGTGTCGGTCGTACGGCTTGTCCTCCGTCCGACTCGGTCGTGTTTTTCGCGCCTTGCATCGTACTTTGCGGGTTGGAGTTGGCGGGTACGATTCGGTCGGATTTGTTCCGGGTGCGTGTCGGTCGGTTGGATTCGCGTGTTTTTCCGGCCGGATTGCAATTTTCCGAGCGGCTCGGTCGGTCGGCTTGGTTTCCTGACGTGTCGGTCGGATTTATCGCGGCTTGCATCGTACTTGGCGTGTCGGGCGCCACTGGTACGTGTCGGTCGGTATTTTTTCCGGATCCGAGTCGGTCGGTGCTTTTTCCGGCCCGAATCGGAATCGACCCCTCAATGTTACACTTACACTTGTCAGAGTGATGTACTCATGCAGAGGAGAAACATGCACACAGGGTATGTGTGTAGTGTTTTTCGATTACATATACTGTGCTTGGGGTCATTTTGGACTGATGTATGATTGCTAAGGACAGGCACGATGTGGCGTGCTCAGGTGAAGAAATTGTTTATGATTCTGTTCCTTTGGGCTGTTCCTGCTGCAGAAGCTGTGGGGTGTGCTCCACCTGCCTCATCTTCCTCATCATCCTGAGCATCGTCCGGTGCATCTGGCACTTGGATCCATGGGGCATTGGTGCGTACACATATATTGTGCAATACACAACATGCTAGGATAATCTTGCACACTATTTCTGGGCAGTATAACAGTCTTCCACCTGTGATGTCAAGGCACCGGAAACGTGACTTTAGCACCCCAAATGTGCGCTCCACAATGCCCCTGGTACGTCCATGCGCCAAATTATACTGCCTCTGGGGCCTGGTGTTGGTGGCTCATAGGGGTGTCATCATCCATGGGTTGAGTGCATATCCTTGATCACCTGTAACATGTAATGGAGAGATGTATCCATTAGTAGTTATGCATGCTGTGTGGGCAGTGTTAATCGTTTTATGGTGTGTGATTGGTGCTACTTTGGGATTAATGTTTGCCATGTGTAGCTTCTGACAAAATGACATGCGTCAATGCGAATTACATTGCCTCACAGCTGCTCGTCCCTCACCATGGGCCTATGTACTTGTGTGCGCTGCGCGTTTGCATCACTAGCACTCCAACAGTGCACCAATGTCAGGCCTGTCTGCACATGTCCGCATGCCTGACACCTACACCAGCAGGGTCCCTGGCTCTCCTAATGTCTAGAGCTACCACTCATCCGCACTCCTCGCAGTCAATGCCAGGAGAACGTTTAGATGCCAATGGGCCACACCAGACATGGCTCACGTTCTGTTCAGCTGCTGCTGCTGCCACGAGACCTTCCCCACCGCCCAACACCTGCAGTTTCCAATCCAGACCTGCCACAAAGCAACAGTCAGTGGCACCCTCACCTGCAGGGCCCGCAGAGGGCGGGAACGCTTCGCAATCACCGTCAACATCATCACACACCACGTCATCTACTCCATGGACTATGTACTCATCCATGAGCGGAGCCTCCACCTCACATACCACAGGAACTCCAAGTCCATTACCCTCTGGCAGATGCTTGCTGACATCGAACTGAGCCAACTCTTCTCAACACTGAGCCACAAGGCAGGGCACACCTTTGACCCCATCTTCACATGTGGAAACTGCGTCCACTTCATCGACACCACTCAACGCCGATGGTGTGACCAGCACAGTGTACGCTTCCTTGTCGTGAAACCCCATGACACCCAAACCCACAGCCGGCGCCACATAGAGTTACTGGAGCTGAGTCACCGAGGTTCTGGTACACTCCACCATTAACAGCAACACCCACACCGCTGCAGGCACCACCAACAGCACTGGTCGGAATTACCACACATGTATCTCCAAATGCGCATACACACTTGGCCCAATATGCTACTCCTACATACAGTGTGCAATGAATGCCACCTTGGTCACCAACAACATCCAAGATGACAGATGCATCTGCAGAGCGCCTGGAGTAGAACTGGAGCTACATGGAGGGAACCATTGGTCATCACCACTTACAAGGACACCTAGCTCATACTCTCCCTCAACAAGGCGCAAACACACACCAGACTGGGGTTCCAGGGAGGATTGCAGCAAGTTGCAACATGGATGTTCAACAGCTGGGGGGTGATCTACAAAGGGGAGACATAAGTCCTCATCCTCGTGACCACCCCATCAGCATGTGGCAACACCTGGTGGGCCACCGCCTTCCGGCAGCCCCCACACGACAACTCGAGGTACATAGGCATCGTACTCGACTCCTCCCTCTCCATGTACAAACAGGTCTACGCAGTGGCCTGCAGCTGCTTCGACAGCCTCTGCATCCTCCATGCTACCTTCACATGGTTCACACCCCCGTCAGGTAGGTCAGTCACCAACACTGTCATTGCCATCAGGCTGGACAACGGAAATGCACTATATGCCCACATGACATATCTGTGCTCTGCACACTCAAGACTGTCCAGCACACCACCGCCACACTCAGCCTTGTATACATTCTTTCTTCGTAGGTCAAGTACCTCCATCGCACATACTTGGTTCCCACCTCTCCCAACATTTGCAAATGTGTGGCAGAGGGGCTATGCCTTTGGGGATGGGTGTAATCCGTAGACAGTCCTCGGGGTTGGTTTGATGCTCAAATGGGTCCACCTCTCAATCGCTTCAAGTCTAACAGATATAAAATCACAGACTGTTGAAGTGATTAAGCGGGGGAAGGAAAGGATGGGATCAGCGGGGAGGGAGATCTGCAAAGAAACACACCATTACTAATATGAACTCGTCTGTGGTAACATCTCTGTGTACAATAACTTTCCCCTCTCTTCTAGGGTGTAAGAATCCTACCTGTAAATGAAAATAACTGTAAGGAAAGGTAGGTTGGTTCTTCACCATTGGTACTAGTACAGAGGTGCTAGGGAGAATTACAGGGAAGAGAGAAAGAACGTAAATACTGTTTCTCATGCCAACAGAGCTGTTAACGCATCCCCTGTGCAACTTTCCTTTAGTGACAAAAAGAAAGCAACACATGAGAACCAGAAGTTAAAATTTCCCGATATCGGGGAAATAATGCCCATCCCTTGCACACACTGGACAGATTGTAGACAGCGGCAGGGCAGACTTCCCTTACACACATAACACATTAGCACATGCAATAACAGGGCACGTTTCCTCTAGTTAAAAAAAAAAGAAGCATGGCTTAGGCAGCAGAAGAACAAGAATAATTGAGAAAAGAGAAACAGACAGAGAGACAGAGAAATATATAGAAAAGATTTATTGCAGAAAGCAGCAGCACAAGCCCCACCAAACCTCACACACACGAACATAGTAGCACACACATTCAGAAACACATACATATGAACCCATACACATGCAAACACCTACACATTTAACAGGTATAGCTCAGGTGGCAGCATGTAAGCATCTAGCTCAGACCAAGTACTACCTACACATCAAGACCACAAAATTGCTGCCCACACAGAAAAGCAGCAGCACATTGGGCATTAACAGTGGATTGTTTTTCTGCATGGACATAACAAGTACCACTTGATCAACAGGAGTTCAAGTTTCACTCATATACACATAACAGGTACCATCGGGGAGTAAGAGTGCAAACTACAGTGGCACAAACAGAACAAGTACCTCATGGGAATCAGGAGTGCACAGTTCTCTCACACACTCAAAACAGGTACAATCAGGGCTTTACCAGTTTAGATATCCTTTGCACACTGAGTGCAATATGTGCCCGGGCATCAACAATAGAATCAACTCTCACCAAATTAGCAGTTACAATTAGATCATCACCAGTGCAAACTTCCCTCGCTTACATAGAAAACAGGTGCCACATGGCATCGTTAGAGCAACCTACACAGATGCAAACTGAATAGGTATCACATTCGCAGCAGCTCAAGTTTCTCTCTTTCACACACACACACACACATACCAGGTACTATCCAGGTAGAAGCAAAGGAGAGTTCTCTGACACACAAAATAGACATGATACATGCAACCTTCCTCCCCTATCACAAGCGGCACAGCCTAATTAAAAATAAATCAAGATTCAGAAGAGAGATAAGAAGAAGAGAATTGGCATGATATATTAAGCAGCAGTGCAAAATCCACACCCCATCCCACAAACACACACACACACACGCACACACACACACACAATGATACAAATGAAATGGTAAAGAGTCAGAATATTGAGTAGGAAATGTCGACTTGCACTAATATCGAGTGCAAAATATTGAGATACATAAATATCGACTGCAAGAATATCGTGGTCAAGAATATCGAGTTTCAGCTAAGAAATATCGTTTTCTAAAATATCGAAGTAATTAATATTGTTTGCAAAAATATAGTTGTAAAAAATATCGTTTTTTTAGTTAGTGTTATTTATTTTAGTATGTATTTTAAATGTATGTGCTCTATTTTTTTGTCTAAGTATTGCATTTGTTTTTTAATATATGTGTTAAATTTTTAGAAGTTATTAATTTTATTTTAATTAAATTTTGCGTTTTAGTTCCGTAGCGGGTTGTGGGTTTATAGGGGAATAGGGTGGGAAGTAATTTAATTATAATAAATTGAATATTCATTTTTATTTATTAGTATTTATTTATTTTTGATTTTATGGTGTTAATTGTGGGAGTTAATTTATAATTAATTAATTAATAATTGGCTGTTAATTTTTATTGATGAATTAATTGGTAAATATGTTAATTGTGTCATTTTATTAGGAGCAGGTTGTGGGTTTATAGGGGAATAGGGTGGGAAGTAATTTAATTATAATTAATTTATTAATATTTTGTATTAATTAATATTTATTTATTTTATATTTTATATTGTTAATTGTGGGAATTAATTTATTATTAGTTATTTATTAATTGGTTGTTAATTATTATTAATTAATTGGTAATTATGTTAATTGTGTTATTTTTTAGGAGCGGGTTGTGGGTTGATAGGGGAGTAGGGTGGGAAGTAATTTAATTTTAATACATTTATTAATATTTTTAATATAATATTTAATTAATTTTATTTTATAGTGTTAATTGTGTGAATTAATTTACTAATAATTATTTATATTTTGCTTGTTAATTGTTATTAATTAATTAATTGTTAATTAATTATGTTAATTGTGTCATGTTTTACGAAATTGGAGGTGGTATTTATAGGGGAATATGGTGGGAGGCAATTTATTTATAATTAATTAATTATTTGTTAATTAATGCTAATTAATTAATTACATTTTAAATATGTCACTTGTGTAATAATTTTGAGTTGTGAGTTGTGGGGTTTATAGTGGTAAATGGTGGGAAGTAATGTTTTTTAAATTAATTAATGATTTGTTGTTAATTGATATTAATTGATTAATGTCAAATTAGTTATGGAAATTGTGTAAATATTTTTAGGTGTGTGTTTTGGTGTTTTTTGGGGTAGAGGGTGGAAAGTAATTTAGTTTAAATTAATTAATCATTACTTGATCATTACAATTCATCTATTAATTGATAAATATTTTTGGTAATTGTTTAGTTTTTATTTTGTTTGGGGATTTAGGTTCAATAGCTGTAACGTTTGGTTTGTACATTAATTTTTACATTTTTAAATGTGTTTTATAATTATTAATATTTGTTAAATTGATAATTAATTGTGTTAATTATAGAGGTACACTTTATTGTTTAATTTAGGTGTGTGTTGTAAATTGTGTGGTGTTATAGGGTAGGAAAATAAATATTACATTTATGTAATTTTAAGTTTTTTGATTAAGATAAATTTCTATTACAAAATATTTATTTGTTTGTAAATTGTTTGTTAAATTAAAAAAATTTATATTTTCATGTCAATTTCAGATTTTTGCTACATTCAAATATTTTTATATGTTTTGTTAATTTTTATATTTTTATATATGTTTTGTTTTTGGATTTTTTATTATATTTTGTATTGTAGTTGATATTTTGTTTGTTTTTAAATTTGAATTTTGTTCTGTGGGAATAGTAATTTTTACCCCTCCGCTATCCAACACTTTCCCTACTGTTGCATTTGCAGGAGTGGGAATAGTAATTTATACCCCTCCGCTATCCAACACTTTCCCTACTGTTGCACTTGCAGGAGTGGGAATAGTATTTTTCTCCCCTCCGCTATCCAACACTTTCCCTACTGTTGCACTCATTGGAGTGGGAATAGTAAATTAATACCCCGCTATCCAACAGTTTCCCTACTGTTGCACTCATTGGGGTGGGAATAGTAATTTGTACCCCTCCGCTATCCAACACTTTCCCTACTATTGCACTCCCTGGAGTGGTAATAGTAATTTTATCCCCTTTGCTATCCAACACTTTCCCTACTGTTTCACCCATTGGAGTGGGAATAGTAAATTATTCCCCTCCACTATACAACACTTTCCCTACTGTTGCACTCATTGGAGTGGGAATAGTAAATTATTCCCCTCCACTATCCAACACTTTCCCTACTGTTGCACTCGCTGGAGTGGGAATAGTAATTTTTACCCCTCCGCTTTCCAACACTTTCCCTACTGTTGCACTCGCTGGAGTGGGAATAGTAATTTTTATCACTCCGCTATCCAACACTTTCCCTACTGTTGCATTTGCTGGAGTGGGAATAGTGAATTATTTCCCTCCGCTATCCAACACTTTCCCTACTGTTCCACTCCCTGGAGTGGGAATAGTAATTTTTATCCCTCCGCTATCCAACACTTTCCCTACTGTTGCACTCATTGGAGTGGGAATAGTAAATTATTCCCCTCCGCTATCCAACATTTTCCCTACTGTTGCAGTCGCTGGAGTGGGAATAGTAATTTTTTACCCTCCGCTATCCAACACTTTCCCTACTGTTGCACTAAATGTAGTTTAAAATGTAGGTTTAAAAAATATAACATATTTTAATATTTTAGGGGCTCATTACGATGCTGGACGGAAGGCCATCCGTAGTGTTGGCGGTGGCGGAAAACGTCTTTTTTCCCGCCCCTGATGCACATATTGGGACCACCATATTACAATGGGCCTACAGAGGCCATTCTCCGTCTGATGCGGTTTTACCAGCTCCGCACTTTTTCTCGGTACGCAAGGGTGGTGGACGGAGCCTATAGAGCAAGACTGGCGTGCGGAATCACGTTCCATCCACCAACCAGATTACGATGTAACAAACAGCCCTTCCCACCGCAGCGTAAAAACCACCACATCGCGGATGGCGGAAGCACAACTACGGAAAGGAAAAGCTGACCCAGAACACATCCAGACCAGCTGAGCCACCATGGATCCAGCGCTACAGGCCTTTCCGCTGCTCTACCTGGTGCACCTCCGGCAGATAAGACGCCGCCGTGCCCTACAGAAGAGGTACGTCCAAAACACCTCCACGCATGCAACCCCTGTACAACTGAAACTCCCAGCAAGCTTGCAGGCCGGGCCGGCCCCACGATGTATGTGGCAACCTGCCAAGTGCAATGTGCGAGGACCACCCAATTCACATGAGTGACACCCTCAGGGCCCCTTAAGGCAAGTGGGGCCAATGCTGTGCCCCACCGATGCAGAGTGCGCACCCCGCGACATTCAAAAATTGTAATCCGCTGGCGGCTCCCATTGGCAGATGGCGCATTCGCATAGGCGGTGCCACACCGCGTCGGCCAGGAAGCGCCGTCCGCAATCCTGCATCAATCAATTGGGGCCAATGTGTGTTTACGCTGTGGACGCCAGCTACCGCGCCTGTAAACACATCATGCATTTGCATTGTCGCCATGCGAATTGCATCACACACCCCAAAACATCAGCCGAAAGTGATGTGTGCACCCAGTGACGGCATCATAGAGTGTGACCTTTGATTCAAGTCTGCACACACATGGCTTGTCCAAGAAAAGGAGAGTGAAATTACATTCTTTGTCATGCCTCGTGGCCAGCATGGCCCTGAATGAGTCAAGGAGTCCAAAAGACCAAAGGGCTCCCACACTGTACCAATGTAGTGTAATGAAACTAACGACCTGTTAACACTGCCTGTATATCTCTTGCTATGTGCTTAGTGAATCCTTGGCCATGGCCCGTCTTCTGAAGGGCCAGTGATGGAGGCTGACAAATCAAGGTGTCCATTTTCTGCAACTCAGACACACTGGTAATCCCTAGTACTTACAACACACGTATTGGTGTGGCATGCAGAGTGCCTAGCTGCCATTGCCTTTAAATGTCTCACACACGTCATAGGAATGCACATGTGTAGCAAAAAATCATTGCCTGGATGACATAATCTGTCATTCACAGCCATGTGTGCATGTATACACAATCCATGTGTTTATGTACCTCATGAAGGTGAACATGGCAATGTCTGTCATGCAAAATAACCACACAGTCATGATGTACTGACCCCATAATGTTCACATTTGTCTGGCAACCGTGCTGAATATACATGTATCATTGTCCAGCTGACACTCACTGCCCTCATTCTGTAATGTCGTTGTGTATTGTGGGACTGAAGTTTGAGGCGTGCAGTGACAGCAGCCACATGCAAATCTGCAGATGCTGCGAAACAGAAGTGCTGTGGCATCAACCACAGGGCAGACCAACCTTGATGTAGCAGTATACTATATGCCATACACATCGAGCTACTATGGATGTTGAAGTAGTGAGTATGTCGAGTGAGTGAAGAAAAGTAACATCTGTATGCGTGTCACTTGTGCATGTAACGTGTCCAAGATTCAAGGCAATGTTGTGCTTGTGTGAGTCTTCGCTGAAGCTGTGTACCAAATCTCTCATCTTTGACTCATCTCATGCATGTGTACCCTGACAGGATACGTAGGAGGAGACCACCTATCTTTTGACCTGTCCCACACCTGGCGACGATGGAGGACATCGACATCATCAGGAAATTTCATTTGGATCGCCTCACACTGCGAGAGCTATGTGCTCATTTGGAGCCCCATTTGAAGCCAAAGCGAACATATCCTGCTGCATTGTCTACTACAGTGAAAGTGATGGCTGCACTGCATTTCTTCGCCACTGGGTCTTTCCAGTACACTGTGTCCAGTGCCAGTGGGATGTCACAGCCCATTTTCAGCATGGTGTTGTGTGACGTCCTGTCAGCATTGATGCTGTACAAGGACAGCTATGTACACTTTCCGAGGCAGGATGAATTGCCAGCTGTGAAGGGGGATTTCTTTGATCTGGGAGCATCCCAAATGTGGTGAGAGCTATTGACGGAACCCACATTGGCCTTGTTCCAACACAGGCACGTGAACACATTTATCGCAACCGAAAACACCACCACTCCATTAATGTGCAAGTGGTATGCCAGGCGGATCAGATATTCTCACACGTCTGTGCAAAGTTTCCTGGTTCTGCACATGACTCCTACATCTTGCGGAACAGCAGCATACCACAATTGATGGCTAATCTGCACCCCAAGCGGTCCTGGCTTGTTGGTGAGTGTGCTGTGTCAATGACTGTGATGTATGTGTGACATGCTGCTCTCCTCACATATTCTGATTGCAATGTTTGTCTGTGTTCCTCACAACTAGGTGACTCAGGGTATCCCAATCGTCCGTGGTTGATGACCCCACTGAGGAATCCAACAACGACCGGGGATGCCCACTACAATGATGCCCAGGGGAGGACACGTCGTGTGGTGGAGCGCACTTTTGGACTGCTCAAGTCTGGATTTAGGTGTCTAGACAAGAGTGGTGGTGCACTACTCTACTCCCCACAGAAGGTGTGCCAGATTGTAGTTGCCTGCTGCATGCTACACAACCTGGCCTTGCACAAGAAGATCCCCCTGATTCTGGACGATGATGAGCAGCAGCAGCCCCCTGCTCCAAACCCACACATGCCCAGTGACGATGACAGTGGTGAGGAAGAAGGCCTTGACGTGCGTCAACATCTCATCGCCAACTACTTCCGTTGAGTGTAAGTAAACAATGAGCGACTATGGCTGTGTCTGTGTGCTATGCTGCTGTCTCCCAAACTTTGAGGATTGTTGCAGGGATTCTGTCCACACACAGAACTATGCACAGGATTAGAGGACTTGGGCAGGCTGGGACCGAGTCATCCGAACACCTGAGCACCCTGAATCACTGGACATAATAGCCATAGTGCCTCACTAGCTCAATCACTCATTGTTAGTGATACAAGCACACAGACACCCCAGGACACAACACTCTCAGATCTCACAGGAATAGCGGAAACAAGACACACCTTGTCGCCCTGACTCTTATACTTGTCCACAAGGGGTTCATTTGAAGACAAGAAACAGTTCAGAAGTTTTATTGCAACTACCGTGTAAGAACATGCAGTATACGGCACCAAAGTATTTGAGAAATGCATTTTGCTCAAAAACATTTAGCAGAGTAACATGTCCACATATCATTAAGAAAGATGGTATATCAATAAGCACTCTGGATGAAGACCCACAAACCCATCCCTCCTCCCCCTGCTGGAAGAACCTGTATCAAATGTCCCTAAACTATGGGCTTTGTCAGCAGATCACACTCCTCAGCCCATAGATGGTCAAATGTACATCACATGTGCCGTGTCGCTCTTCTCTCTGGATAGTCCCCTCCCCAAGTGTGGTGCACCTAGCCCGCTGCCCCATAACATCTTAGAGGCACCCGTGGTCACTTGCAGCTGCAAGACTCTGTTGAGGGGTAAACTGTGCTGGGAGGTGAAGTTGTGGGCTCCCATCCCCCTTCTGTCCATGTTGATGGTGTTGGCCTGTGTTAACTGTTATGTATCTTGTACAGTGTTGCCTAGTGCAGTGCTTTTCCTGTACTGCCATCATATGTCAAATCACTGTCTTTTTCTTGTGTGGTTCCAAGTTCCTCTACTCTCTCAATGGATTGTCGCATTTACGTCTCATGATACATTGCAATGTGAGTTAACATGCTACTTACTATGATAAAAATTCCTCTCGACAAAAAGGCATACAGGTGTGATTTGTGTTTATTTGTAAATGAGGGTTGAATTTGAAAGTGATGGTACATGGATGGTTCGGGTAGATCACACAATGGTGGGATTCCACAGTCCAACAGTACACTCCCATCCTTGTGGCAATGTGGGATCGGATTTACAACCAAGTCAGTGTTCGGTGTGACTCTGGTGACATCAACGCTGGCTCCGAGAACTGGTACGGCATGGTGCTTTGCCACGTGATCCTCCCTGGGACTTTTTCGGACGCCCCCTCAGCCGTTTGGCCAGGGGGGAACCTGCTGCATGCTCGAAGGTGTCTGAGGATTCGCTGTGATGTGACTCACCCCTCCCTGTGGATGCTGCTGTGGTGTTGTGACTATCATCCGGCTGGCCACGGGGGGGTGGGCAGCTATTTGTGCTGCATGCATGTCCCTCAGGACACCCACAAGCTGGAACATGTACTCTGCAATTTGTCCCAAACGAGTGTCTATGGACCTCTGCAGCAGGCGAGTTCACGCAGTTCGTCAAGGACCTGGCCCATCTGTCCCTGGATCTGCTGGTTTGCCCCAAGGACAGTTTGCACAGTGGCCTGGGGGTCAGTCTCATTGTCCTCCTGTGACTGTCCCCCAGTTGTCCTACCACCTGCCCTGCTGCCATAGGGTGACCAGATTCTCAAAACAAAAAACGGGGACAGGTCATAGACATAGAAGTAGGACTACGGTTTGCAGTAACCATCGACATAAAAGTAGGACTATTTGACAGCTGTCATAGACATAGAAAAAGGACTACAATGACAGCTCCCTCCACAGACCGAGATGAAGCATTACAGACGACAAATCCGAGGTCTTTTATTGGCAGTAACCATTAATTCCATTGAAACAGACTTTGCCTCAACATTTGCTATAGTAGGTGACCACCCTTGCCTACAGTCTGTCTCTCTCTCTCTCTTAGTAAGTCAGTCAGTCTCAGTCAGTCAGTCTCAGTCAGTCTCAGTCAGTCAGTCATTCTCAGTCAGTCAGTCTCAGTCAGTCAGTCTCAGTCAGTCAGTCATTCTCAGTCAGTCATTCTCAGTCAATCAGTCTCAGTCAGTCTCAGTCAGTCACAGTCAGTCACAGTCAGCCAGTCACAGTCAGCCAGTCTCAGTCAGTCGGTCTGTCTGTCAGTCAGTTTCAGTTTCAGTCAGTCAGCCAGTCTCAGTCAGTCAGTCAGTCTCAGTCAGTCAGCCAGTCTCAGTCAGTCAGCCAGTCTCAGTCAGTCAGTCAGTCTCAGTCAGTCAGTCAGTCTCAGTCAGCCAGTCTCAGTCAGTCTCAGTCAGTCAGTCTCAGTCAGTCAGTCTCAGTCAATCTCTGTCAGTCAGTCTGTCAGTCAGTCTGTCAGTCTCAGTCAGTCAGTCTGTCAGTCAGTCTCAGTCAGTCTGTCTCAGTCTCCCCTCCCTCTCTCTCCACTCTCTCTCTCTCTCCACTCTCTCTCTCTCTCCACTCTCCCTCTCTCCACTCTCCCTCTCTCCACTCTCTCCCTCTCTCCCTCTCTCCACTCTCTCTCTGGGGGGCCATGGGTACATTACCTGAAAGGTCCGTGGGCCGCCAAGAAAGGCCTGCCGTGCTGCTGGCGGCCCGTGGGCCGTACTATGAGTACCAACGGTGTAGAGGAAGATGTGGGTAGGAGGTGGTATTGCATCATAGTTTCATTTTTATAGCGCTTTATACCATGACGAGGTGCTGAAGCAGTAAGAATATGGTAACCTAGGTAGAGGATGTTGTATTTGTAGGAGTTGTTGAGTTTCATAGCTCCTCGCAAGGTGTGTGAAGCACTACATAGTAGCTACTACAATACAATATTCAGTGTGAGTTGTTTAATTAATGAGGGATTGAAAGTGACTGAGACTCAGGAGACCAGATGTGATCTGCGAGTGTCTGTGGTCTGCTATTTGGAGCGGAACTGAAGTAATATATATGAGTGTCGGTAATCTGGGGTGGAGAGATGCAACTAACCCTTCCCACCAAGACATAGGGAATTTCAAACATCCAGAGCCAAGAAATTGAAATATTAAAGGATTCTAAGTCAAATCTCGTTCCTCTGGTGTTTTCTCATCTAACAAGAACTACCATTTTTTTAGGAAAAAAACACATCACCACTAAAACAAAAACAAAAAACAGAGTGTACAGTCTATAGGTGCTGCTGCAATATGCAAAGTGACATAATTGGCAGGAGCTTTGATTCAGCGGCTAAGCTGCCGACAATGCAACTTGGGAATTTGAGTTTGAACGTGGCCCCAGCTATTGAGTGAATATCACTGCATGACTTTGTCTCCCTGTGACTAAAATTGTAGGTAAATGTACCTGTGTAATTTAAAGATGGTCATACCAACTGGATAAACACGATCTTGTATCGTCTCCAACAACCTCAATAACATCCTCCCAAAAAAGCCATTCTCTACTTAATACAAAGTCTGGAGGACACAGCGCCTGCAAACCGTGTTTCACTAAATCCCCATCTGTTGCTGCTCAGATGTGCTGACAAGGGCCCAGGGCTGAGCAGCAGCACGGCAGTGGCGTGCGGCTGGTTACTTTAAGAAACGTTTGGATTGGAACCTCATTATTTTTGTTAAGGTAGTTCAGTGGGTTACAGTCCCTGCTGCAAGGATCACTGTTTTGGTCTCCAGAATTGTAAGAATTGGGATCACTCGCCACATGGCATTCAAGACAGACATTTATGCCCCACTTTAAAAATCACCAGCTACCACTGCATTTCTCTGAGATATTAATTGGCATTGGGCCGAAAGGGGGGCCCTCAAGGGCTAGGGACCCCTCGAAGTGTTGCCCCAACCACTTTTGCTCCTCAGGGGCCTGCGTTACACCCCTGTACGTTTTTTTTTTTTTAGCTTTTTCACCACAGCGCCATGTACTTTAGTAAACAAGGACTGTTATGTGAAAAAGATGCATTGTCATTAAGGGGTTGTGGTCTTTTGTTTTAGAAACAGTGCGTTTATTATTTTATTTTAGGAAAGAAAGCCTGGCTGGTTCGGGTTTCTTTTGTAACCCTGCAGTTTGTTATTCCACAACAGTGATGGGAAAGCGGTGAATAGTCAATTTCAGAAAAGCGTATTTTTACCAATAGTCCTGCTTGGTGGCTCAAAAGTAACTACCTCCAGTGGCGTGCAGCCTTTACAGCACTCACCTAAGTGACATCACACAGTAAGCAGTGCAATCAACCGGAACAATAATGAAAAACCGGGACATTTCTGTGTTTAACCCGGACACTGTTCGAAAACCGGGACATTTGATTCACTTGGAGAAAAGTGTCGGGACACGGGGACACTTCTCCAAAAACGGGGACCGTCCGGGGAAAACCGGGACGTCTGGTCACCCTATGCTGCCATGGACCTGTGGCGGCACCTGGTGCTGCCGCCGCACACTGTCCACAGCATCCCGAGGCTGCCTGGTGGTATTGGCTACAACTGGGACAGGGACAGTGTTGGAGGCAGCGGTGGTGATGGTGGAAGTGGCTGCCATACAGGTCGGTGCTGCAGGGGTCAGCATTGTTGTTGCAGCTGTTGTGGGAGTGGTGGTGCTAATGGTGGTGGTGGGGACAGTGAGGGCCGGAGACTGAGCTTGTTCCGCGGTTTCATCGTAATTGACCGTGCAGTCATTCCGCGGCAGGAGCGGCCTTTTAAGTCCCTTGAACTGTTTTCCCCGTCCGCCGCGGTCGGATTTGCAATTTTTCCGGGCATGGCGGACGGTCACTTGTGAGTTCTGTCCGCCGTGGTCGGATTTTCCGTGCATTGCATCGTAATTTGACCGACGGAGATGCCGAAGGTCATGCGGGTAGATTTTTGCCGCGAGCGCGGCGGACGGAAGCCTTTTCCGTCTGGCATCGTAATAAGCCCCTTAATTTATATTATAATTTTTTTTTTTTATGTTACAGGTGTATGTATATATATATTTATCTTTATTTTTTAATATATTTCTAACATTTTATAATTAATTAAAATTATTATTTATTAATTATTTTTAAGTAAATATATATATGTTACATTTTATATATGTATGTTTAATTTATTTTTAAATTACATTTATTAGTTATAATTGTTAAAATTTACAAATAAATCTAAATATTTTTTAAGTAAAATATATTATTTCATTTATTTTACATTATTTATAATACATATAAAAAAACTATATTTTGTACTTCGATATTTTTAACAACGATATTTTTTTTTCGATATTTTTGCACTTACCATTATGAAGATAGGAGGTCGATATTTTTGACAACGATATTCATGTCACGATATTTCTGTAGGTCGATATTACTGTTGTCGATATTCTGTCAGTGATCCAAATGAGATACAGCATGAAGAACAGCAATACAAGAAGCTCTCTCTGTCTCTCTCAAACAAACACACAAACGTGCACAAACATACATAGCTGGCAGCAGCATGATAGAATGCACATACACAAAGGTCAAGTAAGGTAAGGTAAATTGGTATTTTTAGATCACTAAAAAGGATAGCAATTCACAACTTACAAAATACAGCTTTCATAAAAGTTTAAATCAGCCCATCAATAAACATAGGATAAAACCATGACCCGGCTTAAAATGAATCTTTCTAGGTTTTCCATTTAATGACTGCCACGGAGTAGCAGAAATGAATATAAATATCAGTATAATCGTTGCTCTCAATTACTAGTCCTTTGTCAATATATGTTGAGGGAGCTTTCAAATGTGAACATAAAGTATTGATACTATTAACCTACATAATTTGGATTGTGTGAATTTTGCCCTGAAACTAGTAAGAAGTGGTGTGGCAAATTGATTATTGATTCTGATATTGATTAGTATTGAGTTTAAGCCTTGTGCTTTATGGTTAGCCCCCTTGTCATGCCAAATGCCTACATATGTTATAACATAGGATGAAGCGACTTCAAAAATTCGTATTCCCATTTCCATTGAAAGCAGCTTCTTCACGGCAATGTGCCAGAATCTGTTTTTGAAAATCAGTTACTTAGCAGAATATTATTTGTTTTAATAAATTTCTAGGGTGTACCATCTGCCTGCAACCTAAACCTGAACCAAGCACATTCTTAAATTACTCTATCATCACTATCTTGAAGCGGGTACATACTAGCCCTCAAAGCTTAGAGGGAAAAACCAATACCATGGCACACAAGTGACTTTGTCAGCCATGTATAAGTTGAACAGGATCAACCTGCATTTCTTCTTCAATCTTTGTCACAATTATTTCTGACATTCCTGGTGCCATCCTCACTTTTGCCCTCAATCCTGAATTGTGTACAAAAATGTTGATTAGCCTTAATACATATTTCTACATTCCTCAGGCTGATATTTTTATCCAGAGGAAGGATCTGTTCAGTTTGTCAAATGCATACATGGAATCCACGAAACAATCATAAAGCAAAGTATCCTGGCCACCAGCTACTCTCAGAGAGAGTATACTTAGCACGCTGATGTTGTCTAAGCTCTTGCATTTCTCTCGGAAGCATGCATGGTTGTATGGCAGAAGAATGTATTTTTCTACCCAGTCTTCAAATTCTTCAGGTAGTATTTAGACATAGGGCCTAATTACGATGTTGGTCGGAGTTGCCTCTGAACGACACCGTTTCGGGGAAGGAACAGCCCGACCATAGGTTGGCGGTTCTGACAGCCCCATTAGGGTGCGACCGCACATAGGGGGTCATTAGGATGTTGGACGGAAGGGCATCCGTAGTGCTGGCAGTGGCAGAAAACAGAGAATTCTCTGCACCCCATGCGGTTGTTGCGACCGCCATATTACAATGGGCCAACATAGGCCATTTACGTACCTCCGCGGTGTTTCTGCGTCCGCAGGTGTGGTCCTCACGTAAGGGTGGCGGACGGAGCCAATAGAGCAAGAACAGCGTGCGGAATCACGTCTGCACCTCCAACCACATTACGATGTACCAAACAGCCAATCCCACCACTGCGGAAACCCCACCTCATCGCGGATGGCGGAAGCACAATAACAGCGAGGGAATATCCAAGCCCTATACACGTACACCACCAGAGCCACAATGGATCCAGCCCTACAGGCCTTACCGCTGCTGTACCTGATGCATTACCAGCAGATCAGACACCGCCACGCACAACAGCAGAGGTACGTCCAACACCCATACACGCATGCAACCATGGTACAACAATAACTCACTGCAAGCGTGCAGGCAGGGCCTGCACAACCATGTCTGGGGAAAGATGCCTCCCCTATTCACATCAGTGATACTCTCAGGGGCCAGAAGGTTGCCCTGTGCTGATGCCTCCTGCCACTCAGCTCCCCTCACACCCACCAACCAGCACCACTCACACAGCTCCAATCCTGATCAAGGTAACAGATTAGCATTGGTGATGGGAGTGCATAAACTGTAGACTGCAAAGTGACCAAGATGCCTGCCCAGGATGGCTAGCAGGCGCAAGGGAAATAGCTACACATTTTGCAAACATCCACTGCCACACAACCCTGGCAAACATCCATGCAGGAACAAGACAAGAGGACTGTGCTGCCAATCCATCTGTACTGTACCACAGCAACCATTACTGAAAGCAAATAGGTACAAATATCACACATCACCCACTGAAACAGTGCCGCTGGCCAGCATGCCAATGGAAACAGATCATCAGCACACAGCACAGTGCCAGAACATGGAGGGGAGGGGAGGGTCAAACATATGCATGGCAGCCACTGGCACAGGTCACGAATGAAGTGGTGTATATACCAGATCTGTACAGTTGAGGAGTGTCCCGAGCAAAAATCCATGTTTAAGTCTGACTCAATGTGCATGGCCAAATGCAATTACTGTCACAGCTATGAATCCGAACAACTCCAATTTGGGCACAGAAAGTGTCAAGTGACAGGTATGCCTGTGAGAAATCACATATCATGTTTGCAACCCACAGACAGGCAGCACAGTGCGAACAAAGGTAAGCAAGACCAAGGCCATATCCCAAGACACACAACACAGACATTGCCCTGACACACTCTGCATACTCACCAATGATGAGTCGAACATGCAGGTGCACCCTAGGCCTGCGAGGTCACAATGACACACAGCACACAGCTCCTGCAACAACCCCAACATGTCCACCAACACCCCACAAGGTGTCTGACCATGGAAACAAACAGGCACACATCACATGGATCATACATGAGTGAAAGGGCAAAGCCAAAGGGCACACACATCAACATTTCAGAGAATCACAGCACACTGTACGATGACTCCAATAAGAACATGTATCTCCATCCATCTGACTATGAAGCCATACCCATCCAAGATGACAACATACCCACACTGGTGTGTACACATCAAGATAGACCACACAGATATGTAGTACCCTGCCCACCCCTCAAGTCATCATGTAAATTGGAAGACATTCACATGATGGAGATCCAACCCATCTGACATGTGTGAATAAGGAGAGCACAGCCAACACAATGAACAGGACCACAGTGGGCCATCATTGACAAGTAGCCCGCCCCCATCAATACTCTGAGTCAAAACATGACAGCATTCTGCGGAACCCCTGGTAACCCCTGTAAGATCTAGTACAGTACATGAGAATGGCAAAGTGTGACTTCAGAGCATTGAACCCATGAACACATGCACATACATTGTACAGCAACATTTGTAAGGCCAGCGACAACGTCAAGAACATGAATAACTTCATTTAAACACAAACTCGGTATCAGCATGTAAAGTGCAAAACATGAAGGGCAACTGTCAGTCATAACACAAGTCCGTATATGTGTGCTTTGGAAATACACACAGATCAATGTAACACAGTCCACAGCCATGTAAACATCACCAGTACAGGGCTAGCAAATGGTCAGCTCAGGCAACGCTCAGGGAGGAATGGTCTGGGAAGAGGGACCAGCCATCAAATATGTGGAGAACTGGAACTGTGTGGGGGATGACTGTCTGGGGTAGTCTGAGGACTGGACCTGGGAGGGGGAGAACTGGCACAGGCAGAGGGATCCCTGGATGTGGGAGCCTGAGGGCTGGCAGGACCCTGTGGAGTCGTCGCATGGGGAGGTGGTGACATGCACTGGTGATGCTCAGTGGCTGATGTTGCATGTGGAGGGCTGGGCTTCACTTGTTTGGGGATACGATAGCCCACAAGTGTCTTTGGACAAGGGATAGGTGAGGTGCCCACAGCTGCTCCCTTCCCCCCAGAAAGTGGAGCAGGTGGCCGTGGATCCTTTCTTGCGAAACCCTCAGACCTAGTTCTATGCTGGGGGGGCTCCTACCCTGCCTCCCCTGTTGTGGAACAATCACAACCTCACTGCTTCTCTGTCCATGCTTACCAGGGGGGTTTTGGTGGGAGTGGAAGTTCTGGGCACAACATCCCTCTGAACTGGGGGGGGCAGTTGTGGAACGCAACAGCCCCACGGCAGCCAGGGCAATTTCTTGTGCTGAGCCTGGATCAGTAGTGGATCCTGGAGGGGTCTTCGAGTGCTGGGACTTTGACGTCTGCAATGTTGAGGCATGTCTTTTGTGTTTCGGCTCCGCACTCTCATGTGAGGTTATTATGGTGGTGCTGGCATCTGTGCTCCTTGTGCTCCTTGTGGATGATGTCTCGTGTCTCTGTCGCTTGTCTCCTGTTGTTGTGTGCTGAGTGGGGATGACCTGGTGCCTGAGTGTACAGGTGTGTGGCTCCTCTGATCATGTGTGGACACTGGCAGGGTGGTTGAGGAAGGGACAGGAGCCAGACTTAGAGCCTGTGACTGCACTATTGCAGCCGTCAGTGTGGAGGCCAGACACTGGATACTCCAGACCAGGCCACCTACGTCAGAATGGATGCCCTCCATGAACGCTATTACCTGTGACAACTTGTTGCCATGATTCTGTAGGGCATTCAATAGCAAAGTCTGACTCACAGACACCTGACGCAAGATGTCAATGGCCTCCACACTGAGGGCAGCAGGGGACACAGGGGCTGAGGCAGCTGTGCCTGGGGCAAAAGATACCCTACCCTTCTTTTGGCATCGTGCATGGATGACATTTGGGGGAGCATCAGGGACTGTGGACACAGGATGGGGTGTGTTGGACGAAGAAGCACAGCTCGATTCTCCTCTGCCCAACCACACCGAGGAGTCACTACCTGAGTCTGAGAAAGTGGAGTTAGGCGTTTCAAGAGCTGACTCATCCAGGGCACTCCGGTCCCCCTACGATGCGCTGGTACCATCAGTGTCACTGTACTCCAGGGGAGCAGTGATGCCAGTAGGTACACCAACTGTTACGTGCCCATCACCTTCTCTGATCTCGGTAGATTCAGCAGGAGACAGAGACACTGTTCAGTGAAGTGGCCTGACAACAAACATCATAGGCAAGATAAAAATAAAAGCATGTACCCAATGCACACATGTGACTGTCCATGCACAGGCTGCATTATTCTACAAGTTTTTCCATGCACAGCCCATGGATGTTAACATGCAAACTGGCAGCCATGCTCCAAGTAGCCATCATACAGCAAAATTGTTCGTCATGTGGTGCCATATCAACATCACATCCTATTGTCTGTAGGCACATCCACATGCCTTCAGCTAATAGAGCTACACATCAGTATACACCTAAACTCGTTTGGCTACAGAGACTCCAACACGTATTCATCATCATTTCTGTAAGTAACACGTGTGATGCTTCAGACATGTTGAGCAGCAACATTGAACAGTGTACCATCCTCCCCACACACTCAAGTGCATCAAGTAGTGTGTAATGAATGTGAAATGCAGACAACAAAATCAGAATGCTGCCCTTTTGCCAAGCAGTCTGAGGCACACAGCACTGTACAGCCACATGTTTTGAGCCTCGTGACCAACATAAGTAAGTGTGGCCTACACTTTCCAGTCCCTCTGGAGCACCATATGACCTCCCGTACTGTCCAAGGAACTCTCCTACCAAGACCCCCAGCTCCTCTGTGGTGAAGGGACGGGCCCTCGGGTTCTCTCTAAGATACATGACTGGTTCCAGAGATGACGTACAGCTGCTGTTCGTGCTGAGGAATGGCAGGCAGCAGTGTCTCTAGGCGAGTGACAGGTGTGTACATATCACAGGCATATATAGTGCCCTAGGCTCATTCAAATGTTGGTCTGCTGTTACCATTGGCCAGCGGGCTTAGCATCCTTCATATGGGGCCAATGTTTGGCCCCTCAGGGGCCTAGCACGCCTACCGCGACATTCCAAAATCACTACCGCTGCCGGTTCCCATTGGCTGATGGCTATACCTCATTGGCGGTCACGCCCCGCGGAGGGCATGCAGCGGCCACCGCTATCCGACACCATTCGATTGGGGCCAATGCTTGTTACCTCTGTGGATGCCAGCTCTAGCGCCTGTAAACACAATTTAGCTTTAGCATGCACGCTTTGCTAACTGCATCATTCACCACACAACATTTGCAGAAGGTCAAATGTGCAAACTGTTAAGGTTCCATGGCGTGTGACCTAGGCCTTACGTCCTGAAACACATGGAATGTCCATGAAAAGGAGAGTGGGAAGACATCACTCGTATTGTGTTGTGGCCAGCATGGCATGAAAAGAGTGAATGAGTCCAAAAGGACAAAGGCCCCCACAAACTTTTGCCATTATGAGGTGGGGCTTGACTTTGTTGAAGATTGTATAAATATTGCCCCTTTACTTTTATGGGCCAGAATTTGGTTATCGGAAGAGCTGGTATTTACTAGAGAGATTATTAAAGATTGCCTTAACTTTGATGGTGCACTAGCTATCCCCTGGCTTCGATTTGTCAGGGATAACTTTCAGAAATTAGGCCTGGGACACTATTTTGATTGCCCAGTCAGTATCCATGAGAATGCGAAAAGAATCATAAAAGATGCGCATTCTGCTAGGGCAAATATGCGTCGCTCTCAACAGGGGGTAGCAGGCCCTCTTTGTTTATTCCCTGCCAAACAGCTATTTTATTTAACGTTCTCTACAAATACTAAGACTCGTTTTTACCTACCAAGATTTCGTTTGCTGACCCTGCATTTTTTAGTGGCTTTTCCGAAACAAGCTGGGTGGACGGACAATTTGGTGTTCTGCCCTTGTGACAATTTGGCAGCTGAAAGCACATTGCACCTTATGCTTTTTTGCACCCTTTACAAGGAGCCTAAGAGAAAATATTTAGTCCCGATCTTAAAAAAAATTAGGCCATCTTTTTATATTGATAGTTTTAATCATTTTCACTCTTTAGCCACTTCTGATATATGTACTGGGGTTTCTAATTTTATTAAAGTGTCAATTGCTTTCAGAAAACGGTATTAGTAGTTGTAACTGATCTAGATTAATTGGAACTATTACTGTACCTTTTAAATGCCTTATTTAAGATTGAATCTTAAGGATTATATTCTTTTTATCTTGTTTTTACTCTTTTTTAATAATTGAATTGTATGAATACTCTTCCATGTTGTTTTAGACCATGGTAATTACAAATTGTATTGTCGATTTTATGTACTTTTATGGTTTTTACTGAAAACCGAATAAAGTTATTTTGACTTGACTTGACAAAGGTCGCTATCACTGTACTCACGTTGTGTACTGAGACATAAAAGATGTTAACACATCTGGAGTAACACTTGCTACTTGACGGTCGGACACTTGTCCATGTTCTGTCTCATGAAATGCCAGTGATGTCGGCTGACATCCCTAGCTGGCCATTGTCATTAAATCAGACCTACTCTTCAGCTCCACACTTTCTACACACGTACTGCTGTGCCATGCTGTGTGCTCACCTGCAATTGCCTCTATGTGTGTACACACGTCAGGGCAATGCACATGTGTCTCAACATACATTGCTGGATCCAACATAAGTTGTGCTGTCAAGCTATGTGTGCATGTATACACTAAACACGTGTATCTGTTCAAATACACTTTGAACGTGGCAATGTGTGTCATGCAGATTCATCACACAGTCCTGATGGACTGACCACATAATGCACATTTGAACATGTCTACTGTGCTGCATACTCATGTGATGTCGTCCAGGTGACACAGACTGCCCTCATCCCGTTGTGTTGCTGTGCATTGTCGGACTTGAGATTGAGGACGTGCAATGGCCGAAGATACTTGCAAGTCAGCATTGATGCTGGTAACCACATGTGCTGTGCCAAACACACAGGGCTGATCACACCCTGATGTAGCAGGGTACGACATGTCATACACAATGTCATATTGTTGATGTACTAGTGCTCAGTATGAGGAGTGGGTGGAGTGAACCAAGGTCTTAATGCATGTCACTTGTGTCTTTTCAAGTGCTCAAGAGTCATGTCAATGTTGTGGCCGTGTGAGCCTCTGGAGAAACTGTCACACACATCACATCAATTTTTTCCGACTTCTGCATGTGTCCCCGGCCAGAGTACGTAGGAGGAGCACACCTATCTATCACCTTGTCCCAGGCCTGGAAACCATGGAGGACATTACAATCAGCATGGAATTCCGTCAGGATCGCCTCACAATGCGAGAGCTATGTGCTCAGTTGGAGCCCCACTTGAAGTCCAGGTGAACATATCCTCCGGCATTGTCAGCAAAAGTCAAAGTGATGACTGCACTGCATTTTTTGGCAACTGGGTCTTTCCAGTACACCGTGTCCAGCGCTGGAGGGATGTCACAGCCTATGTCCAGCATGGTGTTGCGTGATGTCCTGTCTGCATTAATTACATACAAGATTCACTACATACAGTTCCCAAGGCGCAATGATGTGGCAGGTGTGAAGGGGGATTCCTATGAACTTGGACGCATTCTACATGTAGTGTGTGACATTAACGGACCCCACATTGGCTTAGTTCCACCACAGGCACCTGAAAGCATTTATACTAACCGAAAAAATTAACACTCCAGAAATGTGCAAGTGCTATGCCAAGCGGACCAGACCATTTCACACGTGTGTGCCAAGTATCATGTGTCGGTACATGACACAGTCTTTCTGCGCCACAGCAGCATACCACAATTGATGGCTAATCTACACCCAGATTGGGCCTGGCTTGTTGGTGAGTGGGCTGTGTCAATGAGTGTGATGTATGTGTGACATGCTGCTCCACTCACATGTCACAGTTACATTTTGATAAATGTGTTTATCCAGGATAGGTGACTCTGGCTATCCCAATCGTCCCTGGGTGCTGAGCCCACTGCGGAATCCAACTACGCCAGGGGAGGACCACTACAATGATGCCCATGGGAGAACACGTTGTGTGGTGGAGCGCACTTATGCACTTCTGAAATCGAGATTTAGGTGTCTGGCCAAGACTGGAGGGGCACTTCTCTACTCACCCAAGAAGGTGTGCCAGATAGTAGTCGCATGCTGCATGCTGCACAACCTGGCCTTGCGCAAGAGGATACCCCGGATTCAGGACGATGATGACCAGCAACAGCCTCCCGCTGCAAACCCACACATGCCCAGGGACGATGCCAATGGTGAGGAAGAAGGTCTTTACCTGCATGACCAGCTCATAGCCAACTACTTCTAATGAGTGTAAGTTATCATCATGCAACTATGACTGTGTCTGTGCGCATTGCTGTTGTCTCCCAAACTTGGTGGATTGTAGCTGTGAATCTGGACACATACACATGAAAAAGAACATGAATATGGGATTTGGGCAGGCAGTGGAAGAGTCAAACAAACAACTGTGTAAGCATTAGCACTGGCAACATTGTGTGTCCTGCCACAGTAGCTCTGTCACTCACAGACAGTGTAACAAGCGCCAAGACACCACATGACCCAACACTGCCTGATCCCTCTGTAATCCAGGTAACAGGACACTCACTCTCTTCCTCACTCTCATACTGCTCAACACTGATCAAAGTACAATACAAGTTAATGTGCGAAATGTTTATTACTATTAACGTGTCCTAACGTGCAAGATACGTGCCACAACATGCAGAATAATGCATCAGATCGAAACAGGCAGCATAGGAACGTGTTCAGATGTCATGGAGGGAGATGTCACATTAATGAGCACTCAGGAGGGAGTACTCCGATCTGATTCCCCCTTCCCTTGCTGGACAACTCATGTGATGGGTCACATTAGCTCAATGCCCTTTGTCAGAGGAGCCCACTCCTCAGCCCATATGATTTGACATGTACTGTACTCCAGGACAGCGCTGACTGAATGTTCTGCTGACAGTAATCAGGTGAAAGACTCAAACAAAGATACTTGCAGTACAACAAAGGCATGTAAGAACTAGCTCAACAGCTGCATGATGACAGCAAGACTGGTACTAGGCGACAATGTCCACTACGGGCAGGAGACAGCCTCACCTTGCACAGGTGTGTGCCAAGAAGCGATGCAGGCCGCAGAGGTAATCAGAGTCCAAGCGAATGCAGACATGTCCATTGTCAGTGCTAAATCTGTAATCAGTTCCGAAAGATGCTACTGTATGTCGATACATCTGTAATTAGTCCCAATCAGTTGTGGATGCAGGTAAGTAGTTACTCTTCCAATAATGCTATTGCAGCTTCATAGGCAATCAGTTCCAAGAGTAGATCGTGATCAGCTTCAGCAAACAGGACGGCCGCCCAATCCAATAATGTGAATGAACAGATGTGCTCCTCACACCCCGTGTCTGTAAGGAGCATGTCAGGCCAATAGGGGAGCGGTTCAATGTAGTCATTGCACACGAGAAGTTGTGCAATCGCACATGACCAGATGCCAACTCTTATGCCAAGTTGTAAGGCATCCCATAGACGGGTATCCTGGGCACAGTCCCGGTCGTGGACCAACAAAGGACTCAACCACATGTCATAATCCAGTTCAGCAATCGATGTGTTGGCTAGGCAGACATTCATGGCCCATTGAAAGGGGCAGCTGCGACAGTGGAACACAGGTTGCACACAGGTGAAATAGGCATAGCGGAAGCTTAGCCTATAACTGATGCGCAGCACAGCCAATGGCAACGCTCCCAATATATTCAGCATTCGTTCACGGTACAGTTGCACATGACCGGGGATGTGCAGGTCCACAGGATGTGCAGCCATTGCGTTGTAGCTGTCATTGAACCTGCACTCTTCAGATCAGCGGGAGGAATGTTGCTGAAATGCCACATGTCCGACAAAAAGTTGTTTGAGTGAGCACCTGTTGTACTCCTGAAATGGTCTGAACGGAAGTGACAACGCCATTCCCCACAAGGGAAATTGTGATATGAGCAAGGACTTCTGTGTGTGGAGTGTATGAAGCTTGGTGTATCAGTTGCACTGAACCTAGTGGGAGACTCGTATTCAGCTGTTACAGTATCTCGCAGGAGGTAACAGCCACCTGGTATTCGAAGGTCAGAGGGGCGGATGTGAGTCTTCCTTCTTGTTAATACAAATGGGCTTTCAGCCCTGTTGATACTTTGAAGTCTGCTTACATTGTTGGAATGAGAGCCCACAAATTACTGTTGATATTCACATAAGGGGGAGTGATGAGTTCATCCCTACGGCAATGGACACGTTGAGAAACTCTTTCTGTGTACGTGAGCCTGCATGGGAAATACCTCTGTTTGTGATGTACATGACTCGATCAGTTCCTTCTGGTACATATGAGGGGCGTGTGAGCCTGGTGGCTGGGACTGGTGTACATTGATGTATTTTGCCGACAATCAACTTAGATAGTTTACAATACACGTGTGACTGTACTTATCTTGCTGAACGCAATAATTTCCTCAATCTAGGTTTGACATGAATCGTTTGGTTCGTGCCTGTTTTTGGGACACTGCTGAGTGCTGCATTGTGATGCGCTGTGTGAGTCATTGACACTGCAGGCATTCCCATGTGGATGGTTGTAGGGGGGTGGGAGGACACTGATTCACTTACCAGCACAGTACATCCCTTAGCATCCATGAACGTGCACTTACTTCAAATGTGCATACTTGTGATGAAGCAGAAGGGTTTGACTTCAGTTTGACAGGGAGAGGTACAGGGAGCTGAGACAATGGCAGCTGCTTCCTCACCTTTCACCTATTTGCTGGATCTGTTCCCTACTGATGAAGGATGATATCCATGTACACATGTGACTTGAGACTGACAACACTAACCCGCTGATACCTTGGTGTATCACCACGCACGGGAATCTAGTTGGCATTTAAGCTGAGGTGCATTTCCCAGGTTGCTAAGGTGTGTACTGTGCTGGGAGATGTAGTGCTGTGCTCCCATCCCCCTTCTGTCCATGTTGATGTAGTTGAGCAGTGTAATCTGGATTGCATGTGTACAGTGTTGCCTGGTGCTGTGCTTTGGCTGTCATGCCATCATATGTCAACCACATGTCATGTTCTTGTGTCTTTCTAGGTACCTCCGCTCACACAATGGATTGTGGCATTCAAATATGGAGAGACATTGCAATGTGAGTTAACATGCTATTTACTATGTAAAAAATGGTACTGACACAAACGCTCAGTGTTGTGAATGGTGTTTATTTGTACATGAGTGACAGGTGAGGGGTGAAGTTGAAAGTGATGGCACAAGAGTCATTAGGGTAGGACACACAATGCTGGCATGACACAGTCCAACAGTACACTGCCTACATTGTGGAAATGTGGGCTCTGATCTGCAACAAAGTCAATGCTGGAGGCAACACTGCTGACATCATAGTTGGCGCATGGAACGGGTTTTGAGAGGTGCTTTGCCACGTGATCCTCCGTCTGTCTTCCTCGGACGTCCCCTCGACCGTTTGGCCGGGGGGGGAACCTGCTGCATGCTCGGAGGTGTCTGAGGAGTCTGTGCCTGCTGCCTCACCCCTCCCTGTGGCCGCTGTGGTGGTGTTCTCATTATCGTCCGGCTGGCCACGGGGTGGGTGGTTGGCTAGTTGAGCAGCATGGATGTCCCTCAGAACACCCACAAGCTGGCCCATGTAATCCGCAATGACACCCAAGCGGGTGTCCATGGCCCATTGCAGCAGGCGGAGTTCGCACAGTTCTTCGACAACCTGGCCCATCTGTCCCTGGGTCTGTTGGTATGCACCCAGGACAGTGTTGACCGTGGCCAGGGCCTCAGTCTCGGTGTCATCCTGGGACTGTCCCAGGGGGACCCTCCCACCTGCCCTGCGTACACGGACCTGTGGCGGAGCCTGTCGCTGGCCCTGCACACTGTCCCCAGCATCCTGGGTGTGGCTGGTGGGATTGGGTGCAACTGCCACGGGGACAGTGTTGGAGGCAGTGGTACTGGTGTTGGTGCTGGCTGGCACACAGGTCGTAGTCACAGGGATCAGCGTTGTTGCTGCTGTTGTGGGAGTCGAGGTGGTGGTGGGGACAGTGAGGCCCAGAGACTGGGGTTGCCTGGCAATGCCTGAGGGGCCAGGTCGGTCCTCCTCGTCCGAGGAAGGGAGCAAATCGGCATCTGAGAGTTCACCTTCATGGGGGGGGAGACTGGCTGGGCTCGTTGGTCACACTTCCGACAGGTGTTGTGATCGGATCAGCTGTTGAATAGAGGTCATTATGTCAGCATGTTCAGTAGACAGCACAACTTATATGTTAATGTATTGCACATTTCTATTGAGATGACCAGACTTTTGACAGTGACATTACTTTGCATTGTCCACAGTTTTGCATCAGTCGAACATGATGTTGAGGTACATGATTTGTCAGTTTGCGATGTGACATTGCGTGGGCAACAATTTCATATGTGTGGATCTTGTTTTTCAATGGACATTTCCTCGGGTATCAACTTGATGCACATCCACTGCAGTTTATGCTTGGACCTTTCTGACATTTATCTGACTAGCTGTCTACTGTGCCGCCACTTCATGATTGGTGTTGTTGGGTTTTTGACTTACTCTCGCGGTGGACGTGCTCCGCCACTGCAGTGCCAGGCATTCACACCAATTGATTTGTGCAGCCTTGCGATGGTCGCTTCCTGACCTCCGCGGTGCATCACCGCCTATGAGGAATAGCCATCAGCCAATGGGAACCGGCAGCGGTTTCGATTTTTTGAAATGCAAGGTGTACGTGCTCGCCCACTGCGGTGCCAGGCATTGTGCGCTCTCAATGATATTGTTTTCTACTTCGGTTAAAAATTCACATGACTTATGTAATTGCCAGTATGCCTCAGGTGCAATATTTCTGTTGTGCTGTTTTGTAGTGGCCTCCTCTGTATAGTCATGTGTGGCTGAGTCTCCATGTATGTGTGGAGTTGATGTGTGACTTTATGCTTATGAACAATGTGACATCGACATTTGAATGTGGTTCTTTGCGAATCTTGGATTGACTATGCAGTTACATGTGACTTCTTGGATGACAGTGTGATGAATGTGACCTCTTAATGGCATTAATCTGTGTGTGCACTGGCTACAACTTATGTTGTTTTGCAGACTTGGCAAACATGTGTGTGATGTGCTGGGCATATGGCACCATGCTATTTGGGAGGGAGGCTAGGGTGCATGAGCTGACTATCTATGTGTGAAGTGCTGCAGAGGTGGGTGATGGCTGCCACGTGTCTCTGGGGTGGGGAGGGTGCTCCATGCTGTTTGGGAGGGTGGGCAGGGGGCCTTGTGGGAGTGGTGGTCTTGCTGTCAGATCTCAACGACTCCCTCCACAGTGAGATGGCTACCTACCTGTTATGAGGCACTGTTGGGGGTAATGGCTGCCACGTGTCTCAGGGGTGGGGAGGGTGGGCAGCGGGCCTTGTGGGAGTGGTGGTCTTGCTGTCAGGTCTCAACGACTCCCTCCACAGTGAGACGGCTACCTACCTGTTATGAGGCACTGTCGGGGGTAATGGCTGCCATGTGTCTCTGGGATGGGGAGGGTGGGCAGGGGGCCTTGTGGGAGTGGTGGTCTTGCTGTCAGGTCTCAACGACTCCCTCACAGTAAGATGGCTACCTACCTGTTATGAGGCGCTGTCGGGGGTAATGGCTCCCACATGTCTCTGGGGTGGGGAGGGTGGGCTGGGGGCCTTGTGGGAGTGGTGGTCTTGCTGTCAGGTCTCAACGACTCCCTCCACAGTGAGATGGCTACCTACCTGTTATGAGGCACTGTCGGGGTAATGGCTGCCACGTGTCTCTGGGGTGGGGAGGGTGGGCAGGGGGCCTTGTGGGACTGGTGGTCTTGCTGTCAGGTCTCAATAACTCCCTTCACAGTGAGATGGCTACCTACCTGTTATGAGGCGCAGTCAGGGGTAATGGCTGCCACGTGTCTCTGGGGTGGGGAGGGTGGGCAGGGGGCCTTGTGGGAGTGGTGGTCTTGCTGTCAGGTCTCAATGACTCCCTCCACAGTAAGATGGCTACCTACCTGTTATGAGGCACTGTCGGGGATAATGGCTGCCACGTGTCTCTGGGGTGGGGAGGGTGCTCCATGCTGTTTGGGAGGGTGGGCAGGGGGCCTTGTGGGAGTGGTGGTCTTGCTGTCAGGTCTTAACGACTCCCTCCCCTGTAAGGTGGCTGCCTACCTGTTATGAGGCACTGTCAGGGGTAATGGCTGCCACATGTCTCAGGGGTGGGGAGGGTGCTCCATGCTGTTTGGGAGGGTGGGCAGGGGGCCTTGTGGGAGTGGTGGTTTTGCTGTCAGGTCTCAACGACTCCCTCCACAGTAATATGGCTACCTACCTGTTCTGTGAGGCAGAGTGAGGAAATGGAGGTCTTGTGAGACAATCATTTTTTTAACGTGCATTCTCCATGTGTTCGCTTGGTTCTCGCAAGTGAGGCTCACTTGTTGTGCACAACAGTACGTTACAGTGGTATGTGAACATTTACTTTGTACTTACCAGCCTCCTCTCCCCCCTCGATTCCGTTGAGACTCTCGGGATGCAGTATGGCAAGCACCTTCTCCTCCCATTCTGTGAATCTCAGTAGTGGAATGGAAGGCCCTCCGCCCGTTCTTTGAGCCAACTGGTGGTTCCTCTGTGCCCGTGCCTTGACCCGGAGCTTGAGGTCGTTCCACCACCTTTTGATGTCACGCAGTGTGCATGGGACGTTCCCCACTGCATTGACTTTGTTGTAGATCCTAGCCCACATCTGATTTTTGCGCACATTGGGTGTCTGTTGGACCAGGTTTCTATACAAATGTGGTTCTACCCTGATGATCTCATCTACCAGCACTTTCAACTCTGTGTCAGTGAATTTAGGCATTTTGCTGTTCGGCATGGTGCTAATGGATGTGAGGTGCAGGGTGAATATGTGGATGAGTGAGGTGTGTTCGGTGTGTGGTTGTGAAGGGGATGGTGTGTGGAGTTGTGTGGGTGTGATGGTGTGCTGTGTCCTCACTCTGCTATTTGTTCAGGTGTCCCTCTCTCTCTCTCTCTTTGTGGATGCCCCTCTCTGTTCCTAATTTGCTAAGGATGCTGGTCCAGGAAGGGGTTGGTTTATATACTGTGGTGTGTGGGTGTGTCCACATGAGTGATGTCCAGCTGGTGTGTCTTCCATGCTGTCCATGGCTTTTGTCTCCGGTATGCATGTGTGGTGTGTCATTCTTGCGTGTCTGATGTAATTGAGGGCTGATGATGATACAGGCACACTTTGTGACTTGTAGTGCATTTTGTTACTTCCGCCATTCTTTTGGCCTGGGCGCCACCGCTGCGGTGGGTACTGCCATGATCCTTACACCAGCTCCGCTTACTCATCGTAATCAGCCGTGCAGTCATTCCGCGGGAGGTGCGGACGTTTTGGTCCATTGATCAGCTTTCCCCGTCCACCGAGGTAGCATTTTCGGCTATTGCCACCGCTACGGAAGGTTTTTTCTGTATTCCGGCCGCCACGGTGGGACTTTACGTGAGTTGCATCGTAATCTGACCGGCGGTATTGCCGCTGGACATGCGGACGATCTTTTTCCGCGTGCATGGCAGTCGGAGACCTTTTCCGTCTGCCATCGTAATCGGGCCCATAGTGTGGTCACCAACTTCAATTTTTCAATGGGAGCTTGTGCAGCGGGCCGAAACCGCCCACAGCACAAGTTCCCATTGAAAAATGGAAGCTTGTAAACATCCCTGGTGCAAGGATGTTTGGGGGGGCACCCAAATACAGGGGGCCAGAGGGAAGGGGGCCCTGCTAGGGGCCCCCAAAGTCATTTTCTGACAGCCAATCCATGTCGGAAAGGCCGACATGGATTGGCTGTCGGAAACCAACATCATAATCCAGATGGCGGAATCAGGAATGGTATTAACCTCCAAGCATCTGAAAAATAACACAATTAAATAATTTGCTGCATTTAGTTTCGGTTCACTGAATATCCCCATAGACAAATATCGAGTCATAAATATCGATGTCAAACACCACACAATTCACAACACACATCTAAATTTTAAAAAAAATGTACCTCCAAAATTAACATAATTATTTATCAATTAAAGAAATATAATTAAAAACAAATTAAAACAGTTAAAAATAAATTTACTCCCCAAATGTTACCCCTATAAAACCGGAACCCACACACAAAATAAAAAGAAACAATTACCATAAATATTTATGAATTGATGAATTAATATTAATGATCAACTAATTATTAATTAATTAAACACCACAACCCACATCTAAAAATCATTACACAATTTCCATAACTAATTTAACATTAATAAATTGATATCAATTAACAACAACTTATTAATTAATTAAAAAGATATTACTACCCACCCTTAACCACTATAAACCCCACAACTCACATCTAAAATTAATTACACAATATTTAAATTTTAATTAATTAATTAGCATTAATTAACAAATAATTATTAATTAATTATAAGAAAATTATTAAAAAATTACTTCCCACCCTATTCCCCTATAAACCCCACCACCTGCTCCTAAAAAACATAACACAATTAACATAATTAATTACCAATTAATAATTAACAAGCAATTAACAAATAATTAATAATAAATTAATTCCCACAATTAACACTATAAAATCTAAATTTAATAAATACTAATAAATAAAAAACAATGATTAATTTATTATAATTAAATTACTTCCCACCCTATTCCTCTATAAACCCACAACCTGCTACAGAACTAAAAAATGCAAAATTTAAATAAAATAAAATTAATAACTACTAAAAATGTAACACATATATTAAAAACAGAAGCAATACTTATACAAAAAATAGTTCACATACTTTTAAAATGCATACTAAAATACATAACACTAATTAAAACATCGATATTTTAAACAACTATATTTTTGCAAACGATATTAATGACTTCGATATTTAAAAAATGATATTTCTTACCTCCAAGTCGATATTCTTGACCACGATATTCTTGCTGTCGATATTTCTGCATCACAATATTTCCAACTCGATATTTGTGTATGTCGACATTTAAAACTCGATATTCTGTCTGTGCACCTTTAGTTTCATCAGGTTTATCACAATAATATTTGCCCCAAGTGCACCTGAATCACAATTTATGCCACCATATCATCTTGATATATGGGAATATTCAGTGCTGTTGACTCCTTTGACAATTGCTATTTATCTGTTGCAGTAATGTAAAGATTGCTTATAGCATAAATTTATCTTAAGTGTGACTCATTTTTCCCTGACTGCTTGGTCTTTCTCTATCCAATTTCTCTTACTGAGAGCTCTATTCATTTCCCAATTAGGTATATTGTAAGCCATGTTTATTACCTGGATGTGTTCCTTCTCTTTACTTGAATATGAGTCAGTAAATTTTTGGAGACATTCAGGAATGGCAGCCTTCACTTTTTGATCACGTCAGAACCACATATTGGAATAATGGAATCCATGATCCATATAAATTGGTGATTACTAGGAGCTATTCATATTATCTAGCAAAGTTTAAAATAAACATATCCCAACTATTGAAAATAGAGGGCTCAATTTAGAGTTAGGCTGACAAGTTACTTTGCTGCAAACACAATGGAATACCCTACCTTCCAAACAATTGGTCTGCATGTATCGTTTAGAGATGGGAGTACCTAAGTGTTTCCTCAACGGAGACCCCGATTTTTCGATCAATGGAATACTTTCTCCAATGGCCCGATGGAGAAGGGTCCATCAGAGGATGGCCAGTACACCACTCTCCCTATTTAGGGCTGACAGTGTAATGACTTTTTTTTTTCCATCTTCACAAGAAAATCCTTTCAGTGAGGGACAATGAAAAATAATAACCCAGCATGGCAAGCAACAACCATTGAAAGTAAAGGATGCAGGATGATTCACAATATGAAATTGATGGGACCTAGCCAACACATGTAACTATGGTGAAACAACCATTACAATTCATGCTTTACAATGCATGCTTTTACCCCCCATGCCATTACAACGAAATGCAGTGGCGGCTCGCCAAGGGAGTGGTGTGGGCGGTGGGGCGGGGGAGGGGAGGGGCAGGATGGGGGGTAGTGAACTCGGACATACGACGGACAGAACTCAGAGGGAGCTCTGTCCGTCGTAAGTCCAAGCCCACTACCCCCCCACCCTGCCCCTCCCCCGCCCTGCCCACCGCCCGCACCACTCCCTTGGCAAGCCGCCACTGACGAAATGGCTTTCTGTAGGGGGTATAAGGTGTTGGATTTAACTCCAACACCTTCCCTACTGTTGCACAGACTGGAGTTGGAATAGTAAATTATACTATTCCAAACTCCAGCGCACCCCCGACAGCAAGTTGTTGTAAAAACTTGCATTGTAACAGCATGCGGGGTAAAGGCATGCGTTGTAACGTCATACAACCGTAACTATGATGTCACATAAAGACAAAAAAGTAAGGAAAATGTTTAAGGCAGATAAATCAATGAATTCTGCCTTGCTCATGCTAGATTCTCAGCAACTAAAAAGGCTAATAATAAACCTTTTCATTCAATTGGAGAAATACCACTTATTAAATATATGCCACATTTTAAAGTGAAGGGCCAAATTACGAGTACGTCGGCCCTGGGACTGTCGAACAGTGGGTAGTGGTCTGACCACCGCCATCGTGTCGGGCCTCCTGCCCGGTTGCGATGGTGGTGGTGGAACTGCCACAAGACCGCTGCCTCTGCCAGGATCCCGTGACAGGGGTGAGAGGGACTCAAAATGGTGGTGATACCGATGCCGGCAACTCCGAGCAGATTTCAACCTGCATTTCCACTGCCCATTTCATGGCGGGGACCCTGCCATGAAAAGAGTGGCGGAAAGGCAGTTAATGTGGCCCAAACAGGGCCCCTGGGCAAGCCATGAAAAGAGTGGTGGAAAGGCAGTTAATGTGGCCCAAACAGGGCCCCTGGGCAAATCTGCCCATGGGGGTGCATGCAGAGGGCACAGGTTGTGTCCCCTAGAATTGCACCGTCATGCATGCACTGTGTGGTATGCAAGACATGATGCATGCCACACAGTGCACCCAACCTGGCAGCGGTCCCACAGCGGTGGCATGCCTGCTGGCTGTAATCCTCAGCTGAAGCATGCCAAGGCCCCGCCAGCCCAGATACAAAATCGCAATTGGGCAGGTGAGATCCTGCAGGCTTGGCGTCTTACTCAGACTGCCACAGCAGAGGTCTGGCTGGACGACCTCCAATCTCGTAATCAGGCCCTTAGTCTTTTCTAGATTCTTCTTCTTTCCAGAGTGGCAATGACTCATTAAAATCAGCATCACTCTTCCATGCGAAATCTAGTGGCACCCTCGGTTAATGACCCCAACCAGTAGCAATTAGACTCTAGACCCTGCTGGTGGCCTCTGCCTAACACAACGTGAATCTCCAACTGCCTCCCATGGAGTCCTGGGAGCCTTAGAAGTGTAGTTCTGTGGTTGTTTGGACACCAGAATAAAGTTTGGACATTTTGAAAACTTCCTCCAGGCCAATGGTACATAGAAACTTGCTTGAACGTTTCTTGCAAAGTGGTTTATTAGTAGTGATAAGCAGGTACCTACCGCTAGTAACTAGGCAACAATCACAATATGGACCCAGTCAATGTCTCAATTCATTATTCCCTTGTTCAACCCTTGGTTACTGGCTGCAAGCAGGCAGGCTTAACGTAGGAGACAGATGTGTAAAGCATTTAAAAACACCAATACATTAAATAAGTTAGACACAATACACAATAAAACTCCAACACCAATTTATAGAAATAGGAAATATTTTTATGATTAAAACTACACCAAAATGGCAAAAATCTAATAAAGGGAACCATCAATATGAATTAAAAAATAAATAAAAGTAAAACTAGTGCTTTGGAGCAAATAGCGCTCAAAGGGTTAAAGAAAAGGTCATGCTGGACCTGGGCAAAGTCAAGAGTCTTTACACTTACTTCCAGAAGTGTTTCTTGATGTAGGATTGTGGTCCACAGAACCAGCCAAGAGTTTAGAACCTCTGTTTGCCTCTTGGAGTCTGGGACTAATACTCCCACAATGTACCTGGTCAATACAAGCAAAATCCAGGTGAAGCTTGTCAGCTGGAGTTGTCCTCGTTGTTGATGTTGCAGGTAGCCCTTCCAGCACTTTTCTACCTATTGCTAATCAGGGAGTCCACTCCTTATCCTTTAAGACAGGCAAAGTCCTTTTGTTGTAAAGCCTTGTGAGTGCAGCAGGCACAGTCTTTATGAGTGCAGTCATCTCTTGGGCAGTCCAAGGATCCAGCACGGTAGTCCTTCTTCTCCAGATGTTTCTTTTGGGTCTTTAATGGTCCATAACACCAGTCAAAGGTCCAGAAGCTCTAATGTGCCTTTTGAAGGGTTGGGACTACAATTCCCACAATGCTCCTGACAAAATCCTCAAACGTCCACTGGTCGCTGTCGAGCTGGGTTCTTCTTGGTGGAGATGATGCAGGGGGAGTTCTTTTAACCTGTTGCTTTCAGGGAGTCCACTCCTTCAACTTTCGCATCAAGGCAAAGTCCTTTTTGGGCTGAAGACTAAATTGTGCAGCAGGTGCAGTCATTCAGAGTGAAATCCTTGGGGATGCAGGTCAGGGTTCCAACAGGGCAGTCCTTCTTCTCCTTTTAGTTTCAGACAGGGATCTATTGTAGCTCTTTTGTACATGTTGCTATAATGAAGTCCTTTCCTTAATCCTTTTTAAGCCAGGCAAAGTCCTCTTTGGGGAACCCCAAAGTGTGCAGTAGGTGCAGTCCTTATGAGTACAGTCCTCTTGGGTACAGACCGGGGCTTCAGCCGGGCAATCCTTCTCCTTTTGATTATTCCAGGCAGTGATCTGAGTTGCTTGGCAGCCCTCCCACATGTATTCAGAGATCCTAGGTGTCAAGTTGGGGGTACCCCAGACCAATAGGATGCAGTGTGCCACCCAGGTGTATGACCACTTCCTCCAAGGTGTGGAATATTCTTGACCCAAATGGCAATATTCTTCCAAAACCCAAGATGGGGAAACTTTCTCCTGAAGGGTTAGATCTGCCTCAGCTATCCCACTGGTATGGCTAAGTTTCCCTAACACTCCCCTTCCAGCCTCCTTCTTACTAATCTAATTACTGGGGCTCCTGTTTAGCTGGGGGTGCGGGATGTTTGGGTAAGTCTGTGCTGCCCTAAACTGTCATTCTCCCTTTAAAGACTAGTTTGGATACTCCAACCTCATCCTGCCTTGTGCTCTACAGCTTGCAGTTATCCGCTCACAGGAAATCTTTTGTCTCTAGTCAGGCCACCTCATACCTCATTAAGACAGCTTGGCTCAGCCTGGCAGAGGCTGACTAATCATAGAAGGGCTGCTGGAAGGTTGGAGTTTGGCCCACAGAAAAGAAAGTTCTATAACTTCTTTTCTGTGATAGTTATAACAAATCCAACAATGGAAAGTTGTTGGGTATATCATAACTATTCTGTTAAGTCCTTGGATTATATTTTTAGTTCATTGCTATCAATAGGCATACTTTATTAAAGTATTCCCATGTTAGCCTATAGCACCAATGCATTACAATGGGGAAAACAAAATTGGCAGTTTGCTCCTCACCAGGGCATATAAAGCATCTTTTAGTAGTAGTAGCATTTATTGTATAGTTAATTAAAACCAAAACAAATAGACATAAAATCATTGGAATCAGACAACATGTAACACTTCATCTTCAGAGACTTGTTAACAATATAATCAACGATAGTCCATTCTTCAAGTAACCTATACAGTACCCTTATCAAAAAACCAAGTGCTTCGTTCGAACCCAATCCGAATGGGCCATCTCCATCATAAAAGTAGTACCTCATCTCATTGTCACCAAAATTCATATACAATATTAAATATTCCTAAAACAAGTCAGGAGTATATACACAGATCTAATTTATAATAACATGAGCCAAATGAAAAAAAATGCCTAAGTCCTTTACTTGGGGACCGGTGGGGCAATTCAATCTGGAAGGACGAAGTGCTTATTGCATTCTTAGCTTGCCTAACTTAGAGCCTCTGGAATACCAATTTAAGCTTAAAACCTACCAAGAATATTCCGCCTTTTAGCTCTGCCCTATCCTCCAGGTGGCTCCCCCACCAGCGGGGAATCCCCAAATACCAGGTACCCACCACAATGCCCTACCAGTTCTTCTTTTGGGAGACAATAAATCCCAAGAGTTCTGTCTAAGAAGGATTAAACCTCACCACCGGGCCCATCCGTCCTAAGTGTCCACTATCCCCCAGATCGGCTCATACTTACCCTCCTACAAAATGGATAAATTGGTTGCAGACATTATTTCGGAGGAAAAGCTATTGCCCGGGTGTTCAACAGTAATTTATTTCAATGTTCGCAAATTTAGCACATCTCCCCAGCCCCCCAGGTGAGCTGCTGCTAAAGCAAAAGGCTGATGCCTGTGCATAAGAACAAACTCCCTTTGCCAAAAAAATAGGTTTTAGCAGTAGTCTCCTTTGTTGATCTAGGCAAGGCAACAGCATAGCAGATGAGACCATGATTCCCGATAATTGTTGCATAGCCTACACTTCAAGTCACCCCCGTCACCAACCCAACGCGGGTTGAAATCACTTGGTAATGCAATCACTCTCATATAAAGGATTTGGTCCTGAGTATTTGCGTTAATGAGATCTGAAAAATATTTTTGTGGCTTTCCAACATGATAGGAATCCGTTAGGGGCTGAGCCCATCCTCGACTCTCAATGGACCCAGGAAGACTCTTTCATTTGCTTGTTAAAAGCTGTCTTCCATGCCCGGTAAGGGATGGCACAATCCCCCAAAGCGGACTCCTCGATCTTGAAGAACAGAATCACCTCATTAAGTTGGCTATACCATGGGTTGCCCAGTTTTTCGTAAATCGAATTCAAATAATTTTTTAGGGAATTCTTGGGGGCCCCCGTACACCTAACAAGGAAGCCTTACAGTCAACTGATTGAATTATTAACCCTAGCTCAAGTCTTAACCTGGCGCGTCGGACGTGTCGCGGTTGATGGAATATTTTTTTATAAGCTCTAATGTGACATAGCTCTAACGCATCGTCCATCACGCCAGGCTAGGCAAGATGCCCATACGGCAATGCTCAGAGTAAAATTGTCTTTATAAGTCTTAAAATAGGTGAAGCAGAAGCCGTACCTAATAAATGATTTAGTTGGCCAATTCCATAAGTAATAGCTGCCGCTTTCCTATTAAGATCTTTAACTTGGGCTACTGCAGAACCAGTTTCACTAAATCACACACCCAGATATTTATAGTGCCTTGCTGTGGTAATGGTCTGACCTCCCAACTCTCAGGTTGCCAACTTTTTCCTACGGTAACTCCCGAATATCAGGACTTTAGTTTTGGACTGATGTACCAATAAATGGTTTGCCTTATTATATCTACCCAAAACGTTTAAAGCCCTTTGCAAACCTGACTTGGTGTGATCCATGACCACAATATCGTGGGCAAATAGGATTATTTGTAATCTTACTGATCTTAGATTAGGGGGAACCAAGCTACAGCGCTTTCCCTAAATATGTCGTGTACAGATTAAACAACATGGGTGCCAAAACACAACCCTGTTTTAGCCCTCTATTAGTTTTTACTTTCTGTGTTATTGTTGTTGCACTAGTTTTCACCCAAACCCATGTCTCTTTATATAGTGATATAATGGCTCTTAGCAAGTTCAGTGGTATACCCCACCCCGCAAGCTTCCTCCAGAGAATGGCTCTATCTACTCTGTCAAAAGCTGCGCTGTAATCTATAAAACAGTACAGGAGAGGTGGTCTGTTCTTCTGAATGGCATAATGCCTAAGGACAGAGAGAGCTTGAATATTGTCTACCCTAGCTGCTCTAGCCCTGAACCCTGTTTGAAAAAATGGCAAAATTCCTGCCTCTGCCACCCAGGATTCTAAATGTTCTAGTAAGATTTGGGCATGGACTTGTGCTTCAATATCCTGTAAGGCAACCAATCTATAGTTTGTGGCTGCGGTCCGAACTCCGCTCTTAAATATAGGGCATGAAATTGATCCTCTCCAACCATCTGGTATGTCAGCGCTTAGAAAACAGTGGTTATAAAGAGCTGACAACACTACACCCCAACCTTCATGCGCCTCCTTAAAAAGGCCGGCTGACAGCCCATTCGGGCCCAGGGCACCATTAGCTTTCAGCTTTATTAATACCTTTGCCACCTTTCCACTATTTGTTCATTTACGCTCAGCCACCTGGATCTCTTCATTGGGCTGGCCCAATCCTGCCTCCAAAACCTCTTGATGTTGTAGACTTGATTCAGCTAGCACCAACTTTTCTTTAAAAGATAAAGTTGGAGTGGAGGGCCCTCCAGCCTCTATTAAATTATCAGTCTGTTCCACATACAGCTCAGCAATATGGCGCACCCAAGCTGTGTCTGAAACTCCATTTTCCCTTCCCATATTGCCCATATCCTCTCCAGATGAATTACCCACATTAATGGCTTTATCAGCTGGTTTCAAGGCTATACTCAGCGTGCTCCATAAAGGATTGTCGTCACTTTCTACTCTAATTTTAATGTCAAAGTGATCTAAACATGCAGCCAAACTTGTAGATAAAAAGGTGTAATCAATGGTTGATACATTTTTGCAGGTTGGCAGGAATATCAGCTCCTTATTTCTCGGCCCACATTCCGACTGAGCGGATACTAAATTGTGATTATCCATAAAACCATTGATTCCAAAATCTGCCTTTTCCTTAAAAACTCCATTAGTCTTCTCCCCCAACCCCCTAATGTTAAAATCACCAGTAATAATAAATTCACAATTCGAGTAATCAAGAAAGAGGTCTTCAAGGCATTCGAGAAGCTGCTTTACCAAAATTGTCCTTGCATTCCTGGGAGCATTCACATAACAGTTGACCACAATCAAAACAATTTGTTTGGTGTTTGTTTTCAAACCGTGAATACAAATCGCTTGGGCTGCTGAACAGTTACTGTCAAGCGCCGTCACAGACAAGTTGGCAGTATGCTTGATGAAAACTGAAAGACCCCCTGATGGAGGACCAAAAGGGCTCAGGCGCGAGGCAGCAGCAAAAATCTCGTAGAAGCCTGGAAGACCAGTGGGGGCCAATGCCCAAGTTTCTTGAAGACATAAATTGTCACCAGTGCCCAAATACTGGCACCTTTCCTCGCTTCCCTAAGTTTTTTTACCCTTGCTACATTCCATGAGATTATTGTAATCTCCGGTTTTGACATCCGTGCCAATTGTTTTGAGCATCGAGCATTTGCTAGAGCCTTCAACTACGGATTCCAGTTTAGAATATGAGTTCTCCCGTCAGGACTGAGGCATACGGCCCAAAGAACTGTATGCGGCTGTTGCCCTTTGCACTGCCTTCTACCTGGTGGATTTGTTTGGGCTGAAACTCACCTCTCTCAGGTTATGTGAGCAAACGATCTTTAGTGCTCTTGATCCTTTAGTTTCCTCTGGTTCCCAGTTTCTGCTTCCTCCTGATGTGCCCATAAGAACGCTGTGGGTTAACTGACCTGTGGGCGGGTTTAATAAAAAATACGGATATTTTGGCGGGGTACATTTCACAAGTTCGATCCCCCAGTCTGCAAAAGTTTCTTTTTCACCCCACACTGCATCTCTCAGAGACCCACTCCTCCATGCAGTTTGTGAGGCTTCTCCTGTGCCATTCATCCCATCCGAGTCAAATTTTACCCATAACAAATCTTCCAAGGTAATATGGTGGCCATCGCCCCTGTCTTACCCAAGTGATCATGGCTTGTCTCCCCCATTTTCATTGATGTAGTGTCCTCATACTCCGCTCTACTCTCTGCTATATTCCAGTTGTCTTTTGGCCCCTGAGTGGGGGCATTTTGTCGGTGGCAAGAGCCTTGAATTCCACGTAGGTTCCCCGACTCCGTCATCCGGATCCCCGAAGTTGTACTTTCTTCAGGTGCCTTTTGGGGGTCTGAAGATGTTACTCTGATCTGAGGGGTCCAGGTCTCTGGGCCTGCCATATGGCCCTGATAATCTGAGATGGTTAAATCCACCTCTTGTACACCTATGGGGGGGTCTCCCTTTAAAGGTTCTTGGCTATAATCCTGCACTGACCTTGGAGCATATGTATGTGGGCCCCCCAAACTGCTTGTGTCCCTACATCCTTAACGGTGCGGACAACCTCTTGCTGCTGCCCATAATTTTTACTTACAGCCCACGTTGGAAACTGAATTCCCCAAAGACAAGTCAGTAGCCGGATCCACCTGTTTATTTATTCCAATATCACCTGATTTCGGTAGATCCAAGGCTTTTGATATTGGGAACATTTTAGTAGGGTTCATTGACGATGATTTAAAGATTCCTCTTTTTAATAAGCGTTGTTTTTTCAATTGCTTTTTTAGCTTCTTTTTTGCTCTTCTTGAAAGACCGGTCCCTACTATACTCCCTGCAGGGCTGCTGATTTGAATGCCCGGAGCTAGCTCAATTGTAATTCGTGGATCACTTGGCATCTCACTTCTTACTTGCTCCGAATGATCCAGTTGAGTAGCACCGTCTGTCTCTGACTCCGCTCCAGCTGTAGAAGATTGGGAACTTAATAAATCATCCCCCTGACTCTCCATCATAACACTTGCCAGCTCCTCCAGCAATAAGCTTGTTTCATGGTAAGATGAATCCACCTTTGAATTCTTAATGCCCTTCACCAGTGTTCTCAATACTTCTGGGAGAGCACTGAGCTTGTCTATAATGGGGGAACATAAGCAAGGGTTACCCAAAACCAGAGCTCCTAGCTTCATGTCCAAATGCGTTTGTTTGCTCTCTATTTCTGTCAGATGTGTTGCAAATGACTGAAGAAGGTCTATCTGAAGTTCCATTTTACTCGACTGCCAAAGAAGCGCCCTAGCCATTACATCCTGCCGGGCACTTATATCCCCCAATGTAGAAATCTTTTCGGAAACCAAATCTGAAGCGGGGCAGTAGTTGCAAGCCCTCCGTCCAATCATCAGCATTTTATTTAGGGTATCCTCTATTTGTGGATCCATGGCGGCTAAAAACTGATGTGAAAGGTTTCCTTGCTCTTGGTCCATGGCATGTCCGTTTCCAACCGTCGTTTGAATAAAAGATGGAAAGTTTATAGCTGTGTTTACCGAAAAATTCGCTCCTAATGGGGCATTCAACTTTATGGGGGAAAGTGAGCCTTGTTCATTCCCTGAGTCCTTGCTTTGCAGCACTTGGGCAACTACTAAGATTTTGTTATTGTTCGGTTCAACCAATTGATAACTAGATTTGTTATTGCCAGACTTGAAAGCCAGGGACAATAAGGAGGGTACCTGATCAATTTTGTCTTTGTTGTCCTCGTTGTAGGGTATGTTGCCAACCATAGCAGGGATCAAGGTGTTCAGCACCGCTTGCTGGCAGCTTAACTTGTCTCCTTTTGAAACTTCGTCTAACAGCTTCGGACATACTTGCAAACACACTGCCAAAGGTGAATTGGAGCTGATACTGAGTAAGTCAGACTCCGTGGGTAGAGAGGGGTCTAAGCTTTTCCAAACTGGGGCCAATGCACCCTTAACCAAAGGCAAATCCAAAGGCACACTGGTAGACCGAAAGCAGTTCCTGATTGAGCCTCTTGTCGAGTGAGTCACCCGACCCTCCGTGTCATTACAGTGCACTGGTGGGGTTGCCCCCTCCTTCTGGGACAGTATCTCCACTTCCGGTGGTTTCATTTTCATAGTACGCTCCGTGGCTTTGCGCCTCCCCATTTTAGGGTTAGACAAATGCTTTAGTGTGTCTTGAAGGATCTGATTCTTGGACCAGACCAGATCGAATTTCCCCCAACCAAGGGAATGTGTACCAGGTAGCAGATGCAATCTACTCCCGCCTGCTCCACAAAACCAGCCACAGAACTCCTACTTTCCAGGCAAGGAGAGGCTGCGAACCACTCTAAGTAGCGCTTTTTATGGCCGCTGTTGTTGGCTGATGAATAAATAATTGCGTCACTTTAAAATCACTTTTGAAACCACTTGTATTATACTCCCAGACTTCAGGGCTAGATCAAAGCACTGGTTCACGGCAGCACAGTGAAACAGTACTGCTGCCAGTATCACTGACACAAGTCCTCGGTGGAGGAGTTATCAAGGGGGGTATGGAGGCTGGGCACACCAAGGAACACCCACAAGCAGCACCTGACACTAGTTAGGCCGTCTCTGTGGTCTCCTGCCGGCTCATACTTTTACAGCTGCTAGCTACAGCTGCTACCCTCATCTGCCACCGCCCCGCCTGCCCCCCCTTCCCACTGCTCCCTTTCTACTTGGGTTTATGGGGCTGGGAGCCGGGGCTGGCGACACTTCTCTGCGTCACTGCTTTCCGCTTACCAGCCAGCCAGTCGGAACCGTTAGGTCCTGTGGGCGTCCTGCTGCTGGACTGCAGCTGCTGGTGTGACTGGGCTGCGGGCTCGATGGTTATGCCCGGGTCCGATTAGTGTGGAAACGGTGTGGCGACTAGCTCCCCAAAGTCTGAGGGCCAAGACTGCTCCGCGGGACCTTCGCTTGCCTGCTCCCCAAGCCGCTGTACCACCGCCGCTCTGGTCGCTCGCACCGCCGAACAGGGACCTGCGCTGAACACGAAACTGAAACCGGAAATATCATCAGCACTTTTATAATGTCCCTGCTTATAGTTACAAGGCACCCTTTCCCTGGGGTACCTAGGGGAGACCTTAGGTGTGGCTTATATGTAAAAACAAGGTAATTTACTACTTTGGAAGTACCTTTTAATTCCAAATTCGAATTTGCATATAATTCAAATGTAAAAACATCCTACAAAGAAGAGCTGGCATTTAAAATGACAGCAGTCACCACCACAGCAGTGCACACCTAAATGCGTTAAATCAACTGGGCATCTAAACCTACATGCCCTACCATATACTAGAGACTTACAGGTAAATTGTCAGTACCAATTGTAATTATACCTAATTACCATATACTTTTAATCAGAGCACAGGCCTTTGGCATGATTAGCAGAGCCCAGGGCACCATCAGAGTCAGAAAAACAGAATTTAGTAGTAAAAAAGGTGGCAAAAATATTTGCAAGACACTGCAGAAAGCCCTGGTTTCTCACAACTTTTTACTAGGCCTGGGAGTAATTTCTAATATGCCAGAGTAATCAAAGTAATTTCTGTAATTCTGCGTTACTCCTTAATGCAGGATTACCAATAACAATGTGATTACACCCGCTTGCATAATCGAAAGTAATTTGGTGGGAAAAATCCTACTCGAGAGCTAGTTTAGCAGGCAGAAGTGACTGCTCATGTTGCTGTTTCCGTTCTGTTGCATTTAGCACTGTTTTCTGAGCACAAAATGCATCCTTGCACCCATTTTGGATCCAAGGGTGCATTTTGCTCTAAGAAACTAGTGCTATATGCCACGAGTACGCTGGGGAAAAATCCAACCCCAAGGGCACATTTAGAAGCACAAGTGGCTGCTTGCACTCGCTATTCATGTGATGTTGCATTTAGCGCCATTTCTTAATGAAAAATGCATTCTCACATGCATTTTGTACCTCTAAATGCTTTACGCATTTTCATTAAGTTAAGCTTGTCTGCTCTATGCCATAGCTACAAGGGGTTGAGCTCAGGGCAAAATTACTGAAATGTTTGACTGGACCTAAGACAATAATGACTTTATTACTTGTGGTAGACAATAATACACCACAGTTTCACATTCCCCATTGCTGTTGTGGTGGGGGGCCACTAGACTCCAGAACACCAGCAGGGATAATCCTACAAAGTATTCTAGAAGGCCTAGGAACAGCTGAATTTGACGAGGATGAGCAAGTGTAGCGATGCTAAAGTAGAATTTGGAAGAACAAAGGTATAGGCATGTGACCCACTGCAGGGTGTGGCACTACTACACCACCATGTGGGACAGGAGTGAAGTTTCCAGTGAAGGCAGAGTGGGAACAAAAGAATGTCTACCTGATGCAAAATTTTAGCCTCACTCATAGCCATCCAAAATGATTAGCAAAACCAACTTGTGGACTTCAGTTTCTTCTTCAACATAGAAGAACTCCCAAAAAATAAGGCCTCATTCACAAACGTTTATGGTGTCCACAGTGACATTTTCAGATTGTTTGGCTGGTCATATTGCAGAAATGGCCAGTTCCAACGTGTGCAGCTTATAAGCACGGTAATGCTAACACGCCGTTGGTTCTCTTGCTCGGTGGCAGTGAGCGTCATCAGACATGTATGTCTAGCTCATCCCTGTGTGCAGTTTGTCAGCTCCTGATAAAAAATGTGGCAACAAGTGATGATGCATGCACCTAAGGGGGGTCGCAAGGAAGGGGACTATCCAGAGTGCTTGTGATAACTTCTCCTAACAAAGAACGGTAGAGATGATTAAACAAAAAAAGAAGTGTCCTGCAAGACCGACAGATATGGATACATTGCTATAGATATTCCAAAGACTGCCGAGGACAATCTTTCAATTGTTCATAGATTCACACGCCCTGCTGAAAATAGTAATTATTTTTTGGAAAGGTCAAGGAAATATTATACCCCTTTATCAGCAATTATTAGAGAATGTTATTCTAAGCAGGCAGTCCTGTAGCCCTTGATTTGCATGCAATGTTCTGCAGAATGCACATTAACCCACTGAACTACCTCATCATCACTAGTAACTTCATAAGCTTTCTTCTAGTCTATGCCCATATTAAGTTACATGTTATAATGATGGAGAGGGGGAGGGAGGGTGCATTAATGAGAAGGATGTGTGTGGGTGTATATAATCGCTATACTTTTAAGTGCACCGAGCTTGAGCTAGATCAGGGATAAAAAAATGACTTTCTCAATAGCACATTGTGCATGAAGGGACTAAAATGCAGGTGAAACAGTTCGTAACAATCAAGCATATTATCGGCCCTCGGGCATGATGGGAACAGTGAGTGCAGTTTCAGAATCTATCCAGACTTAAGCTCTGACACGTGGTACAGAGAATATTGGCGTGGATACCGCCTAAAATAAAGAGCCAACCATGATACAACTGCCCTCAAACATATTTAGCGTGATTTGATGGCATACTTGTACCAAAGATGCCTGCAGTAGTATTTTCGGCTGAGACAATGTCGTTAGGTATTTCTCTTGAGCCAATCTGAAAGGAGAAGAGAGCAGCATTGTGAGAAGTGGCCTTGATGACAAAAAAAACAGGTTTTGCTTGTGGCATGAACAGGCAGAAAGCTGATGCCAAGCTGTCGAAGGTCAAGAAATATCAGGAACCTGACTCACGGTGAGGGTGCCATGTATGAAAGTACGTAGGACAGGGCTGCGCCACAGCAGCACACACTGAGCGCAGCACACTCCTGAGCTGATTTAGTAACAGCCGATGCCCACACACATGAATTGCACCATTCTAAAATATGTTTTCAATCACATTTCATTTTAAAGTGCGGACGTTCACCATAGTGTGCAGTATGAAAGTCAGCAGCTTTCCCCAGAGGCAGCAGCAGTTTAAAGAAAAACTCAGCGGCCCAGCAGGTGGGCTGACAGAGTGACTTGGGCTCTGGTGAGAGATTATGGGCCCGATTCACAAAGGTAAACCGAGACAAAAGTCTAACTGTACTACTCCTAAATGCCCTTTGTGAATACCGAAAGTCCTAAAGTTTACCTTTGTGAATCAGGCCCATAGTCTCTTACCCGAGCCCAAGTCACTCTGTCTGCCCACCTGCGGGGCCGCTGAGTGAAAAGCCTACTCCTGCCTGTGACAATCCCTAGTCTTCAAAAATCAACCTCATCGAGATTCAAGCAGTGCTGATCCATACTGGCTCTGGCTGAGACAACGGGCGAGGCACCATATTGTCACAGCTGCTCAATATGCTGCCACTGGTGCCCTTCTCCATCAGTGCATACGAGACAAGTATGATCAGTATAGGCGTGTGGTAGGTGGACAGCACATCCAAGCAATGGCAAACCTTGAAAAACAGAGGCGCTAATGTCTGACCGGTGCTGACCCCAAACCCACTCCCTCCATATCCTTCCTAAATTTGCAATATATACTGTATTGATAACATGAAGTCTCACAGAGAACTAAATCTGTCTGTAGGCGAGACCTACAAAGTTTGCAACTTAACTTCAGCACTAATTGCAGTGCATATTTTCACTGAAACAAAAGCAAAAATTATTTTCAAAAGCATGACATTCTTTGTTTGTGCCTTATTTGTTTTGATATACTTCAGGGAAATTTACAACAGTATAGACAGCCTGCCAGCAGTAAACTTGGCAGTGGAAATAATTGGCAATGTGTTTTATGGGACACAGATTGTGAGAAAAAACAATGGCATGTCATGCATTAATGGGGATGGCAAACAAATGAGCAAGTCTAATGCTGTCAGATTTCCAGGCTAAAGTCTTATCATTAGTAGTGAATCTTCAGCTTTGGCTTTGAATGCCAAATATTGCATTAATTATATGTCTGTATTTTGTATGTTTACTCTAATATATGACATACATGATAAGTGCTTAGCAGTTTTTTCTGGCATGAATTCCTTATGCATTGCTAAAAATGTGAATCAGACATTAAATTATCTTGTTTAAGAAAACAGGTATGGTTAATAAGTAAAACTTTCTGAAACAAACTTCTCTCTATCTATCTATCTATCTATCTTTATATATATATACATTTAAGGATTATAAATGCATCAATTAAATTATTAAAACAGGAACCGTGAAAACAAAATTAAAAATACTGTCTTCCGTTCCAGTAATTGTTTATAACATTTCCAGATCAGTTGAAAGTGGTAGGACATGCTCTTTCTGAATTTTGTTACATGTTATATGTTTGCCTACTCAGACATGATGCATATCATTTACTTACAGTCGACAATTGCTTCACCCATTGGTGAAAATATCTGGACAGTTGTGGTGTACTACATCAATTAGTGTTACATCATAGTCTCATTCGGTTTACTTGCTGTCTTTCTGTCACTGTGTTACTCTTCAAGGTGGTAGTAATGCAGTGGCACAACCAGCCTAGAAAAAAGTCTGGCGTATTCCCACTAGTGGGTGAAACACATGTGCTACACCTGTCATCCTTAGAGTGGTCTTGCCTCAACCTTTTTGCCTGCCTACCTCCTCTTTTTGCTGATTCTTTTTGTTGGCCTTAGGACTCTGAGCACTTTTACCACTGCTGGCCAGTGCTAAAGTGCATGTGCTTCTATCCCTAAACATGGTAACATTGGTGTATACACAATTGGCCTATTTAATTTCCTTACAAGTCCCTTGCAAAGTGAGATACCATATACCCAGGGCCTGTAAATTGAATGCTATTAATGGGCCTGCAGCACTGGTTGTGCCACCCACACAGGTAGCCCTTTAAAGATGTCCCAGGTCTGCCACTGCAGCGCCTGTGTGTGCGGTTTTACTGCCACTTTGACTGAGCATTTAAAACCCATTGCCCAAACTCCCCTTTTTATTACACATACGTCACTCCTAAGGTAGGCCCTAGGTAACCCATAGGGCAGGGTGCTGTGTAAGGAAAAGATAGGGCATGTACTTTTAAATTGTGCATGCCCTGGAAGTGAAAAACACCCACATTAGTTTTTTCACTGCTGCAAGGCCGGCTCCTCTCATAGGCTAACATTGGGAATTCCTTTTTACACTTTTAAGCTGTAATTCATGATTAGAAAGGAGTAGCTATATCATGTTTTATATCTTTGGAATGGTAGTGATACATCCTCTTTACTGGTAAAGTTGAATGTCACAACACTATTTTAGAAATGCTACTTTTTGAAAGTGGAAATTTCTCTAGTCTTATAGCTCTGTGTGCCTGCAGCCTGACTCCAATACACGTCTGGGGTAGGTGACAGCTGCACTTTGTGAATTCCCTCTAGACAGCCACAAACACAAGAAGGTGATGTGTGTCTGAGTATTAAGCTGCATTCTGGTGACTCTTTCTGGGCAGGGAAGGAGGCAGTAGCTGACACTTACACCTGAATAGGCAGGGCCCTGTCCCCAAAGAAAGGGCTGATTACCCCCTACAGTTAATCTGGAGCCATGGCAGGGAAGAAAGGGCTTCTGTGCACTTCAAAGACCCTTATTTGACATCACCCCCGCTTCAAAGGCACAACTGGGTCTAAGTACTGGGCGCTGACCCCACCAAATCAGACACTTCTCGACCTGTAACTGAACACTGTCAGAAGAACTGCTGTGCTGCATCAAGGACTGACACTCTGATGGACTGCTGATCTGGAAGACCTGTTTTGCTACTGTACTGCCCTGCTGCCTGCAGCTCTCTGACCCTGGTGAGGGAGAGCTGGACTTCACTTTGCAAATGAAGTGATCTCCAAGGGCTTGTTGGCTTGCCCTCTGTTGTTTTAGATTCAGGACTATCAAAGTCTCTACACCTGCTCCCATGCTGGTTCACTGCAACTGGGCCCAGATACTTGCACCAGAGAATTCAATGCATCTCCAGTCTGCATGCAGCAGAACCAGCACATCGACCCTATTGCTGGAGTAAAATCATTGCATGTCTCTCGGAACCAAGGCATCGCCTTGAGAGCGCAATGCATTGGAGCCGTGCATCACTGCCGCAACAGTGTGAAGAGATCAAAGCATCCCCTCAACTGCATGGAGAAACCCGGTGCATCACACTTCAGAATCAATGCATCTTGGCTCGATGCTTCGTAACCAACGCAACATCATCACTGCGTGGAGAAAATCAATGCATCACCTCGACTACGAGCTCGACATTGATGCATCTCTCTTCTGCACCTCTCATCTCGCTGTGGCTACCTGGATCAAGGTACTCTGTTCACCGGGCCTGCGTGGCTCTTATCCCTGGCCTGCACTACATCACGGTCAGCCTGAACTGTTGACTGTGCCCCAGTGCAGCGTGATCAGATAATCCCCATTGGCACTTATTGCTTCTAAGCACTAGGACTCTTTTTATTCTTGGAAAATTCATATCTCAGCTTCTACTTATTGGATTTTTGTTGTTTTGGTCTTGATTTATTTATAAAATTATTGTCTATTCTTCTAAACCAGTGTGGGGTATCTTTGTGGTGTTTTTCATTGCGTTACTATGTATGTGTTTGTGTGTGTGTTTTGCACGTATACTTTACACATTGCCTATTTACATATGCCTGAATCCTCATGTCAAGCTACCAAAGGGTGAACACAGGCTATCTTTTAGTGTGTATATGACTTACCCTAACTAGGATTGTTGCTCCTTCTTGCATAGCTGCATACTACTGCCAACTGGAAAACCAATTTCTAACATTGGTGATCAGCAGTGAGGATAGGACTTGTGTTAGAGCAATACCATATAGTAACTCAGGGGGATATTAGGATGCCGGGTGGATCACCATCGCCGGCCCGGCGGTGGCGATCCGCCTGCCATCCCAACCCGATTTACCCCCGCCATATTATAATGGCGGGGGGTATCGCGGCGGACGCTTTTCCGCCGGTCGGCAATCGTTCCGATTGCCAGCCAGGGGGAGCTGGGGCTCAATATGGTGGCAGTGTCTAGCAGGCACCGCCATCCATATTAAGATGTATCGTTTTGGAAGCCTTTCCATGGCGGCGATGCCACCATGGAAAGGCTGGTGGGGAGTCGCTTTCGGGCCCGTTGCGGGCCCCCGGGGTCATGGGGGGCTGCACTTGGGCCCCCTACATTGCCATGCACAAGGTGGCAGGCACCGCACGGTGCCTGCCACATTGTGCATGGCAATGCACAACATGGCATTTTGGCATTGCGGCGGGTGCTGCTTACAGCAGCACCAGCCGCAATGTCAAGTATGCGGAATGCGACCGCCAGGGTGGCGGTCACATCCTAATTAGCTGTGCGGGACTGCCGCACGTCTGGCGGCCGGTCCCAGCACTGCTAGGGTAGCGGGCGGACTAAAGTCCGCCCGCCATCCTAATAACCCCCTCAGTGTTGACTACTACTCTATACTTAAGACCAATTTGAGCCTTTTTCAATTTTCCCTAATTGGCTTTTTGATTTTTTGCTAAACCATGTCTCTCTCTAGAGAAGCAGCATCTGAACCTGCTGTAATTGATTTTGAGCTGGCCAAGTTGGAAGGTCATACAGTGGCTCAGCTCAAGGATTTTTGCAAGGGGGGTTCAACTTTCCATTAAAGGCTTCACCAGGAAGGTGGAGCTGCAGAAGGCTTTGAGAGTCTGGGCAGAGGCCTGTGATGCAGGGGCTGAGGTCCTAGAGGAGGTGAAGCAGGAACTTGAGGAGGAGGATGAGGAGCTGTTCCTGGGATTTGCTGTGGATCTGGGCTGCCTTTGGAGGAGACCAACAACTTGCTGGAAACAGGCTTGGTTCCTAGAGCAGGGAGCAGTGTCTCCTCAAAGAACCTGGCCCCAGAGAATCTGGAGGACAGGAGTGAGGAGAGAAAACTCAAGCTAACCTCACCAGGCTGCAGCTGGAGATAGAGGAAGCTCCTCTAGAAGAGAAGAGGCTGGCTCTTGAGGAGAGAAAAGTAGCCCATAAGCTGAGTCTCATAGAGCTGGACATAAGAGCACTTCGGGTGGGGTCCAGCAGTGATGGTGGCAGCATACCTGCAGTGTCCACTAATGAGATAAGGATCCGTATAGCCAAATACTTGGTGCCCAGTTTTGTGGTGGAGGATGGCATAGATAAGTGGCACAAGGTCCAAGAAGAAGTCCTGGGGAGGTAGTCTATGGAGGTACATGCCCATATTGGGGAGGGATACACTCTGAACACCTGATGTGGGTGCCCGGACATGTTACTCTGCAATGAAGGCCATCTTATTCGGTAAGTTTGGACTGATCCCTGAGAAGCATAGGCAACGGTTATGGGGCAGCCACAAGATCTCATCACAGACATGGGTAGATTTCTTGGATTATGCCAGCAAGCCACTGAAGGGCTGGGTGAGGGGCAGCAAGGTTAATAATTACTCAGGGCAGTGCAACTTAATTCTAAAGGAGTACATGCTTGATTTTTGTTTTCCAGAGCTGCACCAACACCTGGTTAATAGCAAGCTTGCTGATCCCAGGAAGGTTGCTGAGTAGGCTGACATCTGGGTCAGCACCAGAGTGTCCAAGAAGGTATCTGGGGGGGACTCTCAAAAGGGTGGTGAGGGTTCCCATCAGACGAAAAAGGAGATAGATAAAAAGAAGGAGTTCTCTCAAGGCCCCCAAAACAGCTCACAGGGGAAATGGTCTAATTCCTAATCTGGCCACCAGATGAAAAACTACCTTGACAACAGTTAGCAGCCCAAAACTTTCAAGTGCTATGAGTGTTTAGAGTATGGACATTACTAGGAGGATCCCAAGGGTCCAAACAGAGTACAACCTCCCACTGGAGGAAAGGTTCCAGGGTAGTAAGTATAGTGCTGGAGGAGGAGCTTTTCTCAGTTAATGGGGGGGAGTTTAGTGGGGTTACCCTAGTTTACCTGGGTGACAGTGAGATGGTTCCTAAGTTCCATGTGCTCTCTAATACTACAAAGTATAAGCAATGGGTCACCATCAATGGGCAAGGTGTTGAGGCTCTGAGGAACCAGCATGACTATGGTAAAGAGTCAGTTTATGTACCCAAAGCAGGTGATACCCAATGCATTCCACCAGGTTGTGGTGGCTGATAACAGAGAGTCACTATCCAGTGGCCTTGTTCCATTCGAAGGGGGGTCAGATCTTTTGAAAGTTGCAGTGAGCACTGCAATGCCTGTGGAATATCTGTTAGGTAATAACCTGAGCACACTATCTATTAGGAAGTAGAGCTCAAGGCTCACCTGGATATGTTAGGGTTACCTGAGTGGATCTGTGCAACCACAGGGGTCATGGCTTCCCAGGATGGGAGTAAAAAAGGGCTGGATCCTGGAAAAGTGGTCCAGCCTGCTGTTAAGAAGGGGAAAGGCAGAGGTTGTGGGAAACCAGCCCTTGAATGTGTTCCCAGTGAGGTGGGTGGGACACCTGCGGTGGCTGCCCCAGAGCCCACTGAGGTAGGCATTGCTCCCCTTGGTGACCTGCTAGAGGTTGCTGGATGGCATGAGGAAGGAGAACCCACCACGGATGAGTTCTGTAGGGCATAGGAGTGCTCAACCCTTGAGGGCATGAAGCAACAGGCCAAATCCCAAGCAGCAGATGATGCCTCCAGAAGTCATCACATTTACTGGGAGGGCAACCTCCTTTAAAGTCAGCCTCAGGCTCCTGCGCATGGGTCAACAATGGCCTGTGTGGTCCCCCAATACTACAGCGCCTTCCTACTGGAGCTGGCTCACGAAATTCCCCTGAGAGGACACCTGGGCCAGGACAAGACCTTTGCAAGTCTTGTTCCCCACTTCTGTAGGCCTAGGTCCAAGACTTCCTTAAATGTATATTGAGGACTTGTGTGACCTGCTCAATGGGAAGAAAGAGCAGAGGCTAAAAACCACCCTTAATCCATCCCTTGCCTGTTATTGTCACATCCTTTGAGAGGTTGGGCATCAATATTGTTGGGCTTATTGTTCCCCGGTCTGCTTCAGGCAACAGGTTTATCCTGGTTCTGGAGGATAATGTCACTAGGTACCCAGAGGCCATCCCCTGAGGACCATGGCTGCACCTGCAGTGGTTAAGGCCCTAGTGAGGATTTTTATCCAAGTGGATTTCCCCAAGGAAGTGGTGTCTGACAGGGGCACCAACTTATAAGCAGTCCATGCGGAAGGAGTGTGGGGTAACCTACAAGTTCCCCACCTCTTACCATCCACAAACCAATGGACTTGCTGAAAGGTTCAACAAGACCCTGAAGGGCATGATTAAAGGCCTGCCTGAGGTCTTGAGGCATAAGTGGGATGTCCTCTAGCCATGCCTTCCCTTTGCCTACAGGGAGGTACCACAGGAGGGAGTGGGCTTCACCCCCTTTGACCTTCTGTACAGGCACCATGTCAGAGGACATCTGAGTTTTGTGAAAGAAGGTTGGGAGCAAGCTCCCAGGAAGATTCCCCATAATGTAGTGAGCTACATGCCGGCCTTCAGAAGCCAAATGGCTAAGTTGTGAAAGCAAGTTTTAGACAACTTAGAAGCCAGTCAATAAGTGATGGTGCAGTGGTAACACCTGCATTCTACCACTATGGAATTGCAGCCTCGGCAGACAGTGTGGGTGATGGAACCTGTGGAGCCCAGGGCCTTCCAGGACCACTGGTCTGGGCCCTATGAGTTGGGTGAAAGGAAGGGTGAGGCCACATGCCTGGTAGAAATCAAGACCCTAGGCACCCCCACAGGGTGCTCCATGTAAATCGCCTCAAACCCCAGTTTGAAAGGTCTGAGCTCACCATGCTGATGGTGACAGATGGAGCAGAGGAAGAGGAGAGTGAATCTCTCCCTGACTTCTTAGTCTCCAAGGAGAATGATGGATGGGGGAGGGAGTAATCCTTTCCCCCAGTCTGACTCCTGAACAGTAGAGGGACTGCCACCAAGTGATGGGGCAGTACTCCTCTGTGTTTTCCCTCATCCCTGGGACTACCCACCTGTGTACTCATGATGTGGACACAGGAGATAACCTCTCAAGAACGCATTTTACAGATTGTCTGACAAGGTGAGGGCCAACATTAAGGAAGATGTTTCTAAAATTCTGCGACTGGGGTGACAGAACCCTCCAGTAGCCCCTGGTCTAGTCTTGTGGTACTGGTACCAAACGCTGCCTCACTGGGCACCACACCTGAACTCAGGTTCTGTGTAGACTATAGGGGGCTCAATTCAGCCACCAAGACTGATTCTCATCCCATCCCCGTGCTGATTGACCGGTTCGGGCTGCCCAGTACTTAACTACCTTTGATTTTACATTAGAGTACTTGCAGATCGCCCTAACAAAGGGAGCAAAGGAGAGGTCAGCCTTCTCTATTCCAGAGGCCCACTATCAGTTTAGAGTGATGCCCTTTGGACTCAAAAATGCCACTGCCACCTTCCAGAGGTTGGTGAACCAGGTCTTTGCTGACATGGAGGCCTTCAGTGCTGCCTAGCTGGATGACATAGCTGTCTTCAGTAGCAGCTGGAAGGACCACCTTTTTCACAGCTAGGAAGTACTTCAGGCTCTGCAACAGGCAGGCCTGACTATAAAGGCCAGTAAGTGCAAGATAGGGTAGGGATCTGTTGTGTACTTGGGACACCTGGTGGGCAGGGGAAAGGCACAGCCTCTACAGGCCAAGATTGAGACTATCATGGCCTGTTTGCCCCCCCCCTAAACCCAGACTGAGATCAGAGCATTCTTGGGCCTCACTGGGTACTACAGAAGGTTTGTCAAGGGATATGGCACTATTGTGGCCCCCTTGACAGAGCTGACTTCTAAGAAGCAGACCAGAAATGTGTTTTGGACAGAGGCATTCCAAAAAGTATTTGACTCCCTTAGGTACGCCATGTGCACAGCCCCTGTACTCAAGACCCCTGACTTCTTCAAGGAGTTTATCATTCAGACAGATGCCTTAGAGCATGGTATAGGGGCAGTACTTTCACAGCTAAATGAAGAGGGCCTAGACCAACCTGTAGCATTCATCTCTAGAGGGTTACTCCCAGGGAACAAAGGCTTGGTGCTTCGTCTTTGGAACCGACACATCGTCACCACTGCTTGCGAAAATTGATGCATCACCTTCACTGCAGGCTCAACATCGACACGTCGCTCGTCTGCAATGGGAAACAGCCATCACATCGCATGCGTTACAACGCATGCGATTACAACGCAGTTGTTACAACGACCGCGTTGTTACATTGCAGTACCATTACAACGCAAGTTGTTACGACTTGATCTAGGGGGCGCTCTAAACTAAGAAATAGTATAATTTACTATTCCAACACCTTCCCTACTGTTGCACACACTGGAGTTGAAATAGTAAATTATACTATTCCTAAGTCCAGCGCGCCCCCTAGAGCAAGTCGTTGTAACGACTTGCGTTGTAATGGTACTGCGATGTAACAACGCGGTTGTTGTATCGACCGCGTTGTAATCGGATGCGTTGTAAACACATGCGATGGAAAGGGCTATATTCGTCTGCAACCTGCACCTTGCTGTTGAGACCAGGATCAGGGTACTCTGTTCACCAGGCCAGCGTGGCTCTTGTCCATGGTCTCCACTCAATTGTAGTTGGCCTGAAATGTTGACTTTGCCCTGGTCCAGCATGACCAGATAACCCCCATCGGTGCTTATTGCTTCTAAATGTCAGAACTCTTTTCATTCTTTTAAAATGCATAGCTCCACTTCTACTTATTGGATTTTTAATGTTTTCGTCTTGGTTTATTTATAAAATTATTGTCTATTTTTCTAAACCAGTATGGAGTCTTTTTGTGGTGTTTTCATTGTGTTACTGTTTGTGTGTGTGTGTTGCACAAATACTTTACACATTGCCTCTTAAGATAAGTCTGACTGCTCGGTTCCAAGCTAACAGAGGGTGAGCACAGGTTATTTTTTCCTTTGTATCTGACTTACCATGATTAGGATTGTGGTTCCTGCTTGGACAGGTCATACCTCTGCCAACCAGGCACCCAATTTCTAACAAAATGTCATTCTGTGGTGCTGGAACAAGTTTCAGAGTGGGGGTTCTGCCTTCAGTGTTACATCACTAAAGTCATAGGGATTGTGAAAAATCAAAGCATCAAACAAAGAGCAAGTGTAGCGAATTAACCACTCCCGTTCAGCAGGAGAGTGGTAACTGTGTGGTATGTACCCGGGGATGCATTTTGGAGCTCACTGTTGCAAATATATTACTAAAGATTGGTGCGATAGCACACTCTCATTTAAAGGCAGCACATTTTCTATTGAAATGGCCACAAAATTTGCACAAAAATGCAATTGTACTGCTAAAACCATATAGCGCACAAAAGAGAAAACATGGAAATTTTGTTTCAGTGAAAATGTATAATTTGTGCATCACCAAGGAAAGTGTCCTGGTTTATTTTGATCCTGATAAAATCTCTATGTCTAGCACACAAAATTACAAAATATGTGTTAATTTGTTCTTTTCTAACTGCTAATATATTTTGAAATGCATAGAGTTCTTTTATATATATTTACATTTTGTTGTGTGTTAAAAAAATTATTATTCTACAGTTGATCCTTTCACTCTCGCTATATCCCTGCAAGATCATCATATAGTTCAGTTTACAAATGCCTCTCAATTTGCAGTCAGAGAAAGAAGAGCTTACACCAATCTCCATGTTACAAACAAGCAGTAATTTATCAGAATACATAGCCAGACCCTCACAAAGTCTACAGGTGGGTTTTACAATCCAACACAAATGGAGATTTGCATTGAATGGCAACCCAGAGTAATGCAAGGCAATGGCAATGAAATACACTGCCTTGCATTACTTTGCATTAAAGGGGTGTTCCATGGGTGTAGAATTGTAGATATGTGTGCCAGAATCCTGCTCCTCCCTGAGCCAGGAGGAATGAAGAGAAATGTTTTCATTTCTCCTCCTTTTCTCCCTCATTGCATGTGTGCTGTGTTCTACAGCACACATACAAAGAGAGAAATGCCTTAAAGTACAGTTTTTGTACAGGAAGGGGCCCCTTCCTGCTCAAAAACTGTACTTACCACAACATAGACACCCTAGCACTATGGCACAATGGTGTCTGCATTAGTCCATGGCAGCCAAAAGTGGGCCAGTTCAGGGAGAGAGCAGAACAGTGCCACATTTTAGTATATATGGAGCTGTTCTGTTCTCTCCCTTTCACACAATGCAGTGCATCAACTTTACCTGCGGCACTATGTTGGATGAATTGTAAGTAAAACTGGGCCCCAGTGGTTATTGCTTAACTGAAAAGATTTCGACACAGTACACATACCATTCTGAATACATCGAAACTGAAAAATGGCTGTTTAAAGGCATACATAGAGTAAAATGCATACCTACGATTGTGTGCTATTATGCTGCAGATGCTTATTATTACTCCATCAAAAGTGTATGCCTTGACAGGAAACGTAGAATGAGGGTGATTGAAAAAAGAGGAGTCGCTCCTCAAAACTGTCAATTGCAAGGGATGGAACATGGGTTCCAATTACATTTCAATTTCTGTAACTATATTCTTACTGCTCAAAAAAGAGAAAATGTTGCCAAATATTTCATGGAAAGGGCAGGCGATGTGCCTGCTTTTCTCGTGTTTGTTCTCCTGGAATTTCACTCTCAGATTGAAAAGTGTGCAATGTTGTAAATATTCTCTGAGCACTGACCTAGTTACTGCAGTGACCATCTGAAAGGGTTGATTCTTGCCTCTCGTGGATCCAAAGCATCTGGTAATTTCACCACTTTAGCAAATTAGCATTGGATAGTGGCATGGGGTCCTTTTGCTGGATGTAGGGATTAATATCTGTTCACACATCTCTGTTTTGATGTGATGTGTGAAGGGAAGAACGAGATGGGACCATTCCAGGTTCCTCCCATGGTCGTCTGACTACAGATATGGAGAGATATTTCAGATGTGACATGTTTGGCCTAAACTACGTACACTTCTCGTGCTAGTGTAGTATGCTGATTGAGTCAAACATTGCTACCTTACACCGGCTTGTCAAGGAGCATCATATATAGTTGTATGAAGGATCTGCAATTTTCTAATTGTTGAGGTTTCTGAATGAATGTTTTGGGATGAAAGTTAAGCATTAATATTGCTTTGAAATAAAAGAAGTGCTGGACCACACTTATTTACAAGCCCCTTGCGCCGCCGGTGCGTCACTTTTAAAATGGGAAAAACTGACGTACTGGCGGCGCAAAGGGCTTGTAAATAAGCCCCACAGTGTCAAGTAACCTAAGTGAATGCTGGTGCTGAAGAAGATGGTAGAATGGGAGCAATAAACACTGAAAAAGGCGTTGACAGCCTCTTAAGTTCCCCAGACAGAAAACATTAGGATGCGATAAATGTATAGAAGATGCTACATACTGATCTACGTGTACTAATGATAGTATCCGGTAAGCACTGTTTTTGTTTAAAAGTATGAGTCCTTGAATTAATGTATTTGGGGGTAGGGGCATTATGCGAAAATACATTTTGGAAATTAATTTTGATAAGGACTTGTTAAATATACTTTGCAAATCAATTTTGATAAGGACAAGATTATCCTATGTCTTTATGAATTTAAGATGTGAATAACATGTAATAAAGACTTAAAAACAATTCATTATTGAATGAAAAACTGTATTATGTTTCATAGATCTTATTGATGGTAAACATATATAGAAGAAATAGAGGTTGAGCGGGACAAGTTTTGCATTTTGATCATGACTTGATCTACAATAGGCAAGTACAGAAATGGGGAAAACTTGCCAAAATGGGTGCCTCTGCACCAATTCCTACAGGTCCTTCACAATTTGCAGGCAGAATTTCACCCAGATATTTCACTTGCATTGTGCACGTGAAAAGTGCAGGTCAAAAATTACAAGCTACTTATTATTATTGAAGTTCATATAAAACGCATAGCTACCTGTAAGGTTTCCCAGCGCTTGAGGACAGGTGACAGTAGCCCAAGAACAAGACCTAAAATAACCACGTTTTGAGCTTCTTACGAAAGAAGGTGAGAGACGTGCAGCCTCTAATAGGCTCAGGAAGAGTGTTTCCCATCTTGGGACCCAGGAAAGAAAATGAGTGGCCACCCATTCAAGAGTATCTGATTCTGGGCACTGAGAAGAGGGACTGGTTACTGGAACACAATGTGCGGGAAGGATGAGAAGGCACAACCAGTTTTTGTAGGAATTGTGGTCCTGAATGAATCTTGATTTTGTACATATAGCAGAGAGCCTTGAAGTTGATGTGCTTATCCACTGTGAGCCAGTGGAGAGTCCCCGTATTTTACTACATTATATATCACAGCTCTGTCAAGATTACCTGACCGTTCATGATGAGGGCCTATGAGTAAAGGCAGCAAATGTCCAGCTTTAGAGCATATTCTGCAGAACAACTTTCTGTTTTACTCCATGTGTCCTTTTCCAGTATTATTCACATTTTATTTTGGAGATGATGAATGATTATTCAGCAGTTGCATGATAACAGTCTTGTATTGGGCAGAAAAGTTCGGAGGAAATGTGGAAACAAGGAGCTAAGTGATCCTCAGGCCTGGCAGGGCCTCTTTCAATGGACCACATAGATAAAACTTCAATCATAAGTTTCCTGAATGCTGCCCAGTGATGGTAAACGTATGCATCCCTCTCTGATAAAAAAATACCAGTCCTTGTGATCTCACAGGCCCAGTGCCTGCTAAACCTATTCCACAGTAATTAAAGAGAAGAAAAAGTCAGACTTTTTACTCTGTGTGTTTCACATAAAGCAGAGAAGACGGATGTGGCTGGACTCGAATGGCATAAGCACGATGACCCATTGTGGAGGAAGCTGCTGATACTGGCTCTTTAAAAGGACTTACAATAGTCCACAAGAAACTCTGAAGAAAAGGTAACTTTCAGTGATACAACCATCTCGTTTGATAAGTGCATGACCAAGATAGAGGGGTTGTCCAGAGTGCCATAGGGAAGGTTCTGCAGTTCTAAGTTTCAGTGGTAGACCTAGAGCCAGATAGGGAAAATCAGTGGAGGTGAAAAACTGTGCAGCTATATCTCTTATATAAAGAATTGCAAATCAAGTAATTTGACAACACTGAATGAGATGGCAACTTAAGGACAAAGGGTTCCTAACCACTACAATAAAGAGATTCATGGAGGGGGAAATTCTACCTTATGACCCCCCCATCCAGCCTGAAGTTCTCAAAGCATACAGATTAACAACAAGGAGTATAAAACACTGAGCAGAGAGGTATGGTTAGAGCTGAGATGAGTTGCTCAGCACAGTGACATAGAATCCTGTGGAATGACAATAAATGACAAGTTGCGTCCATTGATCAGGAAAAAAATTCACATTTTTCGGGATTACAACCAGTCCACATACAAACTTGATGTGAATGACATTGCCACATCTTTTCCATAAGTAAACACAGCTGAGAATGTTCTGGAGACATGAAGGGAAAACTCTGGGTTGATGGAACAGGATTAAGTGGGACATTGATGGGTGAAACATAATTGGATCAGATAGGTGGTGAGGGATGATGTTGATGCTTGCCTTTGACTTACTGTGGATTTTGAGATATAAGACTTGCAGACACTTACATACTGTTTAGAGATAGATGCAACTCCCTTTATCCCTCCCATTACCTCTCACTATCCTTAGTGCAAGGGGGTAGATGTGTTGTTAATGTTTGGAGGGACAGACATAAGATATTAAATATTGATGATGAGGGAGCTTTGTATGCATTAATCAAGATTATGAATTATTAATAGTGGGCAGAATATTAATTTACACATGCTTTCACATGTATATGTTAATATGATACTACTGGCATTGAAGCTATTTTGTTATGACCCGTTAAAGTGTGTTTTCCTAGCTTCCGCTAACTAGGTCTCAATTAGGCCTTGGTGCCATCTTGTCCAAAATGGATGTCACGGCATCATGTTTGTTTTATGTTTGTATTTCTGCTTCACATAATCAAGTAAGATGTGGATTTGTTTATTTTGGAATGACACTGATCTTGAAGAAAGCCTGCTAGAGGGCCTACTACAACACTTTTACAAGGATATTGTGCTTCCACGCAGTATTACAATAATTCACAATGGTTCACTGTTGTTTATGTAACTGGTTTGTTCTGACAACTTCAGCTGATATTAGGTCAGAAGAGCCGAATCAATACTCATGCAGTAGGTTAGTGCTAAGTGGTAACTCTGTATGACAATTTTAAAGACTGTATATTGATTAATTGAAAATATATGTATTTGCTCACACCACAGTGACTTTGCAGTATTCATACTCGTTATAGAGAAATTTGCTATATAAATCCTCAAATTTGGGGGAGAGCCAGATCCTTTTGGGGTTCTACTAGAGATGCTGTTAGATTTCTTACCAATTTTAGTGCACCTTTTGGGACTGAGCATTTCTCTGAATATGTCACTGTTCTGTATAGCTCCGAATTGATGGCCTTTATGGGAACTGAATTCTATTTAACTCAGCATTTTCTGCATTACATTATCCTGTATTGTTCCTTTTGAATTCTTGAAATAAATCTTTACGGTTGATCTAAATTCAGCTCTAGAACTCATTTTTTGAGTTAGTCCTTTATTACTGACAGTATTCTTTAATGCATATTTGAACCTTGTATATAGCACATATTGCCTCATGATTTTATGTTAACAATGTCCCTGTTCCACCCAATTGTTGGACATGCTTTGAGGGGTAAGTTTTTAGTGTCTGCGTTCATTTTTTCATCTGTTTGACAACCTCCATAAACAAAATCACTAAAACTTTAAAAATCATTGCGGTTAATCTATTCAGGCAGCCATAACTTGTCATTGGGTGGCAGGAGGTGAACATAAGCAAAGGTCTCCTGAGCATGTCACACAGTAGAGATCTTACAAAATCCAATGTACACTTTTCAAACTTCCACAACGAGAAAGCAGCATGATGGGTTTTGGAATTTGGCCAGTTTAAGTCAGAGTAAACCATATAGCTGAAATGACACCTCCAATTTATTCAAACTATTTCAAGCATAACCAGTGGCCATCGTGTGATCATAAACTAAAGTAAGACTCCTATTTCATCTCATTATTCATTTTTATTTATAACAAAGACAAATGCACAAGTTGTCAAAAATGTTTGAGCACAGCGTGTAATTGAATCACGGACTAATTTAGCATCATAGGTGAATGATGCATGAGACCAGAATTCTCTTCAAGGCACTGGCAGGGTAATAACGGACACCCCAAAGCCCCTGCTGTGTGGGGCAGCTACCAGACTTCAGTGCATGAAGGGGGTCTCCTCAGCTTGTTTGTGATGCAAACGTGGGTCTCTCTAAAGCATCTGCTGTAATCAGCATCAGGGCCGGACTGGGAACTGAAACCGGCCCTGGCAAACTGCTCAGCCGCCCCCCCTGGGGTGAAGGGGAGTGCAGCCGAGCAGTTTGCGAGGGCCGGTTTTGGCGGATTTTGTTACAGGGGGCCGATATTGCCGACCACCGGTAACAAAATCGGCCCCCCAGGGGCCCAAAACCGGCCCCCACCCTAGCGGCCCACCGGGGAAACGCCCAGTGCCCGCCACGGCCAGTCCGGCCCTGATCAGCATTGTTAGACCTGACATCCTTGGTGTGGTCTTCCCTCAAACTGTTTTCTGAATTGTTTTTTGTTGGCTTAGTACTCTGTGTACTTTACCACAGCTAACTAGTGCTAAAGTGCTTGTGCTCACTCCCTTAAACATGGTAAAATTGGCATACACCTGGTAGACACATTTATTTACTTGCAAGTCTCTAGTAAAGTGGTACTGCATGTACCCAGGGCCTATGAATTAAATACTAAAAGTAGGCCTGCAGCACCTATTGTGCCATCCACTGAAGAAGAACTTTAAAACAGTCTCAGTCCTGCCAATAAAGGCTATAGTGCAGTTTTACACTGCCTTTTCAAGGTGGCAAAAAAGACTTTTTGCCAGGCCTAAATCTTCCTTTTTAATACATATGTCAACCCTGAGGTAGGCCCTGAAGGCCCATTGGGCACAGTGATTTGTATTTAAAAAGTAGGACTTGTGTGTGTAATTTTTACATGTCCTGGTATTGAAAAACTCCAAAATTCATTTTTCGCTACTTTAATGCCTATCTATCCCAGTGGATAACATGGGATTACCTTATTACATTTCATAATTGCTAACTTGATTTGGAGCAGATAGAAATGTCATGTTTGGACTCAAATGGATTCTAATTTAAAATCCTATTCAATTGTAAAGTTGAATTTTAAGTCACAATTATGAAAGTGCCACTTTTAGAAAGTTGGCATTTTCTTGGCCTAACCTTTTAGTGCCTGCTTCCAGTGTCCTGGACACATAACACTGAATGTCTGTACCGTTGGCGTTTCTGTATTCCTGCATGACAGTGAGACAAAGGGAACTGGGTGTTGGCAAGATGGGTCATCCTGCTTAGATGGCTGGGGTGGAGCTGTTCCCTGCCTAACTTACACTTCAAAGGGCTTGCCTTTGGCACACACAAATGACCTTGACATCAGCCTTTTGTCACCCCAGATATATTGAAGCCTTGGCAGAGGAAGGGGAAAACATTCTAGAACCAGATAAGGGGGTAGCCCAGGATGCCCCTCCACTTCAAAGCGTGGCACTGGGTATAAATACTGACCCTAAAAATACCTCTTAAGTACACTTCCGGATTTGTGTAAGACTTCAGAAGGACCCCCAGAGGACTGCCCTACTGCTACCTTAGGACTGCTTTGCTACTTGAAATCCTGCCTTGCTGCTGGAAAGAGAACTGGACCATCTCTTTAAACCCTGGACCACCAGAAGTGACTCCAAGGGCTAGATGGTTGGCCTCCTATGTAACCTACAGAGACATAACGCGCTCCAAAGGCCTTAGCACCTGCCCTCTGCTGGAGTGAGTCCTAACCCCTCCAAGTGGTGCCCCCATGTCCTGGACCCTTGAAAGTGGTGTTAGAAGTGATGCTCCCACCTAATCCAAAAACATGGGACACAGAACATTTTTTACCAAAATGCGCCCTGAGAACCAATAGAAGACTAGGACCTATGTGCCAGTTGATCCTCCCAAGGTGCATTGCCGGTTGGCCTGACTTCGCAGTAGCTCCCATTACGTTCTTTTTGCAGCAGTAAATCCTGTTCAGTGTAACTCTCAGCAAAGATATCCAGCCTCGTGGAGCCCTCATTGGCTACATCCTGCAACTTTGTCTAGCTGGAGATTTTCGACTTCCCAAAAAATTACTAGGTCCGAAGGTAAAAATTTAACCACATCCAGCGTTCCCCAATGATGCCTCCTCCTCAGACACTGTCTGCTGCCTTGCCATGCTGAACTCCACCTTCTCAAGAATTTTTTTTCAAAATGTATTCTAAGTCGGAAAGTAGGCCAAGACATGGCCCAATTCAGCTTGTGTATTTCCATCTCAGTCATCCCTAACTTTTGAATTCGTCCCAGTATCGCATGACCAGATACCCGCTGTTGGTACTTTGATCTTTTAGGCATTATTTTGCACAAATACCTTTTTCTTGTATTGTGGTTTTGCTTTGTTACTGCTTGTGTGCTGAAAAAATACTTTACACATTGGCTATAAGTTAAGCATGACTGCTTTTGTACCAAGCTTCCAGAGGGTTAAGCATAGGATAATTTAGTGACATTTGTGGTTTAGCCTGACAAGAATTGTGGTTGTTCCCTGAGGGGGGATTCCACCCCTCCTTCAACCAGTAACCCATTTTCTTAGAAGCATGCGCTGAGGTGACTATATGCACAGACCCAAAATACTTATTTTTTTCTCTTTCAGGCAGACTCTGCAAGGCCCATTGTGTGGGGTCACCCTTAGAGAGAGGATCATTCATAGAGCACTGCTCATCTGAGAGGGAAAGAGGTAGCACTGGACTGAAGGTAATATAGTATGCTTTACATGCCTGCTTAATATTTTTTCCAGGTTGAGTATAACACCTTGAGCATGAGTGGCAGATCCTTATATGAAGGAAGACAATCTCATCATGCATTTGATTAAATAAAAGTATTCGCCAGGCAGGGGAAAGGAGAAGACCATGAGAGGGACAGCAGCTGGGGGAGACTACCAGTCCTGTCAACCCCTGCGTCTGAGATCGCTCTTAAGCACAACGCTGGCCCGCAGCCATTTGTAGCCGCATTCCCTAGGCAGGAGAGAGGAGAAGACCGTGAGAGGAGCAGCAGCAGGGGGAGACTACCAGTCCAGTCACCCCCTGTGCCTGCTGCACATGACGCGCCTGGGCCTAGGGCGGGCCCATCCATGCCCATCGGAGCCCGAAGGAGACTGGGCTGGGCCCCCCTCTAACTTGTGTGGCGCAAGCAGTGTAGGTGGCCCAGGACTTGGTTCACAGACGGGGAGATGGAAATCTGCCATATCAATGCTCGGAGGTGAGTCTACTAACACCTTAGACTCCTTCTTATTAAGAGCCACTGATGCATTGGATAAGGAGATCCAATCTGTTGAGCGTAGGCTATCCATGGGGGATACGGGGGCATCCACCCATTTGACCGAGCCTTTAACCAGTGAGCCGTCGCAGTGGTTGTGCCAGATACTCTACACTCAATCCCAGAGCCAGCCACCACTTGGTCCAAACACCTGATTCCCCACACAGATAACATCTTACTCTCCCCCCGGTACCATCAGAACCTCCCTTAAAGAAGAAAAAGGAGGGGGAGACCAACCAAAGCAAAACTGTTTCATCCCAAGATCCCACTGCGACCACCTCACCTATCTTGGATTCTCTGATTTTAAAGATCGAACAGTCAATTTCAGTTTTACTTCAACCACTGATAGACAGACTTTCTAGAATCGATGCCAACATAGCCACCTTTCATCCAGCGAGGGAAGGACAAAATTACCACAATTTGTCTGTATTATCTGCATGCTGTCATAATAATTGTATGGGTAACCCGGGCCCAGTGAGAGTGGTTCACAGTTTCCATCCAGGGGGTATGTCAATAGTGCCCTCTACAATCCTGGTCCAACCCGCTGCACAAAGACCTAATCACTTGCCCTTCAAATCAGTCGGTGACAATCATAATGGTACACCGTCCCAAGTGATACCTAAGGGTCTGACCCTGCCCCATACAAGGCCCCATACAAGACCAGACGGAAAGACTGTATAGGATAAAGGGGGCAAAAAAGACTACTACACAAAACTGGCACTCCCCCCAGCAGCTTGCCCCTATGTTGCAATATTGGCAAACGTTCCTAAATTATACAGCACTCAAAAGGAGACTACAGATATGTCTAAAGCATGTCATTGGATTAGTCAACATGCAGGGGGCAGGGGAGATGTTGTCGCAAATTCTAATGGCCAGAAGAGTGGGTTGGGTGGGAGTCTCAGAGAAATCCATTGAGGGCGATTGTGTGGTGGTCAATTTTAATTCTTATCAATTCATTGGCTTCCGATAGGACCATCACCACTCACACAAATATTTGCACTACAGCTGAGCTTTTTTTACAAACCTCCCAGAAGTACATTGCGGGGACAAGAACCCCCAGCCCCTGTCCTCTGCCCTCCACTAAAGCTCCATCCACCCTTCTTGGGACAACCCATTATCTCTTTCTCCACACACAACTGATTTAATGTGCTAACAGACTTAGAGGGCTATGACTGACAGAGGTTGAACAGGAGAGGCCCCACTCCTGTTCAAATCTCATCTATATAAGGATATGAAATCCCCAAGGCCTTGAACGCAACACACAATCAGACTGAATCCATTAAATTAATGACATGGAATACTGCTGGTCTGAGTAACAAATTGTCCGATCCTGATTGGCTAAATATTGTTACCATGTACGATCGATCTGTCTCCAAGAAACATGGGAAACCGGGCTGATTAATTTGGATGGCTATCGCTCTTTTTATACCACTGCCCTTCCGTCCAAATCAGGTAGAGCCAGGGGAGGGATTTTAACCTTGCTGAAGAATACGTTAAAACTGGAAGTCGTGTCATATTATAATGTTTCCCCTTTTTATCATCTATTACTTTTAAAAGGCCCAGGTGGTGACACTGTTCTTCTAGCCAATTTTTATTATAATAATTTTGCAGGAGACATGAAAAAGGTCGTAGAACAGCTGGAAGAAGACATTAACAATCTTTTCAGTACTTTACAATATATCCCGAATATTTTTTGGATGGGTGACTTTAATGTACACTGCTGTAATCTTTCACATTTAGTAGCATGTGGTATAACTGTGTCGTGTAGTTCCTATATTACCTATACAGGATCTGCGCGTTTGGATAACATAAACTGTGGGACTGGTGGCAGACTAATTCCGAGCACCCCCACCGGATACGTTAGCCTGTCTGTATTAGCTACCTCACAGTGCCACTATAATCTCCTCTTATCATGGAGAGAATAGATTCTGGCAACCTCAGAACATGACAACCCTGATCCCTCAGAATCGTGGAAACAATATACTACCTTTCGCTCAGTCAATCGTGCTTACTTAGTTTGTCTCAGAGATTTACACAGAATAAACAGGCTGGGCGTTTTCAATAAGTATTTATTGAACAGTTGTTATTCTAGTGTAGAATAGATGAGCTGCAACAACCATTAGACGGTAGCAGAGATATATGATTAGCAGTACTACGAAAGTAAAAGGATGGTATAGTTCTACCATCTTGCATAAATCATGAATATATACAAGTACATAAAGCACATGATAAAAAGTGCGTACTCCTACGATGTCTCCCTAACTAGATGTACCTAAATGTACCTAGCATCTATGTAGGTGTTATGCCAAGAATCTCTAGGATCTAGTCCACCCCATTACCTGAGAGTTTCAAGAATATGGGACCCCGTCCTGGTCTCGAGTTGGACACCCCGCGAGGGATGTTAGACCACTGCGAGCTGGAGTGTCTGCATGCAGGAACCTCAGCGTCTCTGGTCAGTGTGTCAGCCAGGAAGTCACGGTCTCCTCTATCTTCCTAAGCAAGATGTGCTGTATATATACCCATAGGTCTCCCCAGGGGTCCTACCTTGCTGTGTTACTGTGTCGGCCTAAAGGATGACGTTGGGCCTGAACTTTATACAGAGATATTATACAGGAGATGGTAATCCTATTGTTAGTCCTGCTGTGCTTCCAAGAAGCCTCATGCATAATGTATGAGAATCGACCAGGGAAAAACCCGCGTTCTGAATGCAGTGTCATATCTAGGTAAAAGGTCAGTGCCTAAGAACCGTTATGTATGTAATGTAGGGAAGAATATAGGTGAAAGGTTGCAATGTTACCTGCGCCTATATAGGGTACCTCTATGGAATATAACACCCACTCCTCTTCCGACTGGACGACATATGTAACCTATTACTGTACTACTAGCATAACTAGATAGCGGTACGCAAAAGGTTTATAAAAACATCTCTTTAGCTAAAAATGTTTAAAAATTTAAAAACAATTTTAAAAAATTAAAAAAATGTAAAAAGAAACTTTTTCTAGCTCTAAAAGTGTCCGTGATTATAGTCCGAACCACTATAAGCATTAAAAAGCCATGTATGCCCAAAAAATGAAAGGAATGTCAATTTAGTTTCATAGCTCCAAATTTGAGCTTGTTTAAAAAAGGGCGAATTTCTCCCAGCACACGACGAGCCAAATGAGTCAAATGTTTGTGTCCTGGCTGGTAGACGCAACATTTCCGTTGCTTGCTTCCGCAGTAGATGGCCCCTGTAACACCTCGCAGAGTTTGTCAATTGAGCACAGATGATGTTCCACGCTGTCCGCAGCCGGTGCTGGGGCAGCCTGTGCACCGTCCAAAGCCTGGGTGTCAGAGGAGGAGCCGGTGTTCATACCAACAGGTGCTGTTACTACCCTTGGGGGCTCAAGGAATGCCACCATCAACATTGGAATGCGCTGAGGACACTGCAGAACATGGGCTGTTATCGGGTCCAGTAAAGCAGTCACGTCCGGTTGCGCACATGATGGGAGTGTCAAACAAAGGTCTAACACGCATTCTTCTCCGCAAAACAGGCATCGGAGGATAGGTAAGATGCAGTCCATCCAGACTGGTCGAAATGACAAGAACCAAGATTCACTTAGTTCTCTTAGGCGAGGCGTGCCTAGAAGTTGTACCATGCGGTCACGGTATTTATGTTCCAGGAGTGTTCTTTCCATCTCCTTGGTGACTGGGACGTCCATTGCGTAGCAAATATAAAAGAATCAGGATACCTGCTACTAGAAACAGGATGAGCGGAAGTCCTCCAAAGACGCTTCTGAATACGGAATGTATGAAGTTTGGTATAACTCCAAGTACCGTCTGAAAGGTGCTCAGAAGTCCAGAACCTATTATCTTAAATAGGTGGACAATGCCTGTCATATCAGACATGTTAAAGATACGATTTACCATTTCTGCGAAATGGAAAGGGCAGTTTGTATGAATAAGCGCCTGTATCTCTGCCGAAGACCTTGTGATCTGGAGATCAAAAGTCTCTTGAACGGAGGTTAAGGGCACAGACTTCTGTAGAAGCATGGCTTTCATCCTGCTTAGAGTATCAAACCGTAATAAGGAAACATTCAGTGAAGGCCATAACGGCGCCTCCCTGACTGTATTTGTCGGTGGAAACAATACTTGCATACAACAAGTAACCCTGGAGCTCACGGTTACCAGATATGCGATGCCCGGGAGCATTCCGCAGCAGCCTTGACTGTTCAGCATCAAGTAACTCCCACTTGAAAGTAGCCTGAATGCTGGAGTAATCACTGCAGCTGGGGCATCCCTCAAATGGCAGGACAGGTTTGCTACAGAACCATTACAAGCCCCATGCAGCATTATATCCTGGCATATGAGTGATCCACTTAAAGCGTTCGCACAGTTTGTACCGCTCAGAAACACTTCTCGATCCGCATTCCGGCATCGAAATCTGTATGGTAATACCCATGATTCCTTAATGTATTCCTTACCCATTTCGTCATATCTGCCTACTTGCTTTTGTTCAAGGCAATACTGAAACTGAAAAGTAGTGACCGGTAGAGTTATGTGGCCATGGATTAGCCATTCTGTGGATGGTGATTCTGCCACTGTAAATGCTAATCTATCTAGTTTTTCGATACGCAGCATTGTATATTTTGCTCCCCTTTGTGCCATTTCTATCTGTTTATCCGTTAGATTGTATTCAGAAAACAGAGACGCACTGTTGATATAATTCCAAGGCACATAGCCTGCACGCAAAGATTGCACCGTCCAGCTTAATAACATAATAGAACGTAATTGTGATTGCCCGTGTTGTAATATGGCCAAATCTTGTTCTAGTATGTCTATCGCAGAAGATACAATGTTGCCTAAGGAACATATCCTGGTGGTCAATGTCGTTAACCCATTGTCTACCACTGCTAGAGATTTTTCTAGATTTATACGGTCTATTTCCCGTAACCTCTCTGCGGCCTCTTGTTGTGATATTTTCCATATCTCATTGTAGACAGCATAATAGAAACGTTTCTGACGTGGCTTCCTGGGACCTAGTAAAAAATCCCTGAGATCCACATCCTGTGACAGTAAGGATAAGTGTTGTTTCAGCTGTGTTAGTGTTGAGGTTTTTAGCCAATCAAGGCACAACTTCCCAACACTGTAGGATGTCACTACCCCTGGATGTTGTCTCTGTACATAACGTGGATCTGGCCTATGGATACTTAACCCTTCGGCTTTACTAATGAATCTTGCCTGACAACTATTAGTGTCTGTGGGCCAAATCAACCATTTTTTCTAATCGGTGTCTGATCTGTTGTATTGTATGATGTCATTTACTGTAATCTCTTTCTGTGATGTTTCGTTACCCCCGGTGTGTGATGGAGTTGGCAACCAAGGTGTGTTTAAGTCTTTGTTCTTGGCTAGTTCAAGGCAAGACGTCTGTTGCACTGTCTCGTTCAAAAACATGATTTGTTGAAGGATGAGGCATGCTCTAAACAAATCTTCTGTTCCCTGAACTTGCCATTCTCTAGTACCCCAGACTGATTTTAAGTCTATGGTGTCTTTCCATAAGTCGAAACCTTGTTCAGACAACTGGGCAATAAAGGAAGCAGAGTAAATCTGTTTGGTGTTTGTTAACATATTTTTCTGTGCTGATGTTGGTGCAACCGTATAATAATATGAGGCTGGGTCAGACATATTAAACCCCGAAAAATATGGAAACTTCAGTGTAAATGTTTTTGAACTGCCTTTCGGCAGTGTTGGACAATGTTCCCACTGGTGGAATGTGAACACATTTCTAGGATTAGCAGATTTATGCAAAAGTGATGACCACAGTGTTGATAACAATACATACTTTCGAAATCTGATGTGCCTTCCAATGTTTCACTATTCGAAAATGCAGTAGATTTTTCCAAATCAGACAACATGTTATTAACAGTTTCAAAATCCCAATCATCGGAAAATGTATTTGAGGTAATTATATCGCTCAATGATATTTTAAATAAATGAGGGATTCTTAAAATTTCAGTCGGACCAAATATATCGAAATTAACCTTGTCCCAAACTATACCATCTGGTATAGGAACTGTTGTAAAGTTCACTGATGACAAGTCTCTTTGTTGTCGATGAATTGATTGGTGTGGTTTTACAATTAAGTTCACCTTTTGGGCTGCAGAGCTTTGTCGAATGTATTTTCCATTATCAAGCATGCTAAAAACTATTACTAAGCCTAGCCAGAAAAGAAAGAAAAGTATCCCGGTGATTACCCATAGTTCTACCCAGGATGATACCAGGTAAGTCTTTTTAAGAAAGTTCAGAAAGTCTTTTACTTGCTGTTTGCATGATTTTTTGGCTGGCGTTTCCGGTTCGCTTGGATCCAAAGAAAACGTATCAAAGTTTATGAAGTAGCCAGAAGCAGTTCGATCAATTGTTGGTATTGCATTAGGATTTGTGGAAATCGTAGTTTGCTCTCGTTGAGGCATGTTGATGTAAACATCTGTATTTGGTCAAATAGCGAGTTGTCTTTCATTTTGAGTTTGATTTTAAAATTGAACTTCAGGTTCAAGAGGAACGAGTTCCATAGCATTGTTGCATAGTCCTTCATTCCATGCAGGGGACTCTTCGAACATGATGAGTCTTTCCGTTTGAACTTCTTGAATTGTAGCGAGACGAGGGTGTCTGCTACTTTGGAGTCCACGTGGCCTACTACTCAGTATCGGCCACATAGTGTGGTTTGATTAGGTCGATTGAGACAAATCTTTTCTCCTTTTTCCGGCAAGAGGCGGCAGAAGTACAGTTCTTGTTCCTTCAACTGCTAGAACCTGTACAGGCTTTCTGTATGATGGCCCAAATTCTTTCTTGTCCGCTATTTTCTCTCTGACCATATCCCTGACTTCTGGGATCCAGACAGGTCTTGCAGTGACTGATTTGACTTCCCCAGTGGTGGTCTGCTTCAGGTGGACATTACTTTGTTGTGTCCTGGAATCATTTAGATCCTGTAAAACAGCCAAACGATCATGGATGTCAAAAGGCTTTTCATTCGCCACTGTGCATTCACAATCAAGATCAGGTACCCACATTCTTGTCCCAAATAGGACTTCATATGGAGTGACCCCCCTAGAGAACTTCTTGACATATTGTTCAATGCTCACTGTACTCCATACAGATGTTTTACCCAACTCTCACCCGTGCCTAATACTCTAGCTGTTAAAGACTGCTTTAAATCTCGGTTTTTCCTCTCCACAGCAGAATTTCCCTCAAGATGGTACGGAGATGAGTACCGCAATGCTACACCCAATCCTCGCATGGCCTTCTTGTAAGCCCGAGAGCTAAACGCAGGGCCCTGGTCAGAATGTAATGTGGCAATTGCGTATGTCCCTATAAAGACTCGCAAATCTTTTATAACAGTTCGAGCGTCAGCCGAGCGCTAGGGCCATACCCATAGGAATCTTGAGCAGGAATCTACTGCAACCATGATATACCTGTAAGCCCCATCACATTTTAAGGGGCCGCAGTGGTCCAGGTAAATGCACGCAAATGGACAGTCTGATGTTGTCTAATAATGGGATTTGCGCTGGGCGAGCTATGGTGGCCCCATTTATCTGTTGAAAGATATCGCACTTTAAGACGAAGTCCTTGGTCTGCTTTATTAACCCAGGCCACCAATAGCATTGTTTCAATAAAGAAACAGTCGCCGTAACTACTGCATGGGCAGAACCTATCCCTTCGTGTGCTGCTAGAATTCAACCTAACCTACGATCCATATTTGGAATTACTCTATCCCCCACGCCAGGAATCTGAGCAAATGGACTGTTATTGGCATCTAACTTGTAGGAGTACTTGAGTGGAAACCTTTTCGGTACTGCTCCGCTGTTTTTGCGAGAAGCATTGATAGCTACCATAATCTCACGTCTATTCTCATTTTAGAATGAGTGATTGCAGCTACGGAAGCCGTGCATTCAGCCCCCTTTGCGGCTTCATCAGCCAATGAATTCCCTTCAACATGAACGCCATCACGCTGATGACTCAGTGTATGTATCACGTGAGCTCTCGGTAGTTCGGTTTTCAACTCCACTACCTGTTCCCATAGCATTTTATGCTTAATTGTGCCACCTTTTGCATCTTTGAACCCGTTTTGAACCCAGTACTGCAAATATTCATTATATGACTGCACACAGTAAAAGGAATCACACACGATTAGTGTGGGGAATTCTCGATCCGTATTCACTAGTGCCAGTATCAAGGCTTTCAACTCTGCAAGCTGTGCCGTGCAGTCTCCTAGAGATTGCGTTTTTGTGCAACTTGGGTGGAACTTTCCATCCCGCATACGACCTTTAACGATTGCGCATGCCACGCTATATTGTTGCTTACTTCCTATGGCCGGTTGAGCTGATCCGTCAGTGTAAATTATATATTCATACTGATCTAGAGGCATTATTTCGTTTGGTAGGGGATATTCTTGTTCGTATTGCAGAAATGCTTGTGTCTTTAAATTTGGGTCCTACCTGTACTCTTCATCTGTTGCAGTGAGAGAATTAGCCCATTGTATCCATCTTGAATGTAAGGCTTTAGCGTTAGGAATGCTAGCTTTTGTCGTAGCCTCTAAGGCTGGAACCGGAGTCACTACTATTATTCATTTCCCCTGAGCCAGTGCTTTTTCTCTCACTACAGCAGTCTGTACTGCTGTTAGAATCTTTTCTGTAGATGGGAAGCGCATCTCAGCATTTGTGTACAAATGTGATTTGTATGAAATTGGTACTGTTTCACCTTCATTATATGTTAGATAGGTGTACCCAGATTGACCCGCAACTATACTGATCTCCAGGTTGCGTACGTTTACGCGTGTCTGTAAGTGTTTGGAAGCTATCATGTCAGCTTGTAAGGAACGAAGTGTATCTGTATGTTTCTGTGTCCATTGTTTTACTGAAAAATCAGGTTTTATTAAATCGTAGAAACGTTTTACTCTTTCTGCGTAATCCAAAATGTATGTTCTACCAAAATTTAGGAATCCCAGAATTGACTGTAAATTTTTCAATGGTTTTGGAGGTTGGAGCAGCGCGCATTTTGCTAAAAATTTAGCTGCCAGGCTTCTTCCTTCACTTGAAAGCTCATATCCTAAAAACAAGACACTGAGGTGGGCAATTTTTGATTTTTAAAGTTTAATTTTTAGCCCTCAGATGCAAATCCCAAAATTATGGTATTCACTCTGTTCAAGTGCTCCTCTAGGTCATCGTCCGTTAGATAAATATCATCCACATAGGACAATGCCTCTTCATCCAAATTTTGAAGTAACTCAGTTACTCTGGCTGAAAACAACCCCGGGCTGTTCTTATATCCTTGGGGGAGTCGACAAAATTGACCCTGGGACCCTAGCGCTGAGAATGCTGTTAGATACCTGCTTTCAAGCGCTATATTTTGGCAGAAAAATCCATTTGAGATATCAAGTGTTGTTTTATATTTTATCCGCACAATGTTATTCATTAATGCAGCACTATGTGCATTTTGGACTGCAAATGTCTTAGTGCAAGTGTTTAATTGTCTGTAATCTAAAACTAAACGACATGTATTCTCAGGTTTCATGACCGGAACCAAAGGATTGTTCATTGGTGAGGTGCAAGTTTCAATCACCCCTTGGTATTCAAGTTGATCTAAGATCTCCCTGACCTGTTTTTTAGCTTCTTGCTTTATTGGATACTGCCTCTGTGCAGTCGGAGTATTTTTTAAAGGAATTATGTGGTGGGTTGAATCTTCATCCCATCCAACATGGTTTTTGTATAATGCCGGAGCCTGGGCTACCGCCCACTCCTGCGCATAAGTGTGTTGTAAGTGCCTGGGATTATGGTCTGAGAAGGCCGGAAGAATTACCGTTTCTCCTTTAGGGCAATCCATGACGAATGCTGGCGGCCAATCTTGTTCAGCTAATAAAATGTCATAGCCAAACGTCAGGTTCTCCCAAAAGAGACCTCTTACTGTTCTACATTTGTCCCCCTCCATTTGGAGCGTTATTTCATATACTTTATGTGGGACACTTACCCTAGTATTGGGTGTTTCTACTGTGATATAATCATTCAAGTCCGCTGTCACCAGAAATTCCTTCAGGTTCTGGCGAGCTATTGTTACTTCTGCCTCACTGTCTAGCAACGTCAGAGCCCATTCCCCGTTCTGTAGTCGAGTCCTCAGAATTCTGTGCATGCCTGATCTTTAGACCTGCAACCTTCTTCCTTTTGAACTGTGGCTTTTGCTTTGGTTTTCTTATTTTTTAGAAGTGTAATCTTGAGCGCGCTGCTTGTCTCTGGACTTTGTACACTCTTCTTGTCTGTCTGACCGTCCTTCTCTCTCAGAGTTTTTCGATGAACCCTGAAAGGAGCGAGAGGAACGTGTATCAGTATCCTGATACCTGTCAGGTTTCCTAATAGTATCCCTATCCCTGAGGTTATATCTTTTTTCGGAGGGCTCCTGTGGAGGAGATCTACCTCTGGACTGAGATCTGTTTTCTTTAAAGTTTTGTTGTTTTTTATTCTCCCACTTCTTCTTTGTAGAAGTAGGTATCTGCTTGGAAGCGTCCCTTTCAGGACTGCCCGTCAGTTGTGGTTTTAAAGCTTTCCCACCCAAACTGTCTCTGCCTAATTCTGCATATGCAGTTTCAATTATTTTTGGTAGCTCGTGTTCCTGTTCTAAAGGACTGAACTCCCTTAGGCGTTGGCGGATAGCCACTGAAGCTGCTTCCCCCTTAATGTTAGCTAATATTATGGCTGATACCTGGGCATAGTTACCTAGTAACTTCATCCTAAATTTAGGGCAGGTTCTGCTCCATACTCTTTTTGTATTTGTCTCAATACATCAGGTACTACTGCTAATGACGGGATACCATGAGTTCTGATATAAATGGCAGAAAAGACTGTACCCCAAGTGGTACAATCCTCTATTTGCGGTGTTATCCCCATGGGCAAGCAGATTGTAAGCATTCTGTGTTTTTCATACGGGGTAGTATTCGGGAATACTGCCTCTAGCTGTGTTATTTTCTGAGCTACCCAGAATGGCATTTGTCCACGTTTTGTGGGCATTTTACCCATTGCCGCATATAATGTTTGTGGTGTAATTTTAGTTGCTGTACTCTGAATTTGAGTTCCATTTGTTGCAACTATTGCTGGTTGGACTGTAAGTGTCCTCATGATGAATTGCGTCAAGTTTCTGTATATTTTAATTAAATCTTTGTGTTGTGTGAGTAAGTCTCCTGGTGGCATTTTTTCAATGTCAGGATGTGGTGTGTAGGCCGAATATAGGCCATGTGGCCCCTTCTCTTCCGAGGGGGCTGAGTCTCACTCTTCTTCTTATATGGGGTAGGGTGCCTTTAAACCAGTATAAGTGTTCCTGGTATGTGGGCGGAACCTCAATGTCCTCAAACGGACAATATTCTGCTGGTGCATCTCCTTCTGTGTAGGAGTGAAATGTTTTTGTTCTTGCATTTGCTGCTGGGAATGTAACCCACAAATAAAATACCTCTGTTCTGTTTGATTCATGTGCCTCAATCACGAAAACTACTATGCCACCCCTGGATGATAGACCATACTCTAGCAGTCTCAGGGTGACCGTATTTCTAAAGTTTGATGCAATTTGTATTGCGTCTGCATCTTGCTCCTCAGAGGGGGGCAGTGCTTGTTGCAGTGGGTCTAATTCTTGGTTAGTCATTGTTTTTAGAACACAAAAATAGTTTTCAAGGAAACCAAGATACGGTGTTTATGCACAATTTTAGGAACACTGTGTCCTTCAAGCTTGGTTAACCACGGCCAATAAATAGGATTTTTAGCCTACTCAGCTGTGGCGGAGTTTGTGCCCACCCACTCCAGACGTCTCTGGTGTTTTGTGAGTAGGGGTCTCTGAGAATAGCACGACTGAACTACTCAGATTCTACTGTTAAATAAGTACCCAACCAATGTTGGCGGCGCCATGTCGTGTAGTTCCTATATTACCTATACAGGATCTGCGCGTTTGGATAACATAAACTGTGGGACTGGTGGCAGACTGATTCCGAGCACCCCCACCGGGTACGTTAGCCTGTCTGTATTAGCTAGCTCACAGTGCCACTATAATCTCCTCTTATCATGGAGAGAATAGATTTTGGCAACCTCAGAACATGACAACCCTGATCCCTCAGAATCGTGGAAACAATATACTACCTTTCGCTCAGTCACTCATGCTTACTTAGGACCCGATTATGATGCCGGACGGAAAAGCCTTCCGTCCTCCATGGTGTCATAAAAATACCTCCCGCATGACCCGCGGCATTTCGGTCAGCCAAATTACGATGCAATGTATGCAAAATCACACTGCGACGGACGCATGTCACAAAAGACCGTCCACCACGGTCGGAAAAGCTGCAAATCCAACCGCGGTGGACGGGGAAAGCTGTTCAACGGCTTGAAAATGCCGCTCCTGCCGCAGCATGACCGCACAATGAATTACGATGAGAATGCGGAGCTGGCGGACCGAGCACTGCGTCCGACCGCCGCGCACGCACATAGGCCAAATGAATGGTGGACGAAATCAACTTCACAACAATGCCCAAAGTTTGCCTGTACTCCCTGCCGCCCTCAGTCACAACACACACGCCACAATGATACACCCCAACTTGCTCCTGGTAAGGAAAGCCATGCGCAGCATGGAGGAGACATCTGGAGGTCATCACTCATGTGGGCACACCCACATACCACAGTATGAAACCAACCCCTTCCTGGATCAGCATCCTTTGCACACCACAAGCCAAGACACAGAGACAGGACACACCTCACACACTTCACATATCTCCACCACTACCTTGCACCCTGCACCCCTCATTCAATTGCACCTTGCCCCCCAAGACAATGCCCAAATCCACCGACTCAGAGTTGAGAGTGACGGTAGACGAGACAATCATGGTAGAACCACATTTGTATGGGCACCTGGTCGAACACACCCGACTTGCGTGCAAGACTCAGATGTGTGTAAGGATCCACAGCAAAGTCAATGCTGCAGGGACCACCCTACGCACTGTGCGTGACATCAGGAAGCGGTGGGGCGACCTCAAGGGCTGGGTCAAGCAGCGGCTACAGGGAGGGGTGAGTCACACCACGGCGAATCTTCAGACACCTCTGAGCATGCAGCAGGTCCCCCCCCCGGCCAAACGGCAGAGGGGGCGCCTGAAAAAGACCCCGCCAGGATCACGTGGCACAGCACCGTGCCGTACCAGTTCTCGGAGCAACCCCTGATGTCACCACCGTAACACCGCGCATTGACTGTCGTTGTAAATACCAAACCACATTGCCACAAGGATGGGAGTGTTCGCTTGGACTTTGGAACTCTACCATTGTGTGTCCTACCCTAACTATCCGTGTACCATCAACTCCTACTTCACCCCTCACCTGTCACATATCGCAGAATAAACACAACTCACAACAGTATGCCTTTGTGTCAAGAGCATTCTCATCACAGTAAGTAGCATGTTGACTCACATTGCAATGTATCCGAATATGTAAAAGCGAAAATCCATTGAGAGAGTGGAGGTACCTGGAAAGACACAAGGAAACAACAGTGCGTTGGCATATTATGCAAAAACCACAAAAGCACACCACGAGGCAACACTGTACAATATGCATTACAGACAACACCGGCAAACACCATCAACATGGACAGCAGGGGGACTGGAGCACACGACTGCACCTCCCAACACAGTTTCGCCCTTAGCATCCTGGTGAATGCAGTCCAGTTGAAAAGCTTACTTCTGTTACCGTTGTCGTGTGTCACCTAGGTTGGTGCAGGTCAGTGCCGTGAATCTCTAGACACGTGTGTCGCGTTATCCTCCCACATCAGTAGGGGTAAGATACATTGTGATCGGTGTCTGCTGAGGAAGCTGCCAGATTCTACTCGGGTTTCTGTACCTCTCCGTGCCCAACTCAGGTGAAACACCTCAGTCACATGACAAGTAAGCATCATGACTGAACTGCATTTACCAGAATGCCAAGGGGTGACCTGTGCTGGGAGGTAAAGCAGTGTGCTCCCATCCCCCTAATAACATCATCATGGACATGACGGAAGTTGTCACCGATCACACAGCACAGAACAATGAAACCCTTAGCAGTGTGCCCACAAGAGCCAGCATCACAACACATCCTGTCATGTGGACGATGGTGACATTGTCGCATTCACACAGTCAAGTACTGTTGCACAGGGATTTTCAAATGACATGTACGTTCTATGCATGTTTACCCACATGTACACCAGTCCCTGACAACATATCCACGCTAAATCTGTTTTACAAACGAAGTTATCTTCTCCTGAATGGGCACAAGTGCTGCGGTCACAGGGCAGGCATTGCGTATATAGGAACTGTTGCACGCTGTGTTCCTTGCTGTAGCAATGTCCTCCTCACTCCCCCATATGTGATTGTGGATATCCATTTGTGGCCTCACATTCCCACAGCGAAAGCGGACTTCAATAAGTGTGCAGGCACAATGGGCTTCTGTTTCAACAAGTAGTCGCTCCCACATCAGCCCAGAGACCTTCGAATTCCAGGTGCCTTGACCGTCCCGCGCAATTCAGTCAATGCTGAACACGGCACTCCCACTTTTTTCCAGGGGACTGACACAAGAATCATTGAAAGCCTCTGATACTGAAGGCCGTTGCACACTTTTTTAAAACATGTGGGCTCTGGCCTTGTCCCTTCGTTTCATGCGATTTCTGGAGTTCTACCGGGTGTCATTCCTCCAATTTCCAGACTGCATTTAGCGGTTTGATATCACTACTCGTGCCTGTACAGCTGAGCGCTGGTTCTAAGAGTGCTCTCACGCCATGTCTGCCCGTCCTGTGGTCCAGTCGATCCCTGGTCAGTTGCAACTGTACTGCGACCGCATGCAGCTCCTCTTTGGATGTGTCCCATTAGCTGTGCTATGCATCAGTTATAGGCTAACCTTCCGCTATGCCTATTTCACCTGCGTGCAGCCTTTGTTCTACTGCCGAAGATGTCTCTTTCAGTGGTCCCTGGATGTCTGCCTTTCCAACACATCCCTTGCTGCCCTGGATTATGAGCTGTGGGTGAGTCCTTTGTTGGTCCATTATCAGTCCTGCTCCGGTGATACACGTTTGTGGGATGCTTCCAATGTGTCAGATAGGCTGACAGCTGTGCCTGTGCGTTTGCGCAAAGGCTCCTGTGCCATGCCTACATCGAACCTCTCCCCGGGTGCCATGGGATGCTCCTTTCATCCTCGTGGTGCGAGGAGCACATCTGTTCCTTCATACTGCTGGATTGGATGGCGGTCCTTTTTGCTGGAGATGATTTGGATCGTCTTTTGGAACTGATTGCCTTCGAGGCTACCTGCGCCTTCTTGGATTTGTAACTACTTAACAGCAACAGGAACTGTTGGTGACTAATTCAATGTCCTTTTAACTTTTTCATGCCTACTAACAGGAATTGTCATTCAGCTCTCTGACTTTTGCCCAATCTGTATTTGCTTTGACTCTGCTGACCTCTGCGGTCTGTTTCGCTTCGTACCACAGACCTGAGCAACGGGGAGGCTGTCATCTGACCGTCATGGACATTGTCGACTGGCATGAGCCCGGTTTCCATCATGCAGCTGTAGCGCACGCAATTCACATGGCGTAGTCGTTTTGCAAGTACATTAGTATTTGTCTGTCACATGAGAAGTGTCTGCAGAGCTTGTTCTCTGCGCGGTCCAGGAGCACTGCCTGTACATTCTGTCTGTGGTCGGAGGGGATTGTCTGTTGTCATTCTGTTCTGGTCAGGCCCTAGCACCCCCACTCAACAAGGTGTCACTGCTGCTAGAGGACACGGGTGCCTTTTAGATGTCATGGGGAGATGGGCTAGTTGCCCCACACTTTGAGAGTGATCCATCCAGTGATGTGAGCGACACAGCAGATGGGATGTACATTTCACCATGTACTGGCTGAGCAATGGGTCTGCTGGCAAAGCCCATAGACCTGGGACATCTCATTCAACTCCTCCCAGCAAGGGGTGGGGGATATGCTCGTGGGTCTTCGTCCAGAGGGATTATTGATATGACATCTTGCTTCATGTGTTATGGATGTGTCACTATGGAAACTGTATATGTACTCATGCATTCTCAACTTCTTGTGGCACGTATGTTGCCTGTATTGCAACTGTAGTAAAAAAAGCACATTTCAAAGCGTGTCTTGTCTGCAACTTATCGACTTGTGTACACGTGCTTGCAAACCTCTGAGTGAGTGGGAGAGCTAGTGAGGCACTATAGCAATTGGGTCCTGTGCTAATGGGTGTTTCTGGGTGCTCAGTCCCTGCCTGCCCAAGTTCTCAAATCCCTCGCATAGTCGTGTATGTGTACAAAATGCCAGTAACAGATCTCAAAGTTTGTTAGACAACAGCAAGGCACGCAGGCACAGTCATAGTCGCTCATTGGTCACTTACACTCAACGGAAGTAGTTGACGAGGAGCTGTTGTCGCTGGTCAAGGCCTTCTTCCTCACCACTGTCATTGTCACTGGGCATGTGTGGGTTGGGTGCAGGGGGCTGCTGCTGTTCATCGTCGTCCAGAATCAGGGGGATACTTCTGCGCATGGCCAGATTGTGTAGCATGCAGCAGGCAACTAACATCTGGCATACCTTCTGTGGTGAGTACTTAGGTGCACCACCAGTCTGGTCCAGGCACCTAAATCTTGACTTGAGCAGTCCAAAAGTGTGCACCAACACACAACGTGTCCTCCCATGTGCATCATTGTATTAGACTTCCCACGGCGTTGTTGGATTCCGCAGTGGGGACAGCAACCACGGACGATTGGGATGCCCAGAGTCACCTAGTTGTGAGACAGACAGGCAAACAGTGTGATCTGAATGTGTGGGGGGAGAGCAGCATGTCACACATACTTCACAGTCACTGACACAGCCCACTCACCAACAAGCCAGGCCCTCTTGGGGTGCAGATTGGCCATCAATTGGTGTATGGTGCTGTTCCGCAAGATGTAGGAGCCATGTGCTGACCCAGGATACCTTGCACACACGTGTGAGATGATCTGATCTGCCTGGCATACCACTTGTACGTTGATGGAGTGGTAGTGTTTGAGGTTCCTATAGATGTGTTCACTTACCTGTGGTGGAACGAGGGCAATGTGGGTACCATCAATTGCTCCCACAACATTTGGAATGCCTCCCAGGCCATAGAACTCCCCCTTCACAGCTGCCAATTCATCCCTCCTCGGGAAGTGGACAGGTCTGTCCTTGTAAGGCATCAATGCTGACAGGACGTCACGCAACACCGTGCTGAACAAGGGCTGTGACATCCCCTCGGCGCTGGCCACAGTGTACTGGAAAGACCCAGTACCGGAGAATGCAGTGCAGCCGTACCCTTCACTGTAGCAGACAATGCAGCCGGATATTTTCTTTTGGACTTCAAATGGGGCTCGAAGTGGGCACATAGGTTTCATAGTGTGCGGCGATCGAAACGGAATCCCCGGATGATTTCGATGTCCTCCATCGTCGCCAGGTCGGGGACCGGGTGAAAGATGGGTGGTCTCCACCTACGTATGTCAGGGTACACAGGCATGGGCTGAGTTCTAGATGAAATGTGGTGCACAGCTTACCCAGAGACTCGCACAACCACAACATTGACAGGCCTCATGGTCACGTGAAATGCACAAGTGACCTGCATTCAGACGTTATTTTTCTTCACTCACTCGACATACTGACACTACGACATCCAAAGAAGTCGATGTGTATGGCATGTAGTACACTGCTACATCAAGGATGAGCTGCCCTGTTGTCAGATGGCACGGCACTAGTGTTTCCCAGCATCAGTGCTGAGTTGCATGTTGCTGCTGTCACTGCACGAGCGCAAGCTTCAGTCCCACAATACGCAACACCCTTACGGGATGAGGGCAGTGAGTGTCATCTGGACAACGCTACATGGTTGTTCAGCACGGTGGACAGACACGGGGACATTATGGGGTCAGTCCTGCGTGAGTGTGTGTGGAATTTACGTAACAGACATTGCAATGTTCACCTGAATGAGGCACAAATGCACATGGATTGTGTATACATGCCCACATGGCTGCCAATGAGCGATGATGTCCGTCATAGCTATGTTTGTTTGTTCCACATGTGCACTCCTATGACGTGTGTGTGAACATTAACAGGCAATGGCAGCTGTGAACACTGCACGCCACACCAGTACGTGTGTTGGGAGTGCTAGGGGTTACAAGTATGTCTGATTTGCAGACAGTGGACACCTCTGATTGTCTGCCTACGTCACTGGCCCTTCACAAGTCGACCCCTGGCCAAGGGACGCCAGTCAGTTGTCAAGGGATGTACAAGCGATGTTCACAGGTAGGATGTTTCATTACACAACATTGGTACAGTGCGAGAGACCTTTGTCCTTTTAGACTCCTTCCCTCATTTCGGTCCATGCTGGCCATGGGGCAAGACTGTGTATGTACTTTCACTCTCCTTTTCTTGGACATGCCATGTGTGTGTAGACTTGACTCAAGGGTCACACTCTCTCATACCTTCACAGTGTAGTGAGCAGCTGGTCACTGTTCTAGTTGTTCTGATGTCCCAGCCACTCCCAAAGGGCTGGTTTACCCCCCACCCCACAGCCACCCAGCACAGGCGTCACTGGACATGTGACACTGCCAACAAACGGGGCTGGATCCACATGTCCTGGGCCAGTTCTCCTATACATGTAAGGTGTCTGTGTGGTTACTTTATATGCATGGGGTCCTCGTGCCCCACAACATTACACATGGGGTGCACCAATCACTTTAGGCAAGTGAGTTGTGATGTAATTCGCATGGCGCCAATGCAAATGCAGTATGTGTTCGCATGCGCGGTAGCTGGCATCCGCGGCGATGACACGCATTGGCCCCAATTGGATGATGCAGGGTTGCGGTTGCAGCTTCCCGGCCGCCGCGGTGTGGCAACCACTATGCGAATGAGCCATTGGCCAATGGTGCCCTTCGGCGTACATATTTTGATGTTGCGGTGTGCGCGCTCTGCTACTGCGGGGCTCGTCATTGGCCCCAATTGCCATCAGGGGCATCGAGGGTCACTCATGGGGATGGGGTGGGCCTTGCACTTTGCATTTGGCAGGTTGCCACATTCATCGTGGTGCCGCCACGCTTGCTGGGAGTTGTAGTTGTTCAGGGGTTGCATGCATGGAGATGTTTGGTACGTACCTCTGCTGTTGGGCGCGGCGGCGTCTTGTCTGCGGGAGGTGCAGCAGGTAGTGCAGCGGGAAGGCCTGTAGCGCTGGATCCATGGCGGCTCCGGTGGTTTAGATGCGTGCTGTATCGGCTCTTCCTCTCCGTTGTTGTGTTTCTGCCATCCGCAACGTGGTGGTTTTTACGCGGCGGTGGGAAGGGCTGTTTGCCACATCGTAATCTGTTTGGCAGACGGAACGTGTTTCCGCACGCCGGTCCTGCTTTATTGGCTCCGTCCGCCACCCTTGCGTACGTAAAAAACATGCAGAGCCTGACAGACCGCGGCGGACAGTAAATGGCCTCTGTAGGACCATTGTAATTTGGTGGTCGCAATGACCGCACCTGGGGCGGGAAAATGAATGTTTTCTGCCACCAGCATGGATGGGCTTCCGTCTGGCATCATAATGAGCCCCTTAGTTTGTCTCAGAGATTTACACAGACTAAACAGGCTGGGCGTTTTCAATAAGTATTTATTGATCAGTTGTTATTCTAGTGTAGAATAGATGAGCTGCAACAACCATTAGACAGTAGCAGAAATATATAATTAGCAGTACTACGAAAGTAAAAGGATGGTATTGTTCTACCATCTTGCATAAATCATGAATATATACAAGTACATAAAGCACATGATAAAAAGTACGTACTCCTACAATGTCTCCCTAACTAGATGTACCTAAATGTACCTAGCATCTATGTAGGTGTTATGCCAAGAATCCCTCTAGGATCTAGTCCACCCCATTACCTGAGAGTTTCGAGAATATGGGACCCCGTCCTGGTCTCGAGTTGGACACCCCGCGAGGGATGTTAGTCCACTGCGAGCTGGAGTGTCTGCATGCAGGAACCTCAGCGTCTCTGGTCAGTGTGTCAGCCAGGAAGTCACGGTCTCCTCTATCTTCCTAAGCAAGATGTGCTGTATATATACCCATAGGTCTCCCCAGGGGTCCTACCTTGCTGTGTTACTGTGTCGGCCTAAAGGATGACGTTGGGCCTGAACTTTATACAGAGATATTATACAGGAGATGGTAATCCTATTGTTAGTCCTGCTGTGCTTCCAAGAAGCCTCATGCATAATGTATGAGAATCGACCAGGGAAAAACCCGCGTTCTGAATGCAGTGTCATATCTAGGTAAAAGGTCAGTGCCTAAGAACCATTATGTATGTAATGTAGGGAAGAATATAGGTGAAAGGTTGCAATGTTACCTGCGCCTATATAGGGTACCTCTATGGAATATAACACCCACTCCTCTTCCGACTGGACGACATATGTAACCTATTACTGTACTACTAGCATAACTAGATAGCGGTACGCAAAAGGTTTATAAAAACATCTCTTTAGCTAAAAATGTTTAAAAATTTCAAAACAATTTTTAAAAAATTAAAAAAATGTAAAAAGAAAATTTTTCTAGCTCTAAAAGTGTCCGTGATTATAGTCCGAACCACTATAAGCATTAAAAAGCCATGTATGCCCAAAAAATGAAAGGAATGTCAATTTAGTTTCATAGCTCCAAATTTGAGCTTGTTTAAAAAAGGGCGAATTTCTCCCAGCACACGACGAGCCAAATGAGTCAAATGTTTGTGTCCTGGCTGGTAGATGCACCATTTCCGTTGCTTGCTTCCGCAGTAGATGGCCGCTGTAATACCTCGCAGAGTATGTCAATTGAGCACAGATGATGTTCCACGCTGTCCGCAGCCGGTGCTGGGGCTGCCTGTGCACCGTCCAAAGCCTGGGTGTCAGAGGAGGAGCTGGTGTTCATACCAACAGGTGCTGTTACTACCCTTGGGGGCTCAAGGAATGCCACCATCAACATTGGAATGCGCTGAGGACACTGCAGAACATGGGCTGTTATCGGGTCCAGTAAAGCAGTCACGTCCGGTTGCGCACATGATGGGAGTGTCAAACAAAGGTCTAACACGCATTCTTCTCCGCAAAACAGGCATCGGAGGATAGGTAAGATGCAGTCCATCCAGACTGGTCGAAATGACAAGAACCAAGATTCACTTAGTTCTCTTAGGCGAGGCGTGCCTAGAAGTTGTACCATGCGGTCAAGGTATTTATGTTCCAGGAGTGTTCTTTCCATCTCCTTGGTGACTGGGACGTCCATTGCGTAGCAAATATAAAAGAATCAGGATACCTGCTACTAGAAACAGGATGAGCGGAAGTCCTCCAAAGACGCTTCTGAATACGGAATGTATGAAGTTTGGTATAACTCCAAGTACCGTCTGAAAGGTGCTCAGAAGTCCAGAACCTATTATCTTAAATAGGTGGACAATGCCTGTCATATCAGACATGTTAAAGATACGATTTACCATTTCTGCGAAACGGAAAGGGCAGTTTGTATGAATAAGCGCCTGTATCTCTGCCGAAGACCTTGTGATCTGGAGATCAAAAGTCTCTTGAACGGAGGTTAAGGGCACAGACTTCTGTAGAAGCATGGCTTTCATCCTGCTTAGAGTATCAAACCGTAATAAGGAAACATTCAGTGAAGGCCATAACGGCGCCTCCCTGACTGTATGTGTCGGTGGAAACAATACTTGCATACAACAAGTAACCCTGGAGCTCACGGTTACCAGATATGCGATGCCCGGGAGCATTCCGCAGCAGCCTTGACTGTTCAGCATCAAGTAACTCCCACTTGAAAGTAGCCTGAATGCTGGAGTAACCACTGCAGCTGGGGCACTCCTCAAATGGCAGGACAGGTTTGCTACAGAACCATTACAAGCCCCATGCAGCATTATATCCTGGCATATGAGTGATCCACTTAAAGCGTTCGCACAGTTTGTACCGCTCAGAAACACTTCTCGATCCACATTCCGGCATCGAAATCTGTATGGTAATACCCATGATTCCTTAATGTATTCCTTACCCATTTCGTCATATCTGCCTACTTGCTTTTGTTCAAGGCCCCCAGCGCCGGGACACCTCTTCGGAGGTAGCTGTGCGCTTTACAAATGCTGGAAAAAAAAAAAATACTGAAACTGAAAAGTAGTGACCGGTAGAGTTATGTGGCCATGGATTAGCCATTCTGTGGATGGTGATTCTGCCACTTTAAATGCTAATCTATCTAGTTTTTCGATACGCAGCATTGTATATTTTGCTCCCCTTTGTGCCATTTCTATCTGTTTATCCGTTAGATTGTATTCAGAAAACAGAGACGCACTGTTGATATAATTCCAAGGCACATAGCCTGCACGCAAAGATTGCACCGTCCAGCTTAATAACATAATAGAACGTAATTGTGATTGCCCGTGTTGTAATATGGCCAAATCTTGTTCTAGTATGTCTATCGCAGAAAGATACAATGTTGCCTAAGGAACATATCCTGGTGGTCAATGTCGTTAACCCATTGTCTACCACTGCTAGAGATTTTTCTAGATTTATACGGTCTATTTCCCGTAACCTCTCTGCGGCCTCTTGTTGTGATATTTTCCATATCTCATTGTAGACAGCATAATAGAAACGTTTCTGACGTGGCTTTCTGGGACCTAGTAAAAATCCCTGAGATCCACATCCTGTGACAGTAAGGATAAGTGTTGTTTCACCTGTGTGAGTGTTGAGGTTTTTAGCCAATCAAGGCACAACTTCCCAACACTGTAGGATGTCACTACCCCTGGATGTTGTCTCTGTACATAACGTGGATCTGGCCTATGGATACTTAACCCTTCGGCTTTACTAATGAATCTTGCCTGAAAACTATTAGTGTCTGTGGGCCAAATCAACCATTTTTTCTAATCGGTGTCTGATCTGTTGAATTGTATGATGTCATTTACTGTAATCTCTTTCTGTGATGTTTCGTTACCCCCGGTGTGTGATGGAGTTGGCAACCAAGGTGTGTTTAAGTCTTTGTTCTTGGCTAGTCCAAGGCAAGACGTCTGTTGCACTGTCTCGTTCAAAAACATGATTTGTTGAAGGATGAGGCATGCTCTAAACAAAGCTTCTGTTCCCTGAACTTGCCATTCTCTAGTACCCCAGACTGATTTTAAGTCTATGGTGTCTTTCCATAAGTCGAAACCTTGTTCAGACAACTGGGCAATAAAGGAAGCAGAGTAAATCTGTTTGGTGTTTGTTAACATATTTTTATGTGCTGATGTTGGTGCAACCGTATAATAATATGAGGCTGGGTCAGACATATTAAACCCCGAAAAATATGGAAACTTCAGTGTAAATGTTTTTGAACTGCCTTTCGGCAGTGTTGGACAATGTTCCCACTGGTGGAATGTGAACACATTTCTAGGATTAGCAGATTTATGCAAAAAGTGATGACCACAGTGTTGATAACAATACATACTTTCGAAATCTGATGTGCCTTCCAATGTTTCACTATTCGAAAATGCAGTAGATTTTTCCAAATCAGACAACATGTTATTAACAGTTTCAAAATCCCAATCATCGGAAAATGTATTTGAGGTAATTATATCGCTCAATAATATTTTAAATAAATGAGGGATTCTTAAAATTTCAGTCGGACCAAATATATCGAAATTAACCTTGTCCCAAACTATACCATCTGGTATAGGAACTGTTGTAAAGTTCACTGATGACAAGTCTCTTTGTTCTCGATGAATTGATTGGTGTGGTTTTACAATTAAGTTCACCTTTTGGGCTGCAGAGCGTTGTCAAATGTATTTTCCATTATCAAGCATGCTAAAAACTATTACTAAGCCTAGCCAGAAAAGAAAGAAAAGTATCCCGGTGATTACCCATAGTTCTACCCAGGATGATACCAGGTAAGTCTTTTTAAGAAAGTTCAGAAAGTCTTTTACTTGCTGTTTGCATGATTTTTAGGCTGGCTTTTCCGGTTCGCTTGGATCCAAAGAAAACGTATCAAAGTTTATGAAGTAGCCAGAAGCAGTTCGATCAATTGTTGGTATTGCATTAGGATTTGTGGAAATCGTAGTTTGCTCTCGTTGAGGCATGTTGATGTAAACATCTGTATTTGGTCAAATAGCGAGTTGTCTTTCATTTTGAGTTTGATTTTAAAATTGAACTTCAGGTTCAAGAGGAACGAGTTCCATAGCATTGTTGCATAGTCCTTCATTCCATGCAGGAGACTCTTCGAACATGATGAGTCTTTACGTTTGAACTTCTTGAATTGTAGCGAGAGGAGGGTGTCTGCTACTTTGGAGCCCACGTGGCCTACTACTCAGTATCGGCCACATAGTGTGGTTTGATTAGGTCGATTGAGACAAATCTTTTCTCCTTTTTCCGGCAAGAGGCGGCAGAAGTACAGTTCTTGTTCCTTCAACTGCTAGAACCTGTACAGGCTTTCTGTATGATGGCACAAATTCTTTCTTGTCTGCTATTTTCTCTCTGACCATATTCCTGACTTCTGGGATCCAGACAGGTCTTGCCGTGACTGATTTGACTTCCCCAGTGGTGGTCTGCTTCAGGTGGACATTACTTTGTTGTGTCCTGGAATCATTTAGATCCTGTAAAACAGCCAAACGATCATGGATGTCAAAAGGCTTTTCATTCGCCACTGTGCATTCACAATCAAGATCAGGTACCCACATTCTTGTCCCAAATAGGACTTCATATGGAGTGACCCCCCCCTAGAGAACTTCTTGACATATTGTTCAATGCTCACTGTACTCCATACAGATGTTTTACCCAACTCTCACCCGTGCCTAATACTCTAGATGTTAAAGACTGCTTTAAGTCTCGGTTTTTCCTCTCCACAGCGGAATTTCCCTCAAGATGGTACGGAGATGAGTACCGCAATGCTACACCCAATCCTCGCATGGCCTTCTTGTAAGCCCGAGAGCTAAACGCAGGGCCCTGGTCAGAATGTAATGTGCCAATTGCGTATGTCCCTATAAAAACTCACAAATCTTTTATAACAGTTCGAGCGTCAGCCGAGCGCTAGGGCCATACCCATAGGAATCTTGAGCAGGAATCTACTGCAACCATGATATACCTGTAAGCCCCATCACATTTTAAGGGGCCGCAGTGGTCCAGGTAAATGCACACAAATGGACAGTCTGATGTTGTCTAATAATGGGATTTGCGCTGGGCAAGCTATGGTGGCCCCATTTATCTGTTGACAGATATCGCACTTTAAGACGAAGTCCTTGGTCTGCTTTATTAACCCAGGCCACCAATAGCATTGTTTCAATAAAGAAACAGTCGCCGTAACTACTGCATGGGCAGAACCTATCCCTTTGTGTGCTGCTAGAATTCAACCTAACCTACGATCCATGTTTGGAATTACTCTATCCCCCACGCCAGGAATCTGAGCAAATGGACAGTTATTGGCATCTAACTTGTAGGAGTTCTTGAGTGGAAACCTTTTCGGTACTGCTCCGCTGTTTTTGCGAGAAGCATTGATAGCTACCATAATCTCACGTCTATTCTCGTTTTAGAATGAGTGATTGTAGCTACGGAAGCCGTGCGTTCAGCCCCCTTTGCGGCTTCATCAGCCAATGAATTCCCTTCAACATGAACGCCATCACGCTGATGACTCAGTGTATGTATCATGTGAGCTCTCGGTAGTTCGGTTTTCAACTCCACTACCTGTTCCCATAGCATTTTATGCTTAATTGTGCCACCTTTTGCATCTTTGAACCCGTTTTGAACCCAGTACTGCAAATATTCATTATATGACTGCACACAGTAAAAGGAATCGCACACGATTAGTGTGGGGAATTCTCGATCCGTATTCACTAGTGCCAGTATCAAGGCTTTCAACTCTGCAAGCTGTGCCGTGCAGTCTCCTAGAGATTGCGTTTTTGTGCAACTTGGGTGGAACTTTCCATCCCGCATACGACCTTTAACGATTGCGCATGCCACGCTATATTGTTGCTTACTTCCTATGGCCGGTTGAGCTGATCCGTCAGTGTAAATTATATATTCAAAATGATCTAGAGGCGTTATTTCGTTTGGTAGAGGATATTCTTGTTCGTATTGCAGAAATGCTTGTGTCTTTAAATTTGGGTCCTACCTGTACTCTTCATCTGTTGCAGTGAGAGATTTAGCCCATTGTATCCATCTTGGATGTAAGGCTTTAGCGTTAGGAATGCTAGCTTTTGTCGCAGCCTCTACTATTATTCGTTTCCCCTGAGCCAGTGCTTTTTCTCTCACTACAGCAGTCTGTACTGCTGTTAGAATCTTTTCTGTAGCTGGGAAGCGCATCTCAGCATTTGTGTACAAATGTGATTTGTATGAAATTGGTACTGTTTCACCTTCATTATATGTTAGATAGGTGTACCCAGATTGACCCGCAACTATACTGATCTCCAGGTTGCGTACGTTTACGCGTGTCTGTAAGTGTTTGGAAGCTATCATGTCACCTTGTCAAGGAACGAAGTGTATCTGTATGTTTCTGTGTCCATTGTTTTACTGAAAAATCAGGTTTTATTAAATCGTAGAAAGGTTTTACTCTTTCTGCGTAATCCAAAATGTATGTTCTACCAAAATTTAGGAATCCCAGAATTGACTGTAAATTTTTCAATGGTTTTGGAGGTTGGAGCAGCGCGCATTTTGCTAAAAATTTAGCTGCCAGGCTTCTTCCTTCACTTGAAAGCTCATATCCTAAAAACAAGACACTGAGGTGGGCAATTTTTGATTTTTTAAAGTTAAATTTTTAGCTCTCAGATGCAAATCCCAAAATTATGGTATTCACTCTGTTCAAGTGCTCCTCTAGGTCATCGTCCGTTAGATAAATATCATCCACATAGGACAATGCCTCTTCATCCAAATTTTGAAGTAACTCAGTTACTCTGGCTGAAAACAACCCCGGGCTGTTCTTATATCCTTGGGGAGTCGATAAAATTGACCCTGGGACCCTAGCGCTGAGAATGCTGTTAGATACCTGCTTTCAGGCGCTATATTTTGTAGAAAAATCCATTTGAGATATCAAGTGTTGTTTTATATTTTATCCGCACAATGTTATTCATTAATGCAGCACTATGTGCATTTTGGACTGCAAATGTCTTAGTGCAAGTGTTTAATTGTCTGTAATCTAAAACTAAACGACATGTATTCTCAGGTTTCATGACCGGAAACAAAGGATTGTTCATTGGTGAGGTGCAAGTTTCAATCACCCCTTGGTATTCAAGTTGATCTAAGATCTCCCTGACCTGTTGGATACTGCCTCTGTGCAGTCGGAGTATTTTTTAAAGGAATTATGTGGTGGGTTGAATCTTCATCCCATCCAACATGGTTTTTGTATAATGCCGGAGCCTGGGCTACCGCCCACTCCTGCGCATAAGTGTGTTGTAAGTGCCTGGGAATATGGTCTGAGAAGGCCGGAAGAATTACCGTTTCTCCTTTAGGGCAATGCATGACGAATGCTGGCGGCCAATCTTGTTCAGCTAATAAAATGTCATAGCCAAACTTCAGGTTCTCCCAAAAGAGACCTCTTACTGTTCTACATTTGTCCCCCTCCATTTGGAGCGTTATTTCATATACTTTATGTGGGACACTTACCCTAGTATTGGGTGTTTCTACTGTGATATAATCATTCAAGTCCGCTGTCACCAGAAATTCCTTCAGGTTCTGGCGAGCTATTGTTACTTCTGCCTCACTGTCTAGCAACGTCAGAGCCCATTCCTCGTTCAGTATTCGAGTCCTCAGAATTCTGGGCATGCCTGATCTTTAGACCTGCAACCTTCTTCCTTTTGAACTGTGGCTTTTGCTTTGGTTTTCTTATTTTTTAGAAGTGTAATCTTGAGCGCGCTGCTTGTCTCTGGACTTTGTACACTCTTCTTGTCTGTCTGACCGTCCTTCTCTCTCAGAGTTTTTCGATGAACCCTGAAAGGAGCGAGAGGAACGTGTATCAGTATCCTGATACCTGTCAGGTTTCCTAATAGTATCCCTATTCCTGAGGTTATATCTCTTTTCAGAGGGCTCCTGTGGAGGAGATCTACCTCTGGACTGAGATCTGTTTTCTTTAAAGTTTTGTTGTTTTTTATTCTCCCACTTCTTCTTTGTAGAAGTAGGTATCTGCTTGGAAGCGTCCCTTTCAGGACTGCCCGTCAGTTGTGGTTTTAAAGCTTTCCCACCCAAACTGTCTCTGCCTAATTCTGCATATGCAGTTTCAATTATTTTTGGTAGCTCGTGTTCCTGTTCTAAAGGACTGAACTCCCTTAGGTGTTGGCGGATAGCCACTGAAGCTGCTTCCCCCTTAATGTTAGCTAATATTATGGCTGATACCTGGGCATAGTTACCTAGTAACTTCATCCTAAATTTAGGGCAGGTTCTGCTCCATACTCTTTTTGTATTTGTCTCAATACATCAGGTACTACTGCTAATGACGGGATACCATGAGTTCTGATATAAATGGCGATACCAAAGGGGATGATGGACGGAGCGTTAGAGCAAATCAAACACTCACCCCCAGTCAACTGATCTGGGTTTAATCCATCATCATTCTTTAGCTCACTCCACCACCCCAGTTCAGACATGGCCATATGCAAATCAGTCTGACCCTGTGCCTCATGGGAACAGTCCAGCCCGAACTGCCAAGCCATGTCTTCCCTGGACCGGAAACAAGCATCCTGGGACCGGTTTCGGGTTCAAAACCCTCATCAGCCAGGCTATCTTGAATCCAGTGGCAAAGTGAGCAAGGGACCCACGTCTGGGCATACCCTGCCAACTTAGGGCAAACAAAGCGATACCAAAGGGGATGATGGACGGAGCGTTAGAGCAAATCAAACACTCACCCCCAGTCAACTGATCTGGGTTTAATCCATCATCATTCTTTAGCTCACTCCACCACCCTAGTTCAGACATGGCCATATGCAAATCAGTCTGACCCTGGCGGGGGTATGCCCAGACGTGGGTCCCTTGCTCACTTTGCCACTGGATTCAAGCAAGCCTGGCTGATGACGGCTGGAATGCCAGAAACCGGTCCTAGGATGCTTGTTTCCGGTCCAGGGAAGACATGGCTTGGCAGTTCGGGCTGGACTGTTCCCATGAGGCACAGGGTCAGACTGATTTGCATATGGCCATGTCTGAACTGGGGTGGTGGAGTGAGCTAAAGAATGATGATGGATTAAACCCAGATCAGTTGACTGGGGGTGAGTGTTTGATTGGCTCAAACGTTCCGTCCATCATCCCCTTTTGTATCGCTGATATAAATGGCAGCAAAGACTGTACCCCAAGTGGTACAATCCTCTATTTGCGGTGTTATCCCCATGGGCAAGCAGATTGTTAGCATTCTGTGTTTTTCATACGGGGTAGTATTCGGGAATACTGCCTCTAGCTGTGTTATTTTCTGAGCTACCCAGAATGGCATTTGTCCACGCTTTGTGGGCATTTTACCCATTGCCGCATATAATGTTTGTGGTGTAATTTTAGTTGCTGTACCCTGAATTTGAGTTCCATTTGTTGCAACTATTGCTGGTTAGACTGTACGTGTCCTCATGATGAATTGCGTCAAGTTTCTGTATATTTTAATTAAATCTTTGTGTTGTGTGAGTAAGTCTCCTGGTGGCATTTTTTCAATGTCAGGATGTGGTGTGTAGGCCGAATTTAGGCCATGTGGCCCCTTCTCTTCCGAGGGGGCTGAGTCTCACTCTTCTTCTTATATGGGGTAGGGTGCCTTTAAACCAGTATAAGTGTTCCTGGTATGTGAGCGGAACCTCAATGTCCTCAAACGGACAATATTCTGCTGGTGCATCTCCTTCTGTGTAGGAGTGAAATGTTTTTGTTCTTGCATTTGCTGCTGGGAATGGAACCCACGAATAAAATACCTCTGTTCTGTTTGATTCGTGTGCCTCAATCACAAAAACTACTATGCCACCCCTGGATGATAGACCATACTCTAGCAGTCTCAGGGTGACCGTATTTCTAAAGTTTGATGCAATTTGTATTGCGTCTGCATTTTGCTCCTCAGAGAGGGGCAGTGCTTGTTGCAGTGGGTCTAATTCTTGGTTAGTCATTGTTTTAGAACACAAAAATAGTTTTCAAGGAAACCAAGATACGGTGTTTATGCACAATTTTAGGAACACTGTGTCCTTCAAGCTTGGTTAACCAACAGCCAATAAATAGGATTTTTAGCCTACTCAGCTGTGGCGGAGTTTGTGCCCACCCACTCCAGACGTCTCTGGTGTTTTGTGAGTAGGGGTCTCTGAGAATAGCACGACTGAACTACTCAGATTCTACTGTTAAATAAGTACCCAACCAATGTTGGCGGCGCCATGTCGTGTAGTTCCTATATTACCTATACAGGATCTGCGCGTTTGGATAACATAAACTGTGGGACTGGTGGCAGACTGATTCCGAGCACCCCCACCGGATACGTTAGCCTGTCTGTATTAGCTAGCTCACAGTGCCACTATAATCTCCTCTTATCATGGAGAGAATAGATTTTGGCAACCTCAGAATATGACAACCCTGATCCCTCAGAATCGTTGAAACAATATACTACCTTTCGCTCAGTCACTCATGCTTACTTAGGACCCGATTATGATGCCGGACGGAAAAGCCTTCCGTCCTCCATGGTGTCATAAAAATACCTCCCGCATGACCCGCGGCATTTCGGTCAGCCAAATTACGATGCAATGTATGCAAAATCACACTGCGATGGACGCATGTCACAAAAGACCGTCCACCACGGTCGGAAAAGCTGCAAATCCAACCGCGGTGGACGGGGAAAGCTGTTCAACGGCTTGAAAAGGCCGCTCCTGCCGCGGCATGACCGCACAATGAATTACGATGAGAATGCGGAGCTGGCAGACCGAGCACTGCGTCCGACCGCCGCGCACGCACATAGGCCAAATGAATGGTGGACGAAATCAACTTCACAACAATGCCCAAAGTGTGCCTGTACTCCCTGCCGCCCTCAGTCACAACACACACGCCACAATGATACACCCCAACTTGCTCCTGGTAAGGAAAGCCATGTGCAGCATGGAGGAGACATCTGGAGGTCATCACTCATGTGGGCACACCCACATACCACAGTATGAAACCAACCCCTTCCTGGATCAGCATCCTTTGCACACCACAAGCCAAGACACAGAGACAGGACACACCTCACACACTTCACATATCTCCACCACTACCTTGCACCCTGCACCCCTCATTCAATTGCACCTTGCCCCCCAAGACAATGCCCAAATCCACGACTCAGAGTTGAGAGTGACGGTAGACGAGACAATCATGGTAGAACCACATTTGTATGGGCACCTGGTCGAACACACCCGACTTGCGCGCAAGACTCAGATGTGTGCAAGGATCCACAGCAAAGTCAATGCTGCAGGGACCACCCTACGCACTGTGCGTGACATCAGGAAGCGGTGGGGCGACCTCAAGGGCTGGGTCAAGCAGCGGCTACAGGGAGGGGTGAGTCACACCACGGCGAATCTTCAGACACCTCTGAGCATGCAGCAGGTCCCCCCCCAGCCAAACGGCAGAGGGGGCGCCTGAAAAAGACCACACCAGGATCACGTTGCACAGCACCGTGCCGTACCAGTTCTCGGAGCAACCGCTGATGTCACCACTGTAACACCGCGCATTGACTGGCGTTGTAAATACCAAACCACATTGCCACAAGGATGGGAGTGTTCGCTTGGACTTTGGAACTCTACCATTGTGTGTCCTACCCTAACTATTCGTGTACCATCAACTCCTACTTCACCCCTCACCTGTCACACATCGCAGAATAAACACAACTCACAACAGTATGCCTTTGTGTCAAGAGCATTCTCATCACAGTAAGTAGCATGTTGACTCACATTGCAATGTATCCGAATATGTAAAAGCGAAAATCCATTGAGAGAGTGGAGGTACCTGGAAAGACACAAGGAAACAACAGTGCGTTGTCATATTATGCAATAACCGCAAAAGCACACCACGAGGCAACACTGTACAATATGCATTACAGACAACACCGGCAAACACCATCAACATGGACAGCAGGGGGACTGGAGCACACGACTGCACCTCCCAACACAGTTTCGCCCTTAGCATCCTGGTGAATGCAGTCCAGTTGAAAAGCTTACTTCTGTTACCGTTGTCGTGTGTCACCTAGGTTGGTGCAGGTCAGTGCCGTGAATCTCTAGACACGTGTGTCGCATTATCCTCCCACATCAGTAGGGGTAAGATACATTGTGATCGGTGTCTGCTGAGGAAGCTGCCAGATTCTACTCGGGTTTCTGTACCTCTCCCTGCCCAACTCAGGTGAAACACCTCAGTCACATGACAAGTAAGCATCATGACTGAACTGCATTTACCAGAATGCCAAGGGGTGAACTGTGCTGGGAGGTAAAGCAGTGTGCTCCCATCCCCCTAATAACATCATCATGGACATGACGGAAGTTGTCACAGATCACACAGCACAGAACAATGAAATCCTTAGCAGTGTGCCCACAAGAGCCAGCATCACAACACATCCTGTCATGTGGACGATGGTGACTTTGTCGCATTCACACACTCAAGTACTGTTGCACAGGGATTTTCAAATGACATGTACGGTCTATGCATGTTTACCCACATGTACACCAGTCCCTGACAACATATCCATGCTAAATCTGTTTTACAAACGAAGTTATCTTCTCCTGAATGGGCACAAGTGCTGCAGTCACAGGGCAGGCATCGCGTATATAGGAACTGTTGCACGCTGTGTTCCTTGCTGTAGCAATGTCCTCCTCACTCCCCCATATGTGATTGTGGATATCCATTTGTGGCCTCACATTCCCACAGCGAAAGCGGACTTCAATAAGTGTGCAGTCACAATGGGCTTCTGTTTCAACAAGTAGTCGCTCCCACATCAGCCCAGAGACCTTCGAATTCCAGGTGCCTTGACCGTCCCGCGCAATACAGTCAATGCTGAACACGGCACTCCCACTTTTTTCCAGGGGACTGACACAAGAATCATTGAAAGCCTCTGATACTGAAGGCCGTTGCACACTTTTTTAAAACATGTGGGCTCTGGCCTTGTCCCTTCGTTTCATGCGATTTCTGGAGTTCTACCGGGTGTCATTCCTCCAATTTCCAGACTACATTTAGCGGTTTGATATCTCTACTCGTGGCTGTAAAGCTGAGCGCTGGTTCTAAGAGTGCTCTCACGCCATGTCTGCCCGTCCTGTGGTCCAGTTGATCCCCGGTCAGTTGCAACTGTACTGCGACCGCATGCAGCTCCTCTTTGGATGTGTCCCATTAGCTGTGCTACGCATCAGTTATAGGCTAACCTTCCGCTATGCCTATTTCACCTGCGTGCAGCCTTTGTTCTACTGCCGAAGATGTCTCTTTCAGTGGTCCCTGGATGTCTGCCTTTCCAACACATCCCTTGCTGCCCTGGATTATGAGCTGTGGGTGAGTCCTTTGTTGGTCCATTATCACTCCTGCTCCGGTGATACACGTTTGTGGGATGCTTTCCAATGTGTCAGATAGGCTGACAGCTGTGCCTGTGCGTTTGCGCAAAGGCTCCTGTGCCATGCCTACATCGAACCTCTCCCCGGGTGCCATGGGATGCTCCTTTCATCCTCGTGGTGCGAGGAGCACATCTGTTCCTTCATACTGCTGGATTGGATGGCTGTCCTTTTTGCTGGAGATGATTTGGATCGTCTTTTGGAACTGATTGCCTTCGAGGCTACCTGCGCCTTCTTGGATTTGTAACTACTTAACAGCAACAGGAACTGTTGGTGACTAATTCAATGTCCTTTTAACTTTTTCATGCCTACTAACAGGAATTGTCATTCAGCTCTCGGAATTTTGCCCAATCTGTATTTGCTTTGACTCTGCTGACCTCTGCAGTCTGTTTTGCTTCGTACCACAGACCTGAGCAACGGGGAGGCTGTCATCTGACCGTCATGGACATTGTCGACTGGCATGAGCCCGGTTTCCATCATGCAGCTGTAGCGCACGCAATTCACATGGCGTAGTCGTTTTGCAAGTACATTAGTATTTGTCTGTCCCATGAGAAGTGTCTGCAGAGCTTGTTCTCTGCGCGGTCCAGGAGCACTGCCTGTACATTCTGTCCGTGGTCGGAGGGGATTGTCTGTTGTCATTCTGTTCTGGTCAGGCCCTAGCACCCCCACTCAACAAGGTGTCACTGCTGCTAGAGGACACAGGTGCCTTTTAGATGTCATGGGGAGACACGGTAGTTGCCCCACACTTTGAGAGTGATCCATCCAGTGATGTGAGCGACACAGCACATGGGATGTACATTTCACCATGTACTGGCTGAGCAATGGGTCTGCTGGCAAAGCCCATAGACCTGGGACATCTCATTCAACTCCTCCCAGCAAGGGGTGGGGGGATATGCTCGTGGGTCTTCGTCCAGAGGGATTATTGATATGACATCTTGCTTCATGTGTTATGGATGTGTCACTATGGAAACTGTATATGTACTCATGCATTCTCAACTTCTTGTGGCACGTATGTTGCCTGTATTGCAACTGTAGTAAAAAAGCACATTTCAAAGCGTGTCTTGTCTGCAACTTATCGACTTGTGTACACGTGCTTGCAAACCTCTGAGTGAGTGGGAGAGCTAGTGAGGCACTATAGCAATTGGGTCCTGTGCTAATGGGTGTTTCTGGGTGCTCAGTCCCTGCCTGCCCAAGTTCTCAAATCCCGCGCATAGTCCTGTATGTGTACAAAATGCCAGTAACAGATCTCAAAGTTTGTTAGACAACAGCAAGGCACGCAGGCACAGTCATAGTCGCTCATTGGTCACTTACACTCAACGGAAGTAGTTGACGAGGAGCTGTTGTCGCTGGTCAAGGCCTTCTTCCTCACCACTGTCATTGTCACTGGGCATGTGTGGGTTGGGTGCAGGGGGCTGCTGCTGTTCATCGTCGTCCAGAATCAGGGGGATACTTCTGCGCATGGTCAGATTGTGTAGCATGCAGCAGGCAACTAACATCTGGCATACCTTCTGTGGTGAGTACTTAGGTGCACCACCAGTCTGGTCCAGGCACCTAAATCTTGACTTGAGCAGTCCAAAAGTGTGCACCAACACACAACGTGTCCTCCCATGTGCATCATTGTATTGGACTTCCCCCGGCGTTGTTGGATTCCGCAGTGGGGACAGCAACCACGGACGATTGGGATGCCCAGAGTCACCTAGTTGTGAGACAGACAGTCAAACAGTGTGATCTGAATGTGTGGGGGGAGAGCAGCATGTCACACATACTTCACAGTCACTGACACAGCCCACTCACCAACAAGCCAGGCCCTCTTGGGGTGCAGATTGGCCATCAATTGGTGTATGGTGCTGTTCCGCAAGATGTAGGAGCCATGTGCTGACCCAGGATACCTTGCACACACGTGTGAGATGATCTGATCTGCCTGGCATACCACTTGTACGTTGATGGAGTGGTAGTGTTTGAGGTTCCTATAGATGTGTTCACTTACCTGTGGTGGAACGAGGGCAATGTGGGTACCATCAATTGCTCCCACAACATTTGGAATGCCTCCCAGGTCATAGAACTCCCCCTTCACAGCTGCCAATTCATCCCTCCTCGGGAAGTGGACAGGTCTGTCCTTGTAAGGCATCAATGCTGACAGGACGTCACGCAACACCATGCTGAACAAGGGCTGTGACATCCCCTCGGCGCTGGCCACAGTGTACTGGAAAGACCCAGTACCGGAGAATGCAGTGCAGCCGTACCCTTCACTGTAGCAGACAATGCAGCCGGATATTTTCTTTTGGACTTCAAATGGGGCTCGAAGTGGGCACATAGGTTTCATAGTGTGCGGCGATCGAAACGGAATCCCCGGATGATTTCGATGTCCTCCATCGTCGCCAGGTCGGGGACAGGGTAAAAGATGGGTGGTCTCCTCCTACGTATGTCAGGGTACACAGGCATGGGCTGAGTTCTAGATGAAATGTGGTGCACAGCTTACCCAGAGACTCGCACAACCACAACATTGACAGGCCTCATGGTCACGTGAAATGCACAAGTGACCTGCATTCAGACGTTGTTTTTCTTCACTCACTCGACATACTGACACTACGACATCCAAAGAAGTCGATGTGTATGGCATGTAGTACACTGCTACATCAAGCATGAGCTGCCCTGTGGTCAGATGGCACGGCACTAGTGTTTCCCAGCATCAGTGCTTAGTTGCATGTTGCTGCTGTCACTGCACGAGCGCAAGCTTCAGTCCCACAATACGCAACACCATTACGGGATGAGGGCAGTGAGTGTCATCTGGACAACGCTACATGGTTGTTCAGCACGGTGGACAGACACGGGGACATTATGGGGTCAGTCCTGCGTGAGTGTGTGTGGAATTTACGTAACAGACATTGCAATGTTCACCTGAATGAGGCACAAATGCACTTGGATTGTGTATACATGCCCACATGGCTGCCAATGAGCGATGATGTCCGTCATAGCTATGTTTGTTTGTTCCACATGTGCACTCCTATGACGTGTGTGTGAACATTAACAGGCAATGGCAGCTGTGAACACTGCACGCCACACCAGTACGTGTGTTGGGAGTGCTAGGGGTTACAAGTATGTCTGATTTGCAGACAGTGGACACCTCTGATTGTCTGCCTACGTCACTGGCCCTTCACAAGTCGACCCCTGGCCAAGGGACGCCAGTCAGTTGTCAAGGGATGTACAAGCGATGTTCACAGGTAGGATGTTTCATTACACAACATTGGTACAGTGCGAGAGACCTTTGTCCTTTTAGACTCCTTCCCTCATTTCGGTCCATGCTGGCCACGGGGCATGACTGTGTATGTACTTTCACTCTCCTTTTCTTGGACATGCCATGTGTGTGTAGACTTGACTCAAGGGTCACACTCTCTCATACCTTCACAGTGTAGTGAGCAGCTGGTCACTGTTCTAGTTGTTCTGATGTCCCAGCCACTCCCAAAGGGCTGGTTTACCCCCCATCCCACAGCCACCCAGCACAGGCGTCACTGGACATGTGACACTGCCAACAAACGGGGCTGGGTCCACATGTCCTGGGCCAGTTCTCCTATACATGTAAGGTGTCTGTGTGGTTACTTTATATGCATGGGGGCCTCGTGCCCCACAACATTACACATGGGGTGCACCAATCACTTTAGGCAAATGAGTTGTGATGTAATTCGCATGGCGCCAATGCAAATGCAGTATGTGTTCGCATGCGCGGTAGCTGGCATCCGCGGCGATGACACGCATTGGCCCCAATTGGATGATGCAGGGTTGCGGTTGCAGCTTCCCGGCCGCCGCGGTGTGGCAACCAATATGCGAATGAGCCATTGGCCAATGGTGCCCTTCGGCGTACATATTTTGATGTTGCGGTGTGCGCGCTCTGCTACTGCGGGGCTCGTCATTGGCCCCAATTGCCATCAGGGGTATCGAGGGTCACTCATGGGGATGGGGTGGGCCTTGCACTTTGCATTTGGCAGGTTGCCACATTCATCGTGGTGCCGCCACGCTTGCTGGGAGTTGTAGTTGTTCAGGGGTTGCATGCGTGGAGATGTTTGGTACGTACCTCTGCTGTTGGACGCGGCGGCGTCTTGTCTGCGGGAGGTGCAGCAGGTAGTGCAGCGGGAAGGCCTGTAGCGCTGGATCCATGGCGGCTCCGGTGGTTTAGATGGGTGCTGTATCGGCTCTTCCTCTCCGTTGTTGTGTTTCCGCCATCCGCAACGTGGTGGTTTTACGCGGCGGTGGGAATGGCTGTTTGCCACATCGTAATCTGTTTGGCGGACGGAACGTGTTTCCGCACGCCGGTCCTGCTTTATTGGCTCCGTCCGCCACCCTTGCGGACGTAAAAAACATGCAGAGCCTGACAGACCGTGGAAGACAGTAAATGGCCTCTGTAGGACCATTGTAATTTGGTGGTCGCAATGACCGCACCTGGGGCAGGAAAATGAACGTTTTCTGCCACCAGCACGATGGGCTTCCGTCTGGCATCATAATGAGCCCCTTAGTTTGTCTCAGAGATTTACACAGACTAAACAGGCTGGGCGTTTTCAATAAGTATTTATTGATCAGTTGTTATTCTAGTGTAGAATAGATGAGCTGCAACAACCATTAGACAGTAGCAGAGATATATAATTAGCAGTACTACGAAAGTAAAAGGATGGTATAGTTTTACCATCTTGCATAAATCATGAATATATACAAGTACATAAAGCACATGATAAAAAGTACGTACTCCTACAATGTCTCCCTAACTAGATGTACCTAAATGTACCTAGCATCTATGTAGGTGTTATGCCAAGAATCCCTCTAGGATCTAGTCCACCCCATTACCTGAGAGTTTCGAGAATATGGGACCCTGTCCTGGTCTCGAGTTGGACACCCCGCGAGGGATGTTAGACCACTGCGAGCTGGAGTGTCTGCATGCAGGAACCTCAGCGTCTCTGGTCAGTGTGTCAGCCAGGAAGTCACGGTCTCCTCTATCTTCCTAAGCAAGATGTGCTGTATATATACCCATAGGACTCCCCAGGGGTCCTACCTTGCTGTGTTACTGTGTTGGCCTAAAGGATGACGTTGGGCCTGAACTTTATACAGAGATATTATACAGGAGATGGTAATCCTACTGTTAGTCCTGCTGTGCTTCCAAGAAGCCTCATGCATAATGTATGAGAATCGAACCAGGAAAAACCCGCGTTCTGAATGCAGTGTCATATCTAGGTAAAAGGTCAGTGCCTAAGAACCGTTATGTATGTAATGTAGGGAAGAATATAGGTGAAAGGTTGCAATGTTACCTGCGCCTATATAGGGTACCTATATGGAATATAACAACTGATGGGGCAGGTGAGCCTTTATTTCATTTTAACCATAACTCCTATGGAGAAGCCCTGAATAGACTCCTTGTGATCAATAACCTAGAGATTTGCAACCCTATTGACATACGCTCAGGTATGCTGCAAAACACATTTGGCACACCTACTCAGGGCACAACAATCGATTATATAATCATAGCGGAACCACTCAAAAAATCAATTTCTAATCTTGAAATTAAGTATTTTAATTTTAGTGATCATGCAGCCATTGTTGGCAAGCTGGATTGGGCAGGAATCCACTTGGAGCAGCCAAGGCATGTTAAACCCATGATAGCAAGAAACAATGGGATTGTCCTAAAATGGCTACAATAGATAAAACATCCCTTGTCCCGACTGTGGTTGCAAACAGGCAAAAAGACAATATAATCTGCCTAGAAGCAGGCCCTACCTATCCAGGTATCCACTGCATTTGAATCAATATTACTGGAGATCGAGACTCACCGAACTAGAAAAAAAAACATTTCCAAAACATCAGGTCCCAGATGGTTTGATCGAGCATGTACCAAGTCCCTAGCAACTTTACAACAGGCTCTTAGAACTATGCCTAGAGACGCAGATTTAGTTAAGCTTCTTCGTCTCCAATATAAAGAGGCCAGGAAGATCAGAATTAAAACTCTAAAAGAAGAAGCATGGGAACAACTATACCTAGCCTCCATCTCAAAAAACACTAGGGACTTTTGGAGTATTATCAATGCCCCTTTCCACAAATCAACCACAGTCCCAAGTTTGGATTGCCATGTAGATGAGGAATCCTGGGTTACACACTTCTCCTTAATATTTGATCCAAATGCCGAGGGGGTGATAACACAGCAGGCACCCACATCCCCTCTCACTAAACCCCTTTTGATTTTTAATCACTATGACATTAGAGAGGCTCTTATGCTGTGCTCAAGCAGTAAAGCGCCCGGCCTAGATGGTATGTTATGCTATATTAGGAGTGCTTGTATAGCGCATGGCTGCCCCAGCAAGGTACTCCTATAGACTTATGGGGATCAGTGCTGACAAACGTTTTTAACGCTGTCGCCAAGGTGGGACCACCAGGTTCATGGAAGAAATCTATTTTAATTCCATTCCATAAGAAAGGAGACAAATCAGAAGTCAAAAACTATAGGCCAATTTCGTTGCTGGATAGCACAGCCAAACTTATGGGTAGGGTCTTACTGAACAAACTCGAGGAATGGGCTGCTATTAAAAAGGTTCTGATCCCGGTCCAATTTGGCTTCAAAAAAGGAATGGGCACTCAGGACCAGTGTCTTAATCTAAGTCGCCTAATTGCCAAGTATACTCAGGCTAAGCCTGGCAAGTTATACTTGGCATTTATGGACCTATTAGCAGCCTTTGACTGTGTTGCACACCAATACCTATGGAAGATAATGTAAGAAATGGGTATTGACGAGGAAATTATACTATTCATCAGGCAGCTTTATTCCTTGACCTCGGCCAGTGTCAGATACGGGAGGCAGGGGGAGTGCAATAGGGCGTTTCCAATCAAGAGGGGTGTCAGAAAGGGTTGTCATACTCGCCCCATTTCTTTTTTCCATCTATACCAATGGGGTGGAAGCTCCCATGTCGGACTCAACTCCAGACGTTCTTAAGATCAACAATGTACGTACCCCAATTCTCCTGTATGAAGATGATGCAGTGTTAATTGCCCGCACGGGCTTGGCCCTGCAAAAGTTACTAGATATTTATGTGCACTACATGCATAAACTAGAGCTAAAAACTAATGAGGCCAAATCCTTCATTTTAATTACTGGCCGTAAGAATGAAAAGGTCCCTAGCTTTTACATAGCCGGCCAGAAAATAGCCGACACTGACGCCTTTTCCTATATAGGTGTGATTTTTGATAGACAATTAACATGGTCCAATATGATCACTACAAGGGGTTTATTACTAGAAAAAAGCATTATTGCTCTACATTCCTTCATTAAAAAACTGGGTTCAAAACCTATCGATATGGTTAAAAAGTCTACACAGCCAAATCTGTCTCGTTAGCAATTTATGGGGCAGGCATATGGGGTTACTACAACCCCTCAGGTCTCCAGACTATAGAGGACATTTTCTGGAAAAAATTAGTAGGCCTCCCCATAAGTTGCTCCAATTTTATTTTGCATGCAGAAATAGATGTCCCATACCTTACTGATATAATTAGCCTGGCTCCAGTCATCCTATGACATTCTATCTGGAGAAGGGAATCCATTCACATCACCCAAAAGTTAATTGAAGATGGCCTTTCTCTGGAATAAGTCCATATGATCCCATGGATTACCTATATTAAAACCACTCTTTCTTCTCTTGGTCTAGAGCATCTATTTGTTTCTCCCAGTGAGTGCTCTAATATCTCAAAATGGGAGATAAAATCCCGTTTTCTTAAACAAAAGGCCAATGAAAGAATGAAAATTAATTACACAACAGTATCGGTCAAATCATATTTAGAGGGACCGATGGTACAGGAAGGGATATCCTCATATTTATTTACCGTGGCAAACTCACGTCATAGATTCTTTTTAATCAGATTTCGATTGAATTTTATTCCTTGTATGTTGGCCCATCCAGCAGGAATTTATTCTATAACTGATTTACCATTCTGTCCCTGTGATGGTGTTTCAGCACAATCAAATTTGCACATTTTTTTCTTTTGTAAATTTTACATGGATCATCGCAAAAGATTTATATTGCCACTGATATGTAAATATATTTTGAAACAATGCCGTGTAGGAATGTACTTTTGACAATCTTTGCCAGATCCTCTGGTTTGCTACTCTGTTGCGTCTTTTTTAATACAATCATGGAAGACCAGGCGATTGCATAATACCCAAGAATGAATTGTAACTCTTGTTTAATCAGCTGGGTTTTACTGACCGTCTCATAACAGTGAATGTATTGAACTTTTTAATGGATACTATTTTAATTGATTGCTAAAATTTTGCATTTGGATGGTTGTTTTTACTGTGTTCACTTGTACTTTTATGATCATATTGCATAAGTATCGAATAAAGTGAATTGACTGACTGACTGACTGATTAATTAAATAAAATCTTCTAAATTGGCATAGTGCATAATTTTGCCATTTCTTTCATATTTTTATAAAGGTAACTGTTCTTGACCATTATCTTCCAGTAACATATCTTTGCACAAGGAGGTGTATTTCTCTCATAAATGTAGTTCATTCTAAAATAACATCCCTGAATTCTGGAAAAGGACGGTCACAAATTTTTGAGTTTGTGGATGTGGAAGCTGTGGAGCAGGGTACCACAATCCTCATCAAATTAATGTCTGCTTTAACCACATGATTAGGTCAACTGTCTGTGATGAGATACCCGTTCACAAAGGTAGATTGACATCTGAGGAACTCAGGTTATGGATGCATTACATTTTGTTTCTAAATTGAAAGTGTGTTTCATGCTGATTGTATCTGAGTAAAAGTAGGAAAATATGATTTTTTTTTTTTGGGATGCAATGTTGAATCTACAGGAATAACTATTTTGGTAATTAAATAGCCATCCTGGAATGATGTTTTGTCTTAAATATTGTACTAGAAGCTATTGCAGGCAAAATGTTTAGAACAAAGTTTTCACAATTTATAAGTACACCAGTATTTCCTATGACGCTTTTAGTATCTGTTACTATAAAATATTGTTAATTTAGTATTTCAGTATTGGTTTATTACTCAAATGTAAAACTGTTGGTCACGTCCTAGGAAAGAAAACAAGAGCAGGCTTCTCTCCTGCAGCCACTACGGTGCGGGTGGACCCCCAAAACTTCAGGGAGTTCCTCGACCTTTCATGGGGCCCCTTTGAGCCCAATGCCAATGATTAGCTGTTCGATATGGGAGGCTGTAGGGCCCCTCATCACATTCTGCACAGGATCCCCATCATTCTGTGTACTGTCACTGTGCACTGGCATATTTTATATATGTAAAAACCTCACTGAGATAATATGAGGCATATTTACAATGAAATGGTGCGGCGCGGTAAGCAAATTAGCAGCGCCAAGCTGCGTCATTTAAAAAAATCAGGGATGCACAATATTAACAAGAATACAATGCACCACTGTGCTTTCCCCTGCACCGCAGCTAAAAAAGCTGCCTAGCACCAGTACAGGCACCCTTGCACCAGGGATGATTGTGTTTGTGCAGGAAGGGACACCTTCCTGCACGAAAGCAATAATTAATGGTGTTTTGCTCCTTCTATGTGTGCTGCAGAATGCCACATTAACACCTCCTTTTGAAAGGTGTTAGTTTTTGGCACTGCCTCAGACTTATGTATCCTTGAAAATCTGGGGCAGCATCAAAAAGCAATGGGTGTTGCGTGGGACACAGCAACACCCATTGCATGCCCCTTTGCCGTAGAAAACTGCATCGATTAGGGCCATATTTACAAGACGGCGTTAAGCCATGCAAATTGGCTTAGCGCCGCCTTGTAAATATGGAGCAGGGCATAGCGCCACCGGAGCGTCGGAAAAAGTGACGCTCCAGTGGCGCTAGGCCCTTGCAATTATGCCCCTATGTTTTTAAATGAAATCCCTTGTTTTAGTATGCAGTTCGAAAGTCTGCATTCGAATGTTGATTTTCTCGCAAAATACATCTCTTTTTATGGATGTTATACCGGCACAGTTTGAATTGTCATTTTGTATTGTAAATGTGCAAACAAGAATTCCATGTTACATGCTTTAGTTTGCCTCTGACTGTTTCCCAATAATACCCGAAAGCAGTAAGTCCTACGGTAAAAATAGCCGCTTCAAAGATGTTTTGGTTGTGCAAAATATTCCCTTACTTTTATGGACAGCCAGGTTTTACTCAGCATTGTATGATGCCGCAAAAACGGGTCGGGGTTTGAATTACATGCTGTGAGCAAACACTTGCGCTTAGAATGCAAGTTGAAGACTGAACAGCATACAAATTATTTGCGTGGCATGAGCTGTTACGAGGCTGGTTGACAATGCCCTAAATACGTGAAATATTGATCACTTAGAATGTTGTGGAGAAGAATGACATATGTTGGACTCATTCTTTCAGAACTCTAATTAGATAATGTTTTTAACTTACTAAACTGGGATAAAGTATGGTAATGCACTGAGAAAAAAACCTCTCTTCCCAGCCAATGTTATAAAGCTGTTGCTGAACAGATTCGCTTCACGGGCTGTTGAGTTTGCAGTGAAGGTCATTGAACATTACATTTTCTTTTGAATTTGACAATGAATATATATTCCGTCTTTCAAATCTGTGGAAAAAATGTGAAATGTATTCAGTGACTGACCGGATCTTACTTTGAATCAAGTGTCACAGATTTCCCATGGTGGTTAAAATGATAATTTACACTTTAGTAAATCCTAAAGACAGTCTAAAGAAGGTTAGGAAACATGTTAATGACAGATAATCCACCATTAAAAAAAAACTGGTGGTAAGAAAGAGGCCCTTAACTAATCGTTTTTTACACTTTATTGGCATCTTGAGAAATTGATCCCGTTCATTATTCTAGAGATCCTGTAACTGATGTTATACTCCTGTTCGTCACTGATAAGGCAGCCGAATTTGAAAATTCAGGATATTATTTCGGAATTGTTTATCCAATATGTTTAAATTATTTGGCTTATTGTGTAAAACAGATGATCTTTATTGTAGAATGAAAATTGAAATTTCATCATGTAAATCAGTGTTTGGCTTCGGGGTGTATCATAGACTGAACAAGATCAATTTAAGGAAGAAGTTGTCCACTTCAGAACCCAGGGTACAGAGGCAGTGCATGATTTATGTAGGCGGTTGCAGACAGTGAGCACCCAGACTTATGTTTGGGGTGTGGACTTCATTTTTCACTATCAAGCTTTGAGGCACAACAAGAGCCAGAAAAGGCTAAAACGGTGAAAGAAAGAGGAAGGGAAGGATAGGAGAACAGTGACTAAGGGAGACAGCAGGGATGAATAAAGAACCTGTAAGAGTGTGTTAAAGAAATAAAAAGTGTAAAGTGGTGGAAGAAATAGGCATGGGCTGGAATCAAGCCTGGCCACTCTGCGTGTTTGTCACCCCTTGGATTTGGGTGTACTGACATGGGTCTCCATGGAAAAATATTGGGCCCCTACACTAATATTTTGCCAATTAAGCACTATAGTCTAGTGGCATAGGTTCTTACTTAAAGTTGATTTTATTTTCTGACATCATTGATTTACTGGTAGAGAGTTAGTGCAGTACCATGAGTGGGCTCAGACACTTTTAGGGCATATATATTCGTGCAATCCTATCCCTATTATGCTACAAGATCTTTTGTGGGGGAGGAAGATACTCCAGGCAGGATATGGCAACTATGCTATTTGTTTTCCAAGTGCCCTTCTGTTCTGGCTATTTGGTGAACACAATTGTGTGGTGCTTAATGCCTATGAGTATTTGTGCATGTGTGTGTGTCATAGTCAGCCATTTTATCTTTGTTGTTCATGGCTCCTTCTTTGCTGGCCCTTCGGAAACCACCATTTTCTGGAGCCAGTGAATGTGTTTGTGTGCGGTGGCCATTTTGTCTTTGTTCTTGAAGCCTCTGTCACTCCTCGATTCCCAGAGATGCGTACTTCTCCCTGCCTATTTGCAGAGGTAGCACAGACCTAGCAATCCCTAGTGCACTCTTCATCATCAATAATTGTCCTAACTTGGGGTTGAAGCTTTCTTGAAATACTCGATTCTGATAATGCTTCCTTTGTGTGCCTTTCTCTGCTTAGGAAGGTGTATTTGCTTTCACACCTCTACACCAGGTCAATCTTAAGCAGTAGTCTTTCATCATAATACTGGTTGTTAGAACTGCCAGCCTTAGGGTGGTCTTCCCACAAACTTTTTGCCTTCACCCTCCTAGTTTGTTGAATTCATTTTGTTGGCTTTAGTACTCTGTGCACTTTACCACTGCTAACCTGTGCTAAAGTGCTTGTGCTCACTCTCTAAAACATGGTCAAATTGACATAGACCTGACTGGCACATTTAATTTACTTAAAAATCCCTAGTACAGTAGAATACCATATACCCAGTGCCTGTAAATAAAATGCTACTAGTGGGACTGCAGCACTTATTGTGCCACCCACCAAAGTTGCCCCTTAAATCATGACTCGGACCTGCCATTGCAGTCTGAATGCAGTTTTGAAGAGCCAATTTGATTTGGCAATATAATCCCCTTGCTAAGCCATAACCTCCCCCTTTTATTGCATATAACCCACCCCTAAGTTAGGCTCTAAGTAGCCCGTAGGGCAGGGTGCATTGTAATTAAAAGGTTGGACATGTACTTTTAAGTTTTACATGTCCTCGTACTGAAAACCCCATAAATTAATTTTTCACTACTGTGAGGCCTACGCCTCCCATAGGATAACATTGGGTTGCCTTATTAAATTTAATAAGTGCTAACGTATTATTGAGAACATGTGAACATTTCATGTTTGGTGTATTTAATTATAGTTAAAAATCCACTTTAATGGGAAAGTCTGATTTTAAGTTCCAATTTTAAAATTGACACTTTTGGAAAGTAGGCATTTACCTGCCGTAACTATTTGGCGCCTGCAGCCTGTCCCTGGGTCACATGACTGGGTGTAGTTGGCAGTTAGACATTGTTTATTCCTCCCAAATGGCAAACAACCTTTGCAACGAAGGCTGAACAGCGAGATGCCTTTACAACTAAGGCATTACAACAACAACGTCTTTACAACGCCTGACTGTACAACAAATGTTCTTACCACGAGCATGCCTTTAACAAGCACGCCTTTACAATGAATTTCATTGTTAAAGCATGAATGGTAAAGGCATATTCGTAGTAAAAAATGAGGTAAAGTATTATATATATATTTTTTTAATGGTATTTCAGCAGAGCTATAACTTTTTAAATCAGCTTAGACTGACGAGACTCATGTGAAACGTGACAAAAGGAGGGAGGTAACATGAACTTCAGAATTGTATAGTTTTTACTAAAAGGATTCCTTTTAAGGGGTTAATTTCAGTGACATTTTTAGAGCCGTGTTTTATTATCAGAAGAGATTCTAATGAGGATGTTTTGGAATTTATGATGAAGAGTAGGTTTGAAATATAGTAATTTTGGGTTTAAGAATGGATTGTCTTTTAATTAACATCAGAGTACTGTATTGCATTTGCACTTTATTATAAAAAACTTTTGCACTAATATAGAGACCAGGAGGACACATCAGGTGATGCACTTGCACTGATTGTTCCGGTACTGGCCGATATATAATTGATATTATAGTACTGTATTGCACTTGCACTTTATTGCGCAATATTGCACTGGCATATGGACAATGTTTTAAACCCAATACTGAAGCACTTCCACTTTCTGATTAATCCATAGATGCCACACTTCTTTAATTGGGAAAACATCAGAATCACCAAATGAGGCAATAAGAGGCTCAAATTTAACTGAGATTCAGCACCTGTTCTTATCTGCATTACTGTTGATAAAGGTTTAAATAATACACTGTAATGATGTTTAGTAACAATTACCCCTTTTGAGAAGAATATTCACAAATTGGAAAGTAATTATTGCATCCAACCTCAGTTTTAACATAATTCAAATTAGTAAAAAGTATTTCATGAATTTTAATGAAGTCGATATGCAAATAGTTTTGTGTAGTAGAATATTCTAACTACAATATAGAATGAGATGCATCATTTTATTGTAAGGTTTTGCAATGTAAAGAGTTTTTAACATTGGAAGTCAGGCACATGCCTTTTATGCCATAATGAATTATGAGAGGTTAAGAGCATTTTGCACAGGCACTTTATGACGAATAATGAAAAGGAAAACATTGAAGGTATAATTGTTACTTTTCTTACAAACAAGAGAATACAGAAATGAATTGTAACAATGAAAACAGTTCGCTTTTAGACAAGTGGCATAATGTGAGCGTTTATTGCTGATAATATGCACATGTAAAAGTCTTTCTTTGCTGCCCTTTGTGAATCACGGGTCATGTGACCATGGTACTCTGCTGTTTTAAAGTGTGCTGATGGAGTAGCGATCACTGTGTGATCAAGGCAGGAATTTCCGAAACGCGTCACAGCGTAATTCTGAATTAAAGACGGTATTGCCAATGCTACCCCCATGTCGGCGTCCAGTTTCATTGTGAGGAGTCGGATGTGGTGTTTATATATATATATATATATACATATATATATATTCTGCTCCAAAGGTTGTCCACCAGGTGAGTAGCACTCGATCAGCAGCTTTGTTGATGATAGGCAGGGACGAGGATCCGCTTGTAGAAGCTGCTTCGTAATGGAATTGCCTGACGCGTTTCGAAGCTCCACATGCTTCTCTTCAGAGGCTTGAACGGAGACAGTGTGTGCAAACGCTGAACCCACTTCGCCATTTTCATATTGCACACCCACCAATGGGAAGCTCGAATGAGACTGTGCATTGTGGGAAATGTGGTCCGGATAGCACACAAATCTTGTCCTGTATGGACCCTGCAAGTGGACTCGTCCTCAATCCTGTTTGCGGCTGCTGGCCCACATAGCCGACATGATAGTTACCATGTCGGGTGGCCCCCATAACATTACGGGGTGTTGCACACTCCGCGGCAGGACGGCCGCGTATTACATTCTGCTCCAAAGGTTGTCCACCAGGTGAGTAGCACTCGATCAGCAGCTTTGTTGATGATAGGCAGGGACGAGGATCCGCTTGTAGAAGCTGCTCCGTAATGGAATTGCCTGACGCGTTTTGAAGCTCCACATGCTTCTCTTCAGAGGCTTGAACGGAGACAGTGTGTGCAAACGCTGAACCCACTTCGCCATTTTCATATTGCACACCCACCAATGGGAAGCTCGAATGAGACTGTGCATTGTGGGAAATGTGGTCCGGATAGCACACAAATCTTGTCCTGTATGGACCCTGCAAGTGGACTCGTCCTCAATCCTGTTTGTGGCTGCTGGCCCACATAGCCGACATGATAGTTACCATGTCGGGTGGCCCCCATAACATTACGGGGTGGTGCACACTCCGCGGCAGGACGGCCGCGTATTACATTCTGCTCCAAAGGTTGTCCACCAGGTGAGTAGCACTCGATCAGCAGCTTTATTGATGATAGGCAGGGACGAGGATCCCCTTGTAGAAGCTGCTCCGTAATGGAATTGCCTGACGCGTTTTGAAGCTCCACATGCTTCTCTTCAGAGGCTTGAACGGAGACAGTGTGTGCAAACGCTGAACCCACTTCGCCATTTTCATATTGCACACCACCAATGGGAAGCTCGAATGAGACTGTGCATTGTGGGAAATGTGGTCCGGATAGCACACAAATCTTGTCCTGTATGGACCCTGCAAGTGGACTCGTCCTCAATCCTGTTTGCGGCTGCTGGCCCACATAGCCGACATGATAGTTATCATGTCGGGTGGCCCCCATAACATTACGGGGTGGTGCACACTCCGCGGTAGGAAGGCCGCATATTACATTCTGCTCCAAAGGTTGTCCACCTGGTGAGTAGCACTCGATCATCAGCTTTGTTTATGATAGGTAGGGACGAGGATCCGCTTGTAGAAGCTGCTCCGTAATGGAAATGCCTGACGCGTTTTGAAGCTCCATATGCTTCTCTTCGGAGGCTTGAACGGAGACAGTGTGTGCAAACGCTGAACCCACTTCGCCATTTTCATATTGCACACCCACCAATGGGAAGCTCGAATGAGACTGTGCATTGTGGGAAATGTGGTCCGGATAGCACACAAATCTTGTCCTGTATGGACCCTGCAAGTGGACTCGTCCTCAATCCTGTTTGCGGCTGCTGGCCCACATAGCCGACATGATAGTTACCATGTCGGGTGGCCCCCATAACATTACGGGGTGGTGCACACTCCGCGGCAGGACGGCTGCGTATTACATTCTGCTCCAAAGGTTGTCCACCAGGTGAGTAGCACTCGATCAGCAGCTTTGTTGATGATAGGCAGGGACGAGGATCCGCTCATCAGTGATGTCATCAGTGATGTCATTTGAGATGTCATCAGTGATGTCACTGACCATGTCATGAATGATGTAATATGTGTCGTCATCAGCAGTGCATTGCGGGGGCGCGAGTTATAGTTAGCTGAACTAACTATAACGGCCGAATTTCTCAGGTTTTGTACGAGTAAAATATCAAACTAACTATAACGTCCCTGAAACCTCTGGTTTTTTCAGTGAATTTCTAAGGTTTTTTAAGTGCTTATTTCTAACTATAACGTCCCTAAAACCTATGGTTTTTTCAGTGAATTTCAAAGGTTTTTTAAATGATAATTTCTAACTATGCCTACAGAGGTAGGACATGTGAAGAAAGAGGAACAAAGGCACAGAAAGAAGCAAGACAAATGCAGAAAGAGGCAACAGAAGTCCAGAAAGACGAAGAAAAGTGCAGGAAGAAGCAAGAGATGTGCAGAAAGAACCAACAGAGGAACAGAAAGTCCTCCTGTGCACCCAACTTTTTGCTGACGGGTACTGGTGGTGACTGACTCTGACTAACCAGGCCAAGAGCCAGTGCTATGCTAAAAGACACTTAGAATACAGTGAAAACACCTACATACACTAGGGAACACTATGCGTTGGGGTACCCCTGTGATTAGCATGACCTCCTCTGTAAGTCCCTAGTACATAATAGGGCAGGGGGATTAAAACTACCTCTAAGTCAGAGGTGCAGAAAGATGCTTCTTTAAGTAGTAGTCACGTTTGCAGAGTGGTGGAGAAAGGGTGCTGGTCACCTGACCAGCGCTCAGGAATTCCGCTGCGTAGGACTTACAGGAGGTACCAGGAGGGCTTCTTGGCCCCCAAACTCCCTCAGGACTAAATTGGACTTCATCTCCCATCCCGTAGTCTGCCAGGAGGTGCGTTTGCAGAGTGGTGGAGAAAGGGGGCATGGCCTCCAAAGACGTCTTAGCAATCCCACTGTGTGGGACTTACTGGAGGTAAAGAGGGTAGTTGGCCCCCAAGGACATCCTTGGGTGCCAACTACCCCTCCCATTACCTCCAGTAAGTCCCACACAGCAGCATTGGTAAGCACTCATACCAGGCCACACTCCCTTTGCCCACCACTCTACAAACGCGCTCCCTGGCGCGCTCTTGGATGGGGATTTAAGTCCCCTTCGCTGCTGGGGGTCCTTTAGGGGCCAACTAGCCTACCTCTTACCTCCAGTAAGCCCCACGCAGTGGGATTGCTGAGAGGTAGACAAAGGCCACGCCCCCTTTCTCCACCACTCTGCAAACACGCCCCCTGGCACGTTGTTAGTTGGGGAATTAATTCCCCTTGAATACTGAGGGTCCCTGGGGGCCAACTAGCCCACCAGGTACCTCCAATATGCGCCACAGAGCTGGATTGCAGAGAAGTGGTCCGAGGCAATGCCCCCTTTTTACACCACTCTCGGCTCGAGCCCCCCCCTCACATCTTTAAAATAAAAAAACAGAGCATTGGGGAGGTGGCGGTCCCCGGGGCTGCGGGGGGCCGCATGCCCCCTGTGGTTCGTTATCAAAGCCCCAGGGAGGTGGCAGTCCCCACACATTTTTTTTAAAGCCACGGGGAGGTGGCGGTCCCTGGGGCTGCGGGGGCCGCAGTGCCCCCTGCATACAATTAAATAAGCCCCGGGGAGATGGCAGTCCCCGGGGCTGTGGGGGCCCCCGTGGGCCCCCGCAAATTATTTGGTGAGTGCCCCCGGGACCTGGCCCACCTGGGGGCTTAACAATAAGAAATGCGGGAGCCCGCGCTTCGTTTTTAAAAAAAATTTCACGGCCGGATTCGCGACCCCAGTGCAAATTCGGCCGATGTTTTTAAAAAAATGCTTTTTTTTGGCTTGGGGGTCCTTGTGGGACACCCTGAGCAGGCCTAGGGTGTCAGGGTGTTTCTACCCTGCCCCCTTTTCTTCATTTTTCACTTTGTTTCACCCTTTTTCTTGTGACTCGGTTACCGAGTCACAAGATGGCAGCCAACACTTCCTGGTTTGGAGTGTTGGCAGCCAATCAGAGTGAAGCTCATGCCCAGGAGGGTTCGCGAACCCTCCTCGGTGCTCAGATATCGATATTATTCTTTTTTAAATTTCTCAGGAACTACTTAACGGATTTACACCATTTAACAACAAGGGTGCAGTCTAAACCAAGACCTGCCTTTTTGCCAAATTTGGTGTAATTCCGTTCAGCAGTTCGGGCTGTAGCCTGTAATAAAGTTTCCTATGGAAAATAACATGGAGAAAACGTGCTTTGGGACCCCCCTTTTTTCTCGGCCCCCGCTTGACGAATCACCCACAAACTGAGCGGTCCAACCCTATTTTTTGGAAAATGTTACGAAAATTCATCAAACAGCGCCAAAGTTATTGGCAAATCAAAAAATGCTTTTTCTATGGATAATAGGTCCTAACTTTAACTACCTACTGGCGACCGCCAGTAGGTAATATATATATATATGCATATATATATATATTCACTGAAAAAACCATAGGTTTTAGGGACAGTTATAGTTAGTTGGACATTTCACTCGTACAAAACCATAGAAATTCCCCGTTATAGTTAGTTCAGCTAACTATAACTTGCGCCCGCAATGCACTGCTGATGACGTCACATATTACATCACTCATGACATGGTCAGTGACATCACTGATGACATCACTGATGACATCTCAAATGACATCACTGATGACATCATCCAGTGACTGTGTGTTTCTGTAAAGTTTAAATATTTTTAATATATATAGGAAAAGACGTATTGAAGAATGAGTGGGTGTGTAAGTGTCTGTATGGATGATTTAGTACGTGAGTGACTGACTCTACAAGTGAGTGATTAAATGTATCTTACTGAATGCATGGGTTAGTGACTAAACTGTGTGAATGTCTGTATCCGTCTGTCTGTTGGTTTGTAAGCGGCTGCATGGCTTTCTGAATAGCTACATGAGTGTCTACATGGGTTATTGATTGATTGTCTGAGTATCTGTATGGGTGCCTGAGTGTTTGTGTGGGTGGGGTGTGTGTGACTCTGTGCATACATGTGTGAGTTGGTGATTCACTGGGTGCATGGTTTCAAGAGTGCATCTGTGATGGACTGTATGGGTGGGTGAGTGTGTGTATGGGTGTGTTAGTGATTGAATGTATATCTCAGTGGTACATGTGTGAGTAACTACATATGTGAAAGGCAGTATATATGTGTGTTGGAGTATATAAATGGCTATAAGTGAGAGTGTGTGATTGTGAGAGTGGCTGTATGGATGAGTGTGTACTTGTATCAGTGATTGTATAAGAGTGTAAGAATGTGCTAGTATTTGTATGAGTAAGTGAGCTGGTGTGTGTATAACTGTATAGGTGAGTAAATGGGTGTGTGATTAAGTTTTTGCATGACTGACTAGGTGTGTGAGTACCTCTATGGATGAGTGGCGGTGTGTGAGTGTTTATATAGGTGTATGAGTGCATATGATAGTCCTGTACTGAGTGACTAAGTATGAGTGACTGTATGGGTGAGTGAGTGGATGTGTGTGTAGACCTAAGAATCAGTGAGTGGGTATGTAGTTTTTGGTGTTGGAGTGTCTATGGTTTTGAGAATGGCAGTCTGTAATTTAGAGTGGGTGTATCAAAAGTTATATTAGGGTGTGAGAAGATGCATGAAATTATCACATGGATGATGTCATCAGTGATGTCATTTGAGATGTCATCAGTGATGTCATCAGTGATGTCACTGACCATGTCATGAGTGATGTAATATGTGACGTCATCAGAAGTGCATTGCGGAGCGCGAGTTATAGTTAGCTGAACTAACTATAACGGGGAATTTCTATGGTTTTGTACGAGTGAAATGTCCAACTAACTTTAACTGTCCCTAAAACCTATGGTTTTTTCAGTGAATTTCAAAGGTTTTTTAAATGCTAATTTCTAACTATAACGTGTCTGAAACCTATGGTTTTTTCAGTGAATTTCAAAGGTTTTTAAATACTAATTTCTAACTATAACGTGCCTGAAACCTATGATTTTTTAAGTGAATTTCAAAGGTTTTTTAAATGCTAGTTTCTAACTATGCCTACAGAGGTAGGACATGTGAAGAAAGAAGAAAAACGCACAGAAAGAAGCAAAAGATGTGCAGAAAGAACCAACAGAGGAGCAGAAAGAGGCCTTGTTGCAAAATCATCCTGTGCCCACAACTTTTTCAGACGGGTACTGGTGGTAACTGACTCTGACTAACCAGAGCCAGTGCTATGCTAAAAGACACTTAGAATACAGTGAAAACACCTACATACACTAGGGAACACTATGCGTTGGGGAACCCCTGTGATTAGCATGACCTCCTCTGCAAGTCCCTAGTACATAATAGGGCAGGGGGATTAAAACTACCTCTTAAAACGCGCTACAGGGCGCGTTTGCACAGTGGTGAAGGGAGGGGGGGGCCTGAGGTGACATGTGTGCGGGATTAAGTCCCCTTGAATTCTGAGGGTCCTTGGGGCCCAACTAGCCCCCCAGGTACCTACAGTTAGGACCACAGAGCTGAGTTGCAGAGAGGCGTTCCGAGGCCACGCACCTTTTTTCACCTCTCTGCAATGCAACTCTGTTGTGCTTACTGAAGGTACCTGGTGGGCTAGTTGGCCCCCAGGGTCCCTCAGGATTCAAAGGGAATTAATTCCCCAACTTAAAACGCACCACAGGGCGTGTTTGCGCACACGTCACCTGAGGCCCCGCCCCTCCCTTCACCACTGTGCAAACGCGCCCCGTGGTGCGTTTTAAGTTGGGGGATTAGGTCACCTTGAATCCTGAGGGTCCCAGGGGCCCAACTAGCCCACTAGGTACTTCCAGTAAGCACCACAGGCCTGCGTTGCAACGCCTGTAACAAATTGTGCAGTTGTGTTTAGGTAGTGAAGAGGGTCGTGCTGGGGGTAGTGTTTTAGGGTTTAGGGTAGTGCAGTGGTGTTTGTGTAGTGTAGGGGGTCATGCTGGGGGTAGATTTAGGGTTTAGGGTAGTGCAGTGGTGTTTGGGTAGTGTAGGGAGTCGTGCTGGGGGAGTGTTTTAGGGTTTAGGGTAGTGCAGTGGTGTTTGGGTAGTGTAGGGGGTCGTGCTGGGGGTAGTGTTTTAGGGTTTAGGGTAGTGCAGTGGTGTTTGGGTAGTGTAGGGGGTCGTGCTGGGGGTAGTGATTTAGGGTAGTGCAGTGGTGTTTGGGTAGTGTAGGGGGTACTGCTGGGGGTAGTGTTTTAGGGTTTAGGTTAGTGCAGTGGTGTTTGGGTAGTGTAGGGGTACTGCTGGGGGTAGTGTTTTAGGGTTTAGGGTAGTGCAGTGGTGTTTGTGTAGTGTAGGGGGTAGTGTTTTAGGGTTTAGGGTAGTGCAGTGGTGTTTGTGTAGTGTAGGAGGTCGTGTTTTAGGGTTTAGGGTAGTGCAGTGGTCTTTGGGTAGTGTAGGGAGTCATGCGGGGGTAGTGTTTTAGGGTTTAGGGTAGTGTAGGGGGTCGTGCTGGGGGAGTGTTTTAGGGTTTAGGGCAGTGCAGTGGTGTTCGGGTAGTGTAGGGGGTCGTGCTGGGGGAGTGTTTTAGGGTTTAGGGCAGTGCAGTGGTGTTTGGGTAGTGTAGGGGGTCGTGCTGGGGGAGTGTTTGAGGGTTTAGGGCAGTGCAGTCGTGTTTGGGTAGTGTAGGGGTTGTGCTGGGGGTAGTATTTTAGGGTTTAGGGTAGTGCAGTGGTGTTCGGGTAGTGTAGGGGGTCATGCTGGGGGTAGTGTTCTAGGGTTTAGGGCAGTACAGTGGTGTTTGGGCAGTGTAGGGGGTAATGCTGGGGGTGGTGTTTTAGGGTTTAGGGCAGTGCAGTGGTGTTCGGGCAGTGTAGGGGGTCGTGCTGGGGGTGGTGTTTCAGGGTTTAGGGCAGTGCAGTGGTGTTCGGGCAGTGTAGGGGGTGGTGTTTCAGGGTTTAGGGCAGTGCAGTGGTGTTCGGGCAGTGTAGGGGGTCGTGCAGGGGGTGGTGTTTCAGGGTTTAGGGCAGTGGTGTTCGGGCAGTGTAGGGGTCGTGCTGGGGGTGGTGTTTCAGGGTTTGGGGCAGTGCAGTGGTGTTCGAGCAGTAAAGGGGGTCGTGCTGGGGGTGGTGTTTCAGGGTTTAGGGCAGTGCAGTGGTGTTCGGGCAGTGTAGGGGCGGTGCAGGGGGTGGTGTTTCAGGGTTTAGGGCAGTGCAGTGGTGTTCGGGCAGTGTAGGGGTCGTGCTGGGGCTGGTGTTTCAGGGTTTAGGGCAGTACAGTGGTGTTCGGGCAGTGTAGGGGGTCGTGGTGGGGCTGGTGTTTCAGGGTTTAGGGCAGTGCAGTGGTGTTCGGGCAGTGTAGGGGGTTGTGCTGTGGCTGGTGTTTCAGGGTTTAGGGCAGTGCAGTGGTGTTCGGGCAGTGTAGGTGGTCGTGCTGGGGCTGGTGTTTCAGGGTTTAGGGCAGTGCAGTGGTGTTCGGGCAGTGTAGGGGGTCTTGCTGGGGCTGGTGTTTCAGGGTTTAGGGCAGTGCAGTGGTGTTCGGGCAGTGTAGGGGGTCGTGCTGGGGGTGGTGTTTCAGGGTTTAGGGCAGTGCAGTGGTGTTTGGGCAGTGTAGGGGGTCATGCTGGGGCTAGTGTTTCAGGATTTAGGGCAGAGCAATGGTGTTCAGGCAGTGTAGTGGGTTTTGCTGGAGGTGGTGCTTCAGGGATTAGGGCAGTGCAGTGGTGTTCGTGCAGTGTAGGGGGTGGTGTTTCAGGGTTTAGGGCAGTGGTGTTCAGGCAGTGTAGGGGGTCTTGCTGGGGTTGATGTTTCAGGGTTTAGGGCAGTGCAGTGGTGTTCGGGCAGTGTAGGGGGTCATGCTGGGGGTGGTGTTTCAGGGTTTAGGGCAGTGCAGTGGTGTTCCGGCAGTGTAGGAGGTCGTGCAGGGGGTGGTGTTTCAGGGTTTAGGGCAGTGCAGTGGTATTCGGGCAGTGTAGGGGGTCGTGCTGGTGGTGGTGTTTCAGGGTTTAGGGCAGTGCAGTGGTGTTCGGGCAGTGTAGGGTGTCGTGCTGAGGGGTGGTGTTTCAGGGTTTAGGGCAGTGCAGTGGTGTTCGGGCAGTGTAGGGGGTCTTGCTGGGGGTAGTGTTTCAGGGTTTAGGGCAGTGCAGTGGTGTACGGGCAGTGTAGGAGGTCTTGCTGGGGGTGGTGTTTCAGGGTTTAGGGCAGTGGTGTTCGGGCAGTGTAGGGGTCTTGCTGGGGGTAGTGTTTCGGGGTTTAGGGCAGTGCAGTGGTGTTCGTGCAGTGTAGGGGGTCGTGCTGGGGGTGGTGTTTCAGGGTTTAGGGCAGTGCAGTAGTGTTCGGGCAGTGTAGGGGATCGTGCAGGGGTGGTGTTTCAGGGTTTAGGGCAGTGCAGTGGTGGTCGGGCAGTGTAGGGGGTTGTGCTGGGGGTGGTGTTTCAGGGTTTAGGGCAGTGCAGTGGTGTTCGGGCAGTGTAGGGGGTCGTGCAGGGGGTGGTGTTTCAGGGTTTAGGGCAGTGCAGTGGTGTTTGGGCAGTGTAGGGGTCGTGCTGGGGCTGATGTTTCAGGGTTTAGGGCAGTGCAGTGGTGTTCGGGCAGTGTAGGGGGTCTTGCTGGGGGTGGTGTTTCAGGGTTTAGGGCAGTGGTGTTCGGGCAGTGTAGGGGGTCTTGCTGGGGGTGGTGTTTCAGGGTTTAGGGCAGTGCTGTGGTGTTTGGGCAGTGTAGGGGGTCTTGCTGGGGGTAGTGTTTCAGGGTTTAGGGCAGTGCAGTAGTGTTCGGGCAGTGTAGGGGGTCATGCAGGGGTTGGTGTTTCAGGGTTTAGGGCAGTGCAGTGGTGTTCGGGCAGTGTAGGGGGTCGTGCTGGGGGTGGTGTTTCAGGGTTTAGGGCAGTGCAGTGGTGTTCGGGCAGTGTATGGGGTCGTGCTGGGGGTGGTGTTTCAGGGTTTAGGGCAGTGGTGTTCGGGCAGTGTAGGGGGTCTTGCTGGGGGTGATGTTTCAGGGTTTAGGGCAGTGCAGTGGTGTTCGGGCAGTGTAGGAGGTCTTGCTGGGGGTAGTGTTTCAGGGTTTAGGGCAGTGCAGTGGTGTTCGGGCAGTGTAGGGGTCATGCTGGGGGTGGTGTTTCAGGGTTTAGGGCAGTGCAGTGGTGTTCGGGCAGTGTAGGGGGTCATGAAGGGGTGGTGTTTCAGGGTTTAGGGCAGTGCAGTGGTGTTCGGGCAGTGTAGGGGGTCGTGCTAGGGTATGTGTTTCAGGGTTTAGGGCAGTGCAGTGGTGTTCGGGCAGTGTAGGGGGTCGCGCTGGGGGTAGTGTTTTAGGGTTTAAGGTAGTGCAGTGGTGTTTGTGTAGTGTAGGGGGTCGTGCTGGGGGAAGTGTTTTAGGGTTTAGGGTAGTGCAGTGGTGCTTGTGTAGTGTAGGGGGTCGTGCTGGGGGTAGTGTTTTAGGGTTTAGGGTAGTGCAGTGCTGTTTGTGTAGTGTAGGGGGTCATGTTTTAGGGTAGTGCAGTGGTGTTTGGGTAGTGTAGGGGGTCGTGCTGGGGTAGTGTTTTAGGATTTAGGTTAGTGCAGTGGTGTTGGGGTAGTGTTTTAGGGTTTAGGGTAGTGCAGTGGTGTTTGTGTAGTATAGGGGGTCATGCTGGGGGTAGTGTTTTAGGGTTTAGGATAGTGCAGTGGTGCTTGTGTAGTGTAGGGGTCGTGCTGGGGTAGTGTTTTAGGGTTTAGGGTAGTGCAGTGGTGTTTTTGTAGTGTAGGGGGTCATGTTTTAAGATGCAACGCTCCAATACCTGACCAGTCTGGACTACATAAAACTGCAAAAAAACTAAAAATAAAAAGTGTTTTGCACACTTTTGTCATTGGGCTATATGTGGGCTACATCTGGGTAATATTTGTGCTACATTTGGGCTCTTTTTTCACTGGTGGCCATCTTGGAAGACTTCTTTGTTATGAAGTTTCCTAATTTCCTCATTTACTGCAGTCTCCTCAGTAGGAAATGCTTTCAGTTTTTACTTTGATTCCATCAAGAAGGCATTCAGATGTGTCACACATTTGCCATAAATTCAGAATGTTATTACTCTAGTTGTTCATTAGATCACTGTAGTAAAGCTACTGCTCACCAAGGATTTAACTGGAAGTCTACTGCTGGTATTGAAAGTGATTGTTTCAGTCTGCATGTCAGAATTTTCTAATGAAATAGAAGAGGATTTGAGATCTCACTTAAAACATGCACTAAATTTTCGTTTTGCAGCACTAACCATAATTTCTATGGCAAAATGAACCCCCTCATTTTGTTCCTTTTTAAATTAAATGTTTTAAGTGTTACCAGTTTATTCCAATCAAGATGGCTTCAGGTGTGCCATACTTTTGTCATAAGTAAGGCGGTTAGCAGTCTAGTTGTTCTTTAGAACACTCTGGGAAGCTGCAGTAGAACACAAAGGCATCAACTGACAGGCTGCTCCTGTTGAAATATAACAGGAAGATATTTGAGATCTCACTTAAAACATGTCCTAATTTTTCTTTCTACAGCACTAACCATAATTTCTATGGCAAAATGAACCCCCTCATTTTGTTCCTTTTTAAATTAAATGTTTTAAGTGTTACCAGTTTATTCCAATCAAGATGGCTTCAGGTGTGCCATACTTTTGTCATAAGTAAGACTGTTAGCGCTCTAGTTGTTCTTTAGAACACTCTGGGAAGCTGCAGTAGAACACAAAGGCATCAACTGACAGGCTGCTCCTGTTGAAATATAACAGGAAGATATTTGAGATCATACTTGAAACATGTCCTAATTTTTCTTTCTACAGCACTAACCATAATTTCTATGACAAAATGAACCCCATCATTTTGTTCCTTTTTAAATTAAATGTTTTAAGTGTTACCAGTTTATTCCAATCAAGATGGCTTCAGGTGTGCCATACTTTTGTCATAAGTAAGACTGTTAGCAGTCTAGTTGTTCTTTAGAACACTCTGGGAAGCTGCAGTAGAACACAAAGGCATCAACTGACAGGCTGCTCCTGTTGAAATATAACAGGAAGATATTTGAGATCTCACTTAAAACATGTCCTAATTTTTCTTTCTACAGCACTAACCATAATTTCTATGGCAAAATGAACCCCCTCATTTTGTTCCTTTTTAAATTAAATGTTTTAAGTGTTACCAGTTTATTCCAATCAAGATGGCTTCAGGTGTGCCATACTTTTGTCATAAGTAAGACTGTTAGCGCTCTAGTTGTTCTTTAGAACACTCTGGGAAGCTGCAGTAGAACACAAAGGCATCAACTGACAGGCTGCTCCTGTTGAAATATAACAGGAAGATATTTGAGATCATACTTGAAACATGTCCTAATTTTTCTTTCTACAGCACTAACCATAATTTCTATGACAAAATGAACCCCATCATTTTGTTCCTTTTTAAATTAAATGTTTTAAGTGTTACCAGTTTATTCCAATCAAGATGGCTTCAGGTGTGCCATACTTTTGTCATAAGTAAGACTGTTAGCACTCTAGTTGTTCTTTAGAACACTCTGGGAAGCTGCAGTAGAACACAAAGGCATCAACTGACAGGCTGCTCCTGTTGAAATATAACAGGAAGATATTTGAGATCACACTTGAAACATGTCCTAATTTTTCTTTCCAGAGCACTAACCATAATTTCTATGACAAGATGAACCCCATCATTTTGTTCCTTTTTAAATTAAATGTTTTAAGTGTTACCAGTTTATTCCAATCAAGATGGATTCAGGTGTGCCATACTTTTGTCATAAGTAAGGCTGTTAGCACTCTAGTTGTTCTTTAGAACACTCTGGGAAGCTGCAGTAGAACACAAAGGAATAAACTGACAGTCTCTGCCCTTGTTGGATGTACATGTTTTACTGAGAATGTCAGACTTAATTCTCACATGACTGAGAAAGATAATGTGAATTTACAGAAAATATGCTCTCATTTTAGCTTCTGGGGCGCCTTCCAAAACTGTATGGGACAAGCATGTGAAAATAGTTTTCTCTCAAACATGATTCATGATATCCCAGCAGAAGGTTTTTCACAGGGTAAAATCACCTTAGAACACACCACAATTCCTGAAATTAGTATGGTACCATCAACAAATGAATTCTAATGTAACTAAAGTCTGTTATCACCCTTTATAGTTCTCCTTTTGGTAACCCTCAAAATCTTCGATTCACTACAATGCATTTCAATGGGGTACTATCATTTATATTGGTCCCAAGATGGCTGCCAGCAATTCCAGGATGAAGTGCTGACAGCCAATCAGATCTCACGATGACATGTGTGGTTAGGCTCCGCCCAGATATATATGTGTTTTTACTTTTGATTTTCTCAGCAACTACTTAACGGATTTACACCATTTAACAAAAAGGGTTCTTTTTGAACCAAGAACTACCTCTTTGCCAAATTTGGTGTAATTCCGTTCAGCAGTTCGGGCTGTAGCCTTGCATAAAGTTTCCTATGGGAAATTGATTTTTGACTCTTATTTTTTAATTTCTCCGTAACTACTGAACGGATTTACACCATTTAACAAAAGGGTTCTTTCTGAACCAAGAACTACCTCTTTGCCAAATTTGGTGTAATTCCGTTCAGCAGTTCAGGCTGTAGCCGTGTCTAAAGTTTCCTATGGGAAAATGATGGGGAAAACACGTTTTGGGACCCCCTTTTTCTCGGCCCCCGCTTGACGAATCACCCTGAGACTTTCAGGGTAGGAGCGGACCGGAGCGGGCCATAAAGTTTGAAACTTTTGCGAAGATTCGTCAACCGACGCAAGAGTTATTTCAAATAGAATGTCGCGGATTTCCTATGGAAAATAGGTCCTAACTATAACTATCTACTGGCGACCGCCAGTAGATAATATATATATATAAATATATATATATATATATATATATATATATATATATATATATATATATATATATTCACTGAAAAAACCATAGGTTTTAGGGACAGTTATAGTTACTTGGACATTGCACTCGTACAAAACCCGTGAAATTCCCCCGTTATAGTTAGTTCAGCTAACTATAACTCGCGCCCCCGTAATGCACTGCTGATGACGTCACATATTACATCACTCATGACATGGTCAGTGACATCACTGATGACATCACTGATGACATCTCAAATGACATCACTGATGACATCATCCAGTGACTGTGTGTTTCTGTAAAGTTTAAATATTTTTAAAATATATAGGAAAAGACGTTTTGAAGAATGAGTGGGTGTGTAAGTGTCTGTATGGATGATTTAGTAGGTGCGTGACTGACTCTATAAGTGAGTGATTTAACGTATCTTACTGAATGCATGGGTTAGTGACTAAACTGGGTGTATGTCTGTATCCGTCTGTCTGTTGCTGTGTAAGTGGCTGCATGTGTTTGTGAATAGCTAAATGATTTTCTATATGAGTTATTGAATGCTTGTCTGAGTATCTGTATGGGTGCCTGAGTGTTTGTGTGGGAGGGGTGTGTGCAACTCTGTGCATAGATGTGTGAGTGGGTGATTCACTGGGTGGATGGTTTCAAGAGTGCATCTGTGATAGACTGTATGGGTGGGTAAGTGTGTGTAAGAGTGTGTTAGTGAGTGAATGTATGTCCCAGTGGTACATGTGTGAGTAACTACATATGTGAAAGCCAGTATATATGTGTGTTGGAGTATATAAATAGCTATAAGCAAGAGTGAGTGATTGTGATAGTGGCTGTATGGATGATTGTGTGCTTGTATCAGTGATTGTATAAGAGCGTAACAATGTGCTACTATTTGTATGAGTAAGTGAGCTGGTGTGTGTATAACTGTATAGGTGAGTAAATGGCAGTGTGTTTAATTATTTGCATGACTGACTAGGTGTGTGAGTATCTCTATGGATGAGTGGCGTTGTTTGAGTGTCTAAATAGGAGTAAGAGTGCATATGATAGTCCTGTACTGAGTGACCGTAAGTATGAGTGACTGTACGGGTGAGTGAGTGGATGTGTGTGTGTAGACCTAAGAATCAGTGAGTGGGTATGTAGTTATTGGTGTTGGAGTGTCTATGGTTTTGCGAATGGCAGTCTGTAATTTAGAGTGGGTGTATCAAAGATTATATTAGGGTGTGAGGAGGTGCATCAGATTATCACGTGGATGATGTCATCAGTGATGTCATTTGAGATGTCATCAGTGATGTCATCAGTGATGTCACTGACCATATCATGAGTGATGTAATATGTGACGTCATCAGCAGTGCATTGCGGGGCGCGAGTTATAGTTAGCTGAACTAACTATAACGGGGAATTTCACGGGTTTTGTACGAGTGCAATGTCCAAGTAACTATAACTGTCCCTAAAACCTATGGTTTTTTCAGTGAATTTCAAAGGTTTTTTAAATGCTAATTTGTAACTATAACGTGTCTGAAACCTATGGTTTTTTCAGTGAATTTCAAAGGTTTTTAAATGCTAATTTGTAACTATAACGTGTCTGAAACCTATGGTTTTTTCAGTGAATTTCAAAGGTTTTTTAAATGCTAATTTCTAACTATAACGTGCCTGAAACCTACGGTTTTTTCAGTGAATTTCAAAGGTTTTGTAAATGACAATTTTTAAATGTATTAATTGTTATATTAATTTTTTTCATACTGATTTACTACATTTTTAGAAACAATTTTTTTTACATATTTTATTTGTCAAATTACATTGTAATTACATTATACATTACATTACAAAAAATACTTTCTCAGAATGAATTACTTTAGTTTAAATACTTTGCAGATAGGCAATAGACTTTTAAGTACAGTAGTTACAGTTGTTGCAATGGGCAACACATTTTCAAACACAATGCAACATTCAGCTCAATGTGAATTTCTAGTTAAATGCAATTAGTTACTTTATGGATTACTTTTGTAACCACAGGACTGGATCCTAGATTCAGTCCTGGTACATCTCCTGTAAACAGTTGAGTAAAAGCGTTTTGGTTACAGTCGTGATTTTTAAGGAATATTATTGTATTTTAAAAGTTGACACTTTGAAACTTTTTCTCATAGAATCACCAATGTTATCCTATGGAAGGAAATTCACTTAGCAGGTAAAAACTGTTATCGTTACTTTTTCTTACTCAGTGTTGGATCCTGGATCCAGCACTGGTGCATCTCCTGTAAACAGTTGAAAGAATGCGTTTAAGTCATACAAGCGATTTTTAAGGAATATTTGTAGTTTGTGAAAATCAACACTTTGAAACTTTTTGCTGAAAACCAGTCAATGTTAGCCTATGAAGGAAATTCAAGTTACCGGTAAGTACGGTTAAAATTACTTTTGAGGATCAGTACTGGGCTGAAACATGCAGCACTGAGGTCTCTCCTGATAACAGGTGAGTAAATCGGAATTCGTATTTCGGCTGATTTTAGAGGAATATTTTAAAGTTCCAAAACTCCACACTTAGAAGAATTTCCAAGTGAAACCAGTCAATGTTAGCCTAAGGAAGGAAATTCAAGTTACTGGTAAGTACGGTTAAAATTACTTTTCAGGACCAGTACTGGGCTGAAAGATGCAGCACTGAGGTCTCTCCTGATAACAGGTGAGTAAATCAGAATTCGGATTTCGGCTGATTTTAGAGGAATATTTGTATGTTTCAAAAATCAACACTTAGAAGAATTTCCAAGTGAAACCAGTCAATGTTAGCCTATGAAGGAAATTCAAGTTACCGGTAAGTACGGTTAAAATTACTTTTCAGGATCAGTACTGGGCTGAAAGATGCAGCACTGAGGTCTCTCCTGATAACAGGTGAGTAAATCGGAATTCGTATTTCGGCTGATTTTAGAGGAATATTTTAAAGTTCCAAAACTCCACACTTAGAAGAATTTCCAAGTGAAACCAGTCAATGTTAGCCTATGAAGGAAATTCAAGTTACCGGTAAGTACGGTTAAAATTACTTTTCAGGATCAGTACTGGGCTGAAAGATGCAGCACTGAGGTCTCTCCTGATAACAGGTGAGTAAATCGGAATTCGTATTTCGGCTGATTTTAGAGGAATATTTTAAAGTTCCAAAACTCCACACTTAGAAGAATTTCCAAGTGAAACCAGTCAATGTTAGCCTATGGAAGGAAATTCAAGTTACTGGTAAGTACGGTTAAAATTACTTTTCAGGACCAGTACTGGGCTGAAAGATGCAGCACTGAGGTCTCTCCTGATAACAGGTGAGTAAATCAGAATTCGGATTTCGGCTGATTTTAGAGGAATATTTGTATGTTTCAAAAATCAACACTTAGAAACTTTTTCAGCAAAAAGCAGGCAATGATATCCTATGGAAGGAAATTCAAGTTACTGGTAAGTACGGTTAAAATTACTTTTCAGGATTAGTACTGGGCTGAAAGATGCAGCACTGAGGTCTCTCCTGATAACAGGTGAGTAAATCAGAATTCGTATTTCGGCTGATTTTAGAGGAATATTTTAAAGTTCCAAAACTCCACACTTAGAAGAATTTCCAAGTGAAACCAGTCAATGTTAGCCTAAGAAGGAAATTCAAGTTACCGGTAAGTACGGTTAAAATTACTTTTCAGGATCAGTACTGGGCTGAAAGATGCAGCACTGAGGTCTCTCCTGATAACAGGTGAGTAAATCGGAATTCGTATTTCGGCTGATTTTAGAGGAATATTTTAAAGTTCCAAAACTCCACACTTAGAAGAATTTCCAAGTGAAACCAGTCAATGTTAGCCTATGAAGGAAATTCAAGTTACCGGTAAGTACGGTTAAAATTACTTTTCAGGATCAGTACTGGGCTGAAAGATGCAGCACTGAGGTCTCTCCTGATAACAGGTGAGTAAATCGGAATTCGTATTTCGGCTGATTTTAGAGGAATATTTTAAAGTTCCAAAACTCCACACTTAGAAGAATTTCCAAGTGAAACCAGTCAATGTTAGCCTATGAAGGAAATTCAAGTTACCGGTAAGTACGGTTAAAATTACTTTTCAGGATCAGTACTGGGCTGAAAGATGCAGCACTGAGGTCTCTCCTGATAACAGGTGAGTAAATCGGAATTCGTATTTCGGCTGATTTTAGAGGAATATTTTAAAGTTCCAAAACTCCACACTTAGAAGAATTTCCAAGTGAAACCAGTCAATGTTAGCCTATGGAAGGAAATTCAAGTTACTGGTAAGTACGGTTAAAATTACTTTTCAGGACCAGTACTGGGCTGAAAGATGCAGCACTGAGGTCTCTCCTGATAACAGGTGAGTAAATCAGAATTCGGATTTCGGCTGATTTTAGAGGAATATTTGTATGTTTCAAAAATCAACACTTAGAAACTTTTTCAGCAAAAAGCAGGCAATGATATCCTATGGAAGGAAATTCAAGTTACTGGTAAGTACGGTTAAAATTACTTTTCAGGATTAGTACTGGGCTGAAAGATGCAGCACTGAGGTCTCTCCTGATAACAGGTGAGTAAATCAGAATTCGTATTTCGGCTGATTTTAGAGGAATATTTTAAAGTTCCAAAACTCCACACTTAGAAGAATTTCCAAGTGAAACCAGTCAATGTTAGCCTAAGAAGGAAATTCAAGTTACCGGTAAGTACGGTTAAAATTACTTTTCAGGATCAGTACTGGGCTGAAAGATGCAGCACTGAGGTCTCTCCTGATAACAGGTGAGTAAATCGGAATTCGTATTTCGGCTGATTTTAGAGGAATATTTTAAAGTTCCAAAACTCCACACTTAGAAGAATTTCCAAGTGAAACCAGTCAATGTTAGCCTATGAAGGAAATTCAAGTTACCGGTAAGTACGGTTAAAATTACTTTTCAGGATCAGTACTGGGCTGAAAGATGCAGCACTGAGGTCTCTCCTGATAACAGGTGAGTAAATCGGAATTCGTATTTCGGCTGATTTTAGAGGAATATTTTAAAGTTCCAAAACTCCACACTTAGAAGAATTTCCAAGTGAAACCAGTCAATGTTAGCCTATGAAGGAAATTCAAATTACCGGTAAGTACGGTTAAAATTACTTTTGAGGATCAGTACTGGGCTGAAAGATGCAGCACTGAGGTCTCTCCTGATAACAGGTGAGTAAATCGGAATTCGTATTTCGGCTGATTTTAGAGGAATATTTTAAAGTTCCAAAACTCCACACTTAGAAGAATTTCCAAGTGAAACCAGTCAATGTTAGCCTATGAAGGAAATTCAAGTTACCGGTAAGTACGGTTAAAATTACTTTTCAGGACCAGTACTGGGCTGAAAGATACAGCACTGAGGTCTCTCCTTATAACAGGTGAGTAAATCGGAATTCGTATTTCGGCTGATTTTAGAGGAATATTTTAAAGTTCCAAAACTCCACACTTAGAAGAATTTCCAAGTGAAACCAGTCAATGTTAGCCTAAGTAAGGAAATTCAAGTTACTGGTAAGTACGGTTAAAATTACTTTTCAGGACCAGTACTGGGCTGAAAGATGCAGCACTGAGGTCTCTCCTGATAACAGGTGAGTAAATCAGAATTCGGATTTCGGCTGATTTTAGAGGAATATTTGTATGTTTCAAAAATCAACACTTAGAAGAATTTCCAAGTGAAACCAGTCAATGTTAGCCTATGAAGGAAATTCAAGTTACCGGTAAGTACGGTTAAAATTACTTTTCAGGATCAGTACTGGGCTGAAAGATGCAGCACTGAGGTCTCTCCTGATAACAGGTGAGTAAATCGGAATTCGTATTTCGGCTGATTTTAGAGGAATATTTTAAAGTTCCAAAAC